>VYXD01003999.1:828479-908942 GCA_013397195.1 Hylia prasina
AAAAAAAAAAAATGGCCTCAGGCAGTGAGGGGGAAGATGTTATCCACACTAAGATTTAGCTACTTCCCATGAAGGGCTACAGATGCTGATGCTTCAATGAAAAATTTCCTTCAACCTTCACTGAAACTACTGACCTCAGCATACAGCAAGGCACTGGAAAGGATGAACCCTTTACCAGAAAAATAAAGTGAGCATACTGGGAAATTCAAGCACAGTAATTTTAATTGTCCATATTTTGAACTATGACTTATTAATATGGTAATTGTGATAATATTAGTTATTATTTTATTTGAATCTTGAGACTTCATCATTTGAATGAAAAATTCTTGTTTTTTTTAAATGATGTGTTTGTTGCCCTTTGTTTATAACATGATTTGAGACCAATTAATTCCAAAAGAATTTAAGCAACCCATTCTAAAAATCAGATGCACCAAACTGGTAGCACAAGTATGCATTTACCACAGTGTTTTGGAATTTGAGATTCTTTGTTCATCAGACAAGGTAATATTTGCCCTACAGCACAAAGCTTTAGAAATATTCAAGAAAAAAAGGTAAATGGTTATAAGTAGTTATTTATATGTATTTGTACAGGATTCTGAACATAGTAAAAATAATTTAGTTCACATACAGAAAAACACAACACAGAAAATAAATGAAAAAGACAGTGTTGCCTTCTCATTTCAGCTAAGAGAGCCAAGAGGAATATTTAAGAGGATGTTTATAACTTTAGTTTTGCAATCTCTTTCTAGGTCAAAGCATATATTCTGCACGTTCAATTATTAGTATGAATAAATTAATTTAATTTATTTAATAACTTCTTTTTTATTATTATAAACAATAAACTAATTTCTCAAAAAATGGTATGCAAACAACCTATCACATCAGTTGCTGTTGCTGATATGTAAATTGATAGTGTTTCTTGGATCATGAAACTTTCTGGAACCTACATTTCTAGGAACATGAACATTGAAATGTTTCTTCTTCAACACAATAAATAAATTCAGGTTTTAGTCTCCTAATGACATTTCCAGAGGAAGTTAGTTGATCACACATCACAGATTAATTTTTCTCAAATAATTTATCTGACTAACCAGTTACAATGTATTTATAAAGTATTATATACCATTAGGATTTTTCCAAAAGATCATCTCCCACAAAAGTAGAAACAAAGTATACAGAATAATACCTTAAGATTCATCAAACAAGGTAATAACACTTTCTCATTTTCTTTTTTTAATGTGAAATAATATTGTATTTATACATTATAGCTCAGTAGTTTTTATACATAAACTTTTATAATCATTCTTAAAATAAGAAATATAGAAAGGGAATGTAGAGTCATTCAAAATGTGATTTCTAGCTAATAAAATTAACACAGGATAATTATAAGGAATAATATTCATTCTCTAATATCTCATTCTTCTAATGATGACATTTAATTTTTAGTTGTCTTTGACTTTCTGACCTTTTTGTTTCAAATGTAAATGCGTTGTCACAAATTTATTCACTTTCATGTTATATCTTTACCATTTGATTTTGTTTAATAAAACCTTCAAACTATTAGAAATGTAATTCTGTAAAAAAAATAAGGGCGCTGTTCAAGAAATAAATTTATTCATAAACATTACCCTAGAAGGTTAATAATATTACTGGTTTTTCATACAATGAACTGTAATGCCTAGGAGACTCTAAAAATAGTATTTTCATTGTGTTAGGTACTGTACATACAGAGAATAATATTCCTTCATCTAAAAATATAAATACCTTAATATATATACCCTAATATTTTAATTAAAAATCAGGCTCTGATACTCTTTTTAAAGGTTACATCTGATAGTCATAAATTAAAATAAATAATTAATCATCTATATTTGGTCTGTTTGCTTTAAGCATAGTCAGGAAAACACCAGAAAAAGGATTTTTCTTTCAACAGAAAAAAAAAAAAAGCTTGAAAAAATTTCTATGTTCATACCGCAGTACTTCCAGTACAGAGAAATTATCACCTTTGAATTTACCAGTGTCTGTGCATATGAAAAGCTGAAGATTGTCTAAGAGCTCATGTTAGCATAAGAATTTGGATATTCTGTTCCATGACCTGCAGCAGATCAGGAACAGGTAGAAAATGTTCTTAGACCTCAGCTTTTGTGTATTGCCATTCAGGAAGCATAGCTAGAAGGAAAAATGAAAACTATACATTCACAGATATTTTTAAAAGTAAAAATTATGAATATTTGCTTGCTTAGTTCTTGATTAATTCAAATTACTTTCTTGTCCTAAAGGGGAAAAAAAAGTATTCTCGGTGTTTTGTACACAAAAAATGTATTTTGGCTGTGTTTAATTATACAGGTCACTAAAACCAATTTTGTACCAGAATTTTGCCTCAACTTATTGCATCAATATTTACAAGGTACATTCTTCATATTCACTTAATGTGATATGCATCTTTATCTATACTATAATAAACATAACAGGGATAATTACTTACAACAATCTTTGAAAACATTTTTGCAGACCATGCATTCTTCTGAGAATAATTGTGACCATGAATTTCAAGGGTACTTAAAATATGTTTAGCAGAAAGTTGGAATAGATGTAGTACCAGGACAGAAGTAATTGCAGGAACATTGGAATAACCACATTGGATAAGACTGAGGTCTAGCTAGAATAGGAGCCAGTTTTCAAGAGCTCATAATGTTAACTGATCTCAAAAGTTATCAAATGAGGTAGCAAGGCATTATGATTCTCTCTTCTTTTTCTGAACTATTATCAACAGCCTGATCAAATCCTTAGGCAATTGCAGGTTCCTCAATCATTATCTTGAAGACAAAAAATTTAAAAAAACCCCATTTCCAACAGAGCAGAGCAGATCTGGAGGAGAGAACAGGTTTCTGAAAAGATGACAATACTTCAGAGTGGCCCAAATAACTTCAGCCTTTCTACAGAGTGAGTAAATTGAAAATATGTGTCATAATTCCCTCCACAACTGTGGGAAAGGGACTCCCCACAAGGCAGAAGGACTGGTTAGGGTGCATTTCTTAAAAAAAAATAAAGAGCAAGTTAGGATCTGAGCAAATAACCCCAATAAGGTTTTGATGTGTAAACACTGATAATTATAAATTTATTATCTCACCCATAACACTGAAGATTTGGGCTGAGAATTGTTCTATTTCTTGTTTCTGGAGAAGATGTATTAGCAGTCCAGGGGCTGGAATGATTTCCCATGAGTATCGTTAAAGGCATTTAGCCCAAAACACAGAGTCTTACAAGATATAGCATAAATAAATAAATAAATACTCAGATCCATGTGAAAAGTAGTTACTAGAAAGAAACAACACATGCTAGGTAATCGATATCAGTAGAGATATCTCCAGATTTTAGTACACTCAAATTCTTGTTCATGATAAAATGGGGAAATTGATAAAATGGTTGTGATTTTTTTTTTTTTTTAACCAGGCTTGAAAGAAAGGAACCAATGGAACAAGGAAATGAGGAGTACTATTCACATAATCAAATATCTCGAAGGTGAGAGATATAGCAATCTGTTATAAGGTAAAACTCAACTATATGACAAAGGAAACATAATCAGCTATGTAACAAAATACATTGAAATGAAATATGACTTAGCATTAAATTGGAAGGCTGAAAGCTGGTAATCATTTTTAAATATGACACCAAATTAAGAAACAGTTGGTATTTGCAAAGAACAGATGTTAGAGATCATTATTATAACCACTGGCAATATTGTATCTTATAATATACAGCATACTAGCATAAAATAGCACAGAAGGAAAGTAAACCTCTGTTGAAAATACAGTTTTATGGGCAAAAATCTGTCTTGGTTGGTACTAATTGAGATCTTAAAAATATAGTTCATGCCTTAAGTGATCTAAAGGAGACATACTTTGTTTATTAAAAGATAAAACAGAATAAAAGTTCACCAGGCTCTCTGAATAAACAAAGAAACATAAGAAACAGTAAGAGTGACACCTCACACAGTGATAAGTGGAAAAGAGCTTCTCACATCTGCAATGGAGCAGATGACAAACATCATTACTGTGAACATCCATATCAGCATCTAAGTTACACGCACATTTGAACAGTGCAAATGTACTACTCCCAATGGGAGATGTCACTGCCTGCTTCCAACCATGGAAAAGAACAATGTTTCTTGTACCCTGTTATAAATATACTGGTTTGGAGTCCATGGGACATTCAATGGAGACTTTAAAGGAAAAATATAAAAATATAAACCAGTGAACTATCTAGCTCACAACTTAGGCAGTTAATACATGAAACAAGAAGAATTTGACAGAATTCAAATATGTATACAAAACCTCCAGAAGAGTTTCCAGATAAAAACAAGAATGTGTCCTCGCCTCAGTAATACCAGGGTGGATGTAGGGTGGAGAGGGTTGTTTTTGTTTTGTTTTGGTCTTTTTTTCCTGGAGTAAAAGGACTGTCAAAATATGAAAGACTAGATGAGCTTTGAGAAAGGCATTCTGGTAATGGCTTACCTTGATAATTCCTTCTGGGTTTTGTTACTTTGTCTCCCTAATATGGGTTTACAAAGAAGGGATGCTCTTGAGAAAGTATACACCTTCTTTTTGTTAAGGATGGCAGCAATAACTTCAGTACACAGTTTAGGAAAACAGATAAATGAAAAGCCAGAGATTTTCAGGCACTAAAAATATCTTCTACAGCTTGAACTTGACTTGGTAGTCCCAAGTTGTGTTTTAATGTTGCTGCTTATTATACTTATATTTTATTTGCTCCTTTCCTACCATCTAATAAGGAAACTGAAACTGCAAGGATAAAAAAGACAGAGAGGGAAAGATATACATAATGTAATTCATACAAAAGTGCTCTAAGTGGCTCATTTAGATATAGTTTTGACATATGGGCTAAATTAAGACTTTAAATAGTGCAATACATCTTTTAATGCAAAAGAAATAGTATAAATGGGACTCAATTAATGAGCGGAAAATGTAAAAGACATTCTGGAAAAGCTATAAATTGCTTACTAAAATAAACCAGCAAAATTAATAGATAATGACTCTTGCAGCTCACTGTCATGTCCCCTTAACCACAACATCCATCTGAAAAAGAAACATGCTTAGACCCAGTTATTTTACTCATTGAAGCTGCATGAGTGAACACTACGATGAGGATAATTGAAAGTCTCTTACACTGCCAACACAGAGGTAAAGCAAGACTGCAGATACAAAAAAAGATTAATCCTTCCAAGCCCCATGTGTTCACACCTGGCTCCCTGCTTCTGAAGTAAAACAGAGGCCTTTATCAGCAAGGCATGAATCCTCAGAGTGAGGGGATGGCTTCTGGTCTGTGTTCCCAGCAGGGCCTGCCTGCCTCCCAGGCTGCTGCTCCTGCAAGAGGAGCTGGCCTGCAGGTGGATGGCAGAGCACCGGCACAGCGGGCACAGCGGGAACGGGGAAGGCGGAGAGAGGCGGGCAAGGGGCACTTCCCTGCCTCACTCACTGGCGCTGCTCTGTCACTTTTCCTTTCAGGGAGGAGGGGAACAAGGCAGCAGGGCACAGCGCTGTGTGCTTCACCGCAAAATGATTAAGACAACAGAAGTTTTTATTTCCTTTCCTGTAACTGTTGATGTTACCGCTATTGCCATCTTCTGAGATAAATTATTCATTTCAGGCTTCAGCAGTTTTATTTCATGCTCACAGAGGAAAAACTGATGAGGTGGTGTGATTATTTATATTAGTGCTGGGGATGGTAAGTTTAACATTCAAAATCAATGCATAGTTCTGCTTTATAAAAGGTACATGTGATAGTTACCATGTCATTTTTGTTCAGTGAGCTACCATTTAGCTCCTCAAAGAACAGCAATTATTTTCTTTTTATTTAATTTGACAAATATGAATAATGTAAAATATTAAGATAATTTCTGTTCTTTGATCTAGTTGTATGAAGACATTTTCTTGTTACAGTTTTTTTAATTACTTCTAAGACAATCTAGCCAAGCATGTTCTACCACTCTTAGCAGTACCCTAGACTCCAATGAAGTTTTATGTATTTTTACATAATTTATCTGGTGTCTCCCATAACTACAGTTCTATGGGGGGGTTTCTTCTCTTTTCCTTCTTGATACTTATCACACACATGGAACTTTCTGATTATTAATTTATATGTCATTTACTATAACGCTCTCTGAGGTTGCTAAAATGCTCTCACTTATTGTCTAGCTTCTCTGTGTCTTCAAATATTTATAATTTTCCCCATTATTCCTTTTCCAGTTTCTCTTTTTCTCTCTTTCCATTTTTCTTTCCACTGATGGAACTGGTTATCTTTCTGATATTTAAAAGGCAGGAAGCAGAAAAGAGAAATTATATCAATAGAAGTAAAACAGATACAATATACCCCACTTTCAGAGTACCATTTGTGAACCAAAAGGTCCTTAGTCTGAAACTTGGCAAATGATAGAAGAAGCTGCTTTGCAGAAGAAAGGTGGACCATGGCCTTCAGTAACTTCCAATGACCATATACATTGGTATCTCTCTTCAAAGAATTTCAGATTTGACACACTCATCTTTTCACTAAAATTTATCAAGTCAAAATATTCATATTATTTCTAGCCATCTTGTAAACCATTCAGTTTGCAGTAGATATTGCTAGTGTTCTAAAGTGATGGTGTCTTTGGCGAGTAACTCAAGGGATGTTGGGAGAGGGAGGGATGGAGGGCAGTATTTTTTGCAGTGATTCTGGCAGAAATTTACAAATTTAGAGAGACATGACAAGCATGACAAATTATAAGTATGTGATGACATGCTTGGATATATTATCATCAGGAGACAGAACTGTCAAAAATTAAACACTCATGATAAGCCTATGAAAATGTGGGCATATGGAGGTCTCCATGTATACATCATGTTTCTGTGAGCTATACATATTTTTCTCCAGAGGAAAGATGAGGTCACATATGTATATTTGCTTTCTTATAACTGCACACATGCATAGACCTGAACCTTTTTATCTGTAGTTTATCACAGCCAGTTAATTGCATCATTTTGTTTTGTTTACACTAATAATTTCACATATACAGCAAACAGGTATTTTTCTGTTTGTTTTGGGATCTTCATCAAACTAACATCAGCATTAATTCTGGACATTTACAATCCCAGGGATAAATAAACAATGCAATGATTTAGACTTAAGTTGATAGAGTAGCAAAATGTGATTGAGAGCAAATATTGGAATCAGACTCGTGAATGGAGAGAAAATGAAAGCTTTTTTTAAGGAAATTCAAAGATCAAAATGAGGGTAACATTTCAAATTGATAGAGATGCATACGGATCATTACATCTGAATGCTTTTGAATGTTATGTATAAGGCTATAGGTCCACAGAACTGAGGAAAATCTCACCATGCAGAATATTTTGAAAAGTCTATGCAGTTATTGTGGTGTTTAATAAAGAAGAGAGGACAGTCTATTACCGTAAAAGACTTTTTTTTAAAATACTGAAATCTGCTAAGAACATAGGAAAAAAAGAAAAACAATATATGAAGGAATAGGATAAAATATACACTGTGGTCTTCATAGGGAGGACAAAAAATAAGGAATGTCATTCTGTATGAGAACATGAGGATAGATATGAGAGGAAGAAATCTAGCAGTAAGAAGAGGTAAGTGGGATTTCTTGATTATAGACAGGTAGGCATTGAGCTAGGGGTGATTTATACAGGAGTTTACAATGTGATGTAGCAAAAATGTTTGAGGGTGATGTAGGTCTGGATGCAGGAGGTAAGATATGTGATAACATTTGACTTTTAGGCCAAACTATTGAAACACCTGTCAGCAATTTTTCGAGTTGAGATGATTCTGCCTTTTGATAAAGGTAATACCTAATCATGCCTTAAGGTCCAGAGCAGTTTTATTTTCTGTGATACCAGGGGCCTGGTATCATGTCTTTAAATGTCAAAAGGCTGCCATAACAACTTGGTCCAAAAGTCAGTTTTCAATGTAATAATTGTCCTTAGCCAAGTTGCCTATCAATTATCCAAGAGTTAGAAATTGATTTATACTGTATGGCTGAACATATTTTTAATATTCAGTTATTTTTTAACCCATTGAATAAAGCGTAGAAGGAAAGTTATTGTCTTGCAAAATTTATCTCTACTTCTCTGCAAGCTCTTAAATCTTCTTATATCATTGGCCTTAGACTGTGTCTTTTTTCCCCTCTTCTTGTGTCATTTTAAGCTCTCATCAACTTCAGATAACCTGGTACCAGAACTGGTATAAAGACAGTGATTTTGATTCGCATTAGTGACTACAGCAACTGGACCACATATGAAATTGTGTTCCCATTCTGACTTGATTGTAAAATCTGTAAAAACATAACACTTTCAATTCTTGCTAGATAATGAAGACAATCGAGCAAGGACTAACCTCAAGTTTTATGTTTACACCCAATCTTTGTTTCTGAAAATCAGTGAAATAGAAGAATCAATATTTTTTCTTCCTTCATAGAATTTAATTCAGTTCTGGATTAAGATTAATTTAAAAACATTCCTGAAGCTTCAGACACTGGCCGTCAGATAGAAATTACAGTTTTAGAAATCTGTCAATGCAAGAGCCATTCACTCCTACACAGAATAAAGTAACTATGTCAAGTCAACCAAATAAAAGAAAAAGGTGGGAATGTGCTTCACATACTTACAAAAATAAATCTGGTTTTGCACTACTAAATATTTGAGAGTGGAATAGTGATGTCAGAGCATGAGGCTGATTTTTAATATGCCAGTAAGTTTATCCATTTTAAACTAAAGACCTTGTGCTACTCCCAAATGCTTTTTTTGCTCGAAGATAAATAGCCTAATGGCACTTATGGAATATCCTAAAGTGCTTTACATCAACAAAAGTTACTATCATAGGTATTTGAGTGAATTTTTACTTCACATTGAATTATTATTTATGTCATCCCTGCAGATATATGACTCCTCTACAACATATTTTCATTAAGATTTAATAGGTTATTCCTAATGAGTTGGCTTCTTTCTTTCTTTGCAGCTTTTTCCCTGTAGTAAAACTTGTTACTAGAAAAAAACTGTACTTTTAAAACAGTATACCTCAGCGATATGTTTTTTTAGTGAAGAGTGTGTTTCTGAGCTGTTAGCAGAGCAATACTTAGGAGACAATGTCTCATAAAGGTTGGGGGTGCTCTCTATTCTTCATGTAATAAGAAACAACATTACAGGCTGGGAGGAAGAACCTTGAAGTGATAGCTACCTGAATAGAAATGAAAAATGGGGAGAAAGAATTACAGTGACCTTGCTCTGTCATATGTGTGTCATACTCCCATGTCAATGATCAATTCTAGCAGGACACAGGCACTTGCCTTAGTGACCTCAACTTGCTAGTGCTGGTGGGAGTCAGGTACTACTGCAAAGAACAAAAAAAGAGGTGGACTTGATGATAAATAACAGAGAATAGAGGGAGAAAATAGAAAACAGTTGGATAGAAGTCTCCAGACAGCATGAATCCTTGGAGTAGGATGGTTGGCCTAGTGTCATATTTTTGACACTTTCTTTCTTTCTTTCATTTCATGAGGCTTTGTTTTATCTGATAATAAGCATATTTTACATTTATGTACAGCCTACTATGCTTTATGAGTTGCAAAAATAAGTATTATGCTAATGAAAGAACAATTGAATTCAGCACTTCCATGTCTCTAACACAAAAGTCAAACAAAGAAATAGCTTAGCAATGCGCCACAATACTCTGCAAAGAAAAGAAAACTTGCTTTGCAAATTGAGTAAAGATCATATCAGATACAAGATAAAACAGCAAAACCCTTATTCTGGGTTTCAGTAGACTGTGAGTCTTTTTTGAACTCCAGCATTGTCTGGCAGATAAGTGAGTAATAAACTTGTCCTAATTTTCCACATTGTCTGATCTGTCCATTGTAAGCTTGATACAAAGTAGAAACCTCATAATTAGCATACTTTTTACATGAATTCCATTTTAAATCAAGAACAGAAAACAAGGAACAATTCAATATTTGAATATTTAATTGCTTCTCTTGTGTAAATAGAAAGCAACCCAAAAAGCAGTGATCTAGCCCAATGAAGCATACTGTGAGGATAAAATTAAAAAAAAAAATTGACAAAAATAGTGATAAAGACAAGAAGAATAAAGATATGAAGATAGATATAAAGTTATAAAGATAAATATAAAAATAGACAAACTTCTTCTATAGAAGAGAGTTTTCTTGTCCCATAGGTAGCCTATGAGAAATATCATGGGGAAGATCCTTAAAAATATTTTAATACCCGAGACAGGTTCCAGTGTTAATATTCCAAAATCCTTTATATTTTCATCCTTCTTTAACCTTAGTCTCTAATTCTCTCTTGCTTTTTGCTCTCTTGAACATGATGCTCAAAACAGTATTTTGTTTCAGCGTAACGAAGTTTCCCACTTGAATTCTTTACATTGAACAGAATACATATCCACATAATTCAGCCTCCTGAATACAATCATGAAGTACTGTACATGCTTGTTGGGTTCCTCTGATTGAGAAAATATGAATTTGCATGAGCAAAGGCTACAATCTTCTAAAATGTTCTTATGGGTGATTTGTCCACTATATCTTTGGCTGTCACTTGGTCTCATCTTTTGTGGTTATTCCCTCTTTTTCTGTACTCATTAAATAGAGACAGCTTCATGTAGCACTGGGAGATTATGTCCTCTGCCAAGCAGCATGTCTCTGCCCTGGAGGATGCTGAATAGTACATCTGAGGCAGTTAGGAGCACAGATCAAAAATCTATGCTCTTGTTGAGTTGCCAAAGGTACTTAAACCCTCACCAAGCAGAGGAGGGTTTTGAGTATGTTCTTATTTTTCTTTTAAAGACCCTTTCTCTGCCTATGAAAACCGCAGCTATATCATGCTCTGTATCCAGTTTTGTGCTAGAGCTATGTTTAAGCATATTTAAAAAACCAGTTATGGAAATAAAGGGACAAGATCTTGGAAATATATAGACACATACAAAAGCACATCCATGTGCATACACATATGCACACATATTGGACGCAAAATCAGTATTGTTAAGATTTGTTACTTCCTTCTGTAAACAGGGAAATAAAATTTCACACATTTGGTCTTGAACATGGCAAAGATCAGTAAATCAAATATATGAATTAAAGGTAAAGATGCATGAATCATGTTGCTGTCTGTATCATGAAAGTGGACTGTTATCAATGTGAGCAGACGTCTGTCTGTATTCATTTGGAATTACTCCTATGCCCGTTTTTTTGCCAAGACAAATAGAGTCGTAAATGCAATAAACTATATTTTTATTGTATGAGAAGAGAAATAGTATCAGGATCTTGCTGAAGAAGTAAAAACTCTGTAAGATGGACTTTTCATCTCTCCTAAAAGATGGACTCCAGAAACAGAAGGAAAGCCACAAATGTTTCTGAAAAAAAGAAACAGAACAAAGGTACAAGGGTGGGGGGAGAGCATCAGCCCTGCTGAGGTGAAGGTTCATTTTCCCCAAAAAAAAAGCAGCTCAGCAAACTGTGGCAGATGTCACCCTGACAGAGAAAGTGGCAAGCGGCCATCTCAGCTCTGCTTGTAACTTCTTTCACAAGAGTCAAGCTGTTTTTTCCACTCCATTCAGCATGTTTGTGAGTGCTGGGTTTGTTCAGAAGACAAAAAAGGGCAAGAGCTCTAGAATTCAATAGAAGGTCAGAATGGCAATCTTTTTTGTGGGGCCGGGCTTCCTTTTATACTGTGACATCTGGAGCCATTACCAGAACAAATTGGACCAATTCAAACCACCAGCAGGAAAAAAAGTGGATTTTCTGTTTTTCATACAGCAGAGCTACAAATTTGAGAGCAGGAACTGGGGCTCCCAACAACTCAGCATAGCAATAGATTTGCTGTACTTGTTTTACGGATTCATATGGCAACAAATGTAATCAGTGATTAAGCTAAAGATGTCCACCCTTCAGCACAGCCTCCACAAAAGGAAGAGAAAAAATAATTACACTGATGAGTTTGCACTTCATTTTCAGCCTGTTACAGCATGAAGTACTAATAGTTCCTAGGAGGCACGCAGCAGAATATAGGGCACATCTCCTGTTCTCATCTGGCATTTTAATATCAATGACTAATGTAATTTTTTAGATTCCATATTTCAATAAATAATAATGCATATTTTAGTAGTAGATGCAGATGTAAACTTCCTAGATTATTTAGAACATTAAGTCAGTTACTGGTGTTAAATATTTTGAATATTTGGCTGACTTTAAGCTTTAGTGTTCATATTCTTTTCCATTTTATCTTATACTTAAATAGAAACAAAATCTTTCTAGCTCCTGTAAATAGGAGACTTGCACAGTTAATACATCTTCTAGGTACAATAGCTGCAGGCAAACCAGGTTCTTACACATGTAATCTATACTTGTTAGTGGGACTCTGTTCAACAGTAAAACAATTTATTGTGTCAGATTGGACTGAATCTCACTTTCAGGAGACATTCACAGCCTTTATTGTTAAAATCTTTCCCCTGTTAGAATTCAATTTTCATTCTGATAGTATAAGCTTTTTTTTACAAAACATACCTTGCTGTGATTCAAACAGAAAAAAAATATATCCTGATGAGATTGAGGAGAATTGTATGTGCAATATTAAGGTCCCTGCTCTATTAATAGGAAATATCTCAATATCAAAGATTATGTGGCCCTCTGTTAACTCAACATTCATAAAAATGTTCCCTTCAGGCATCAATCTCACTTTCAGGCCAAGAGTCTATTCTGACATATCTCTGATGTATTGATAGCGGTCTGATGGCCAGCAGATAATGCCTTTTACCTGTAGTGCTGAGGGGACCTGGGAGACTCAGACTATAGGCACACAGAATGATTTGGTTTTGAAAGCACCTTAAAGATAATTTAGTTCCAACCCCCTGCCATGAGCAGAGACAGCTTCCAACAGACCAGGTTTCTCAGAGCCTCATTCAGCCTGGCCTTGAACACTTCCAGGGATGCTACAACTTCTCTGGGCAAGCTTTCCAGTGTCTCACCACCACCACAGTAAAAAACTTCTTCCTAATATCTAATCTAAAGCTACCCTCTTCTACTTAGGAGCCATTCTCTCCTATATTCTATCACTACATACTCTGGTGAAAAGCCCTTCTCTAGTTTTTTCTTAAGACCTCTTTAGGTACTGGAAGGTGACAATCAGGTCTCCCTAATGGCTTCTATTCTCCAGGCTGAACTGCCCCAACTTTCTCAGTCTGTCTTCATGGAAGAGGTATTGCAACCCTCTGATCATCTTCACAGCCCTCCTCTGTGATGTACTTTTTCTCTCAAACTGCATATTATTTGACCAGCTACTCTACTTACAGAGGGTTCCTGTATAGATATATAATATAAAAAGTAAGCAACTGGAAGTCCATCTTTTAGAACACCATAGGCACCCTCTAAATAGAGAGGATCCATTTGTTCATGCTTTTTTATTAGGAAGAACTGTACTCAGTGCAGATTGAATAGGATTGAAGGATCTAGAAGTTGAGTTTCAGTGACACTAAAATTAATCATGGAGTAAATCTTCTAACTCTACCAATAATAGGAACCTTTTTTTCCTGTCTTTTTTGTCCTCACTTACAATTTTTAATTTTCTAGAATTGTGATCTCATGAAAATAACATGTGTTATTGTCTTAGTTCATAGGGCCATGGTGCAAAGTTTTCACCCTGCTGTGTATTACTTCTTATCTGCCAGTGTTTTCCCATTACATCATCTTCAAGAAGACATGCTCTTTTCTCAACAGAACCCTTGATACTGAAGGCCATCAGTCATCTGACAGATCAAAATAATTTTGAAAAACTGAAGGGAAACTGGTAAATGCTTCCCTATAATCTAGTTTGATGTAATAATAATAATAAAAGCAATAGTTTTTTCATTACTGGTTATCCAGAAGACTTTTTACACCCTTTCAGATGAAGACTCCTTTACACAGAGATGGTCCACAGTTATCTACCATCAGAGGAGGGTGTCTGTCCTGTTTATTAAGTGTCTTGTATTCAGTAAGACCCCTAAGCGTGAGATTAGCACTGGATAAAATAAGGTTTTTCTCTATAAGAGGTAATCTAATCTTCTGAGGAGCAGGCAGTTGGATTCAATATTCCTTATGAATCCTTTCCAATTCTGTGATTCTAGGAAGAGGTTATGCTTTGTATAACTTGCAAGATGAATCACTGTAACCAGCTTTTGTTTTGTTTGTTCATTTCTAATAGAGCTGGACATAACCCCTAGAAAGATGAATTCAAGTTTTTTTCTGGTGGAATTTTATTATAAATCTACTATTTTACATGGTTATCCATAAAAAAAGACCAAAAAACACCAAAACTATCAGAGCTGATATTTGAGACCTAGTTAATAAGAAGTGCAGCACTTCTTTTCTCACAAAAGTCACAGCAGAAAAGACAAACCAAGAGTTTCACCTTTAGGTATCATCTAACAGAATAAGTCAACATAACCATACACTGCAAATACAAAACTGAATTTACCCAGATGTGATCAGTTCATCCATTCATCCTATGCAAAATATGTGTACTATGTTATCAAGTTACTGGGATTAATTTACAAGCCAATATTTGGCTGTGTTTGGTCCTTGCCAACACAAGGGATTACCGTGATGAGGCACCTGAATTATCAAAAAAGAGTCTATGAATATTAATTTTTCACAATTTGGCAAGCAATTAATGGATTTTAAAAGTCCATTGTCCCACTAAAAGGGACTTCAGCTGTAAAAGTCACGAAGTTGAGAAGTTTACACTTTATTTAGTACAGTAGCATAACTTGTTTACAGCAACCAAAAGTTTTAGTTTCAGGTGACCCATAAAGGAAAACCCCATGTCCTATTTTCATCTTAACCTAACTAAAAACTATCTTAACACAGTAGATATGATATATTGCTTATTTACTGGTTTATACTTTACCTCTTTGGAAGTACTCAGGAAAACACAGTTTAGGATACGTGGCAGCACAAGCATATGTAGAACTTTGAGAAAATTACATTTCAGAAAGAATATTTTTACCTAGAGGCATTTACTTAATGAAACTATTTATTTCGGGGTCAATATTCCTTGTCTTTATTGTTTCATAGGAATATACAGATTCCTGCAAATAATTAATAACAGTGAGCCCTGAAGAAAGAAGCAAAACTATCTAGAGTCTCCTTGACACTAAATCACTTCATAACTTTTGACAGTGACAACCTCCTTAGAGAAATTATGTTTCAGGATACTTGTTTTACCTGTTTGTTTCACATTCAAAATGACATTCATTCTACTTTTGCTGCAAAAGAACCTACACTTCCTGAGCATGTTGACAGAATGTGAATCATATTCAAGGTTGATAACACACTTTGCTCTTCAAAATACATGCCAACCAAAATAGGACTTTATTAAGTTCTTTCTTCTAGCCTTCCTCCCAGTTATTCCCCTTTAAACAGATGACTTTTAAATGCCCTGTAATTAATGTTAAGCTGGTCTAGTTAAAGCAGGGGAAGAGATCCTGACATGATCGATATCACAACACTCTATTCTCCTAAGATGAATCAAATGACCTGTGAAAAGTACTTTCTATTTTTATAGCCTTACACCTCCTTATCTGAAGAGAGTGAGCAGAAAGTATAACCTGGATCCAAAATGAAATGGCCTGTCCATCAATATCCAAAACTAAGATTCCCAACCTGAGTAGTTATTACAATCAGTAAAGCAGAAATGCAACTCAAGAGATGAATCACTCACAGATGATAATGCTAGAATCCAGGGATTGAAAGGAATGCATATAATGTATTAAAATAAATTTATTTTAAATTAACTTCTACATTAATCTCTTACTCATGCTTACTAAAACACTATACTGCAGATATAGTGTATGGGATCATAAGATATTTTCAGGTATATCATTATTTTGTTGCTTATTACTAGAAATACTGCTAAAAGCGTTTTCCATTTGTTTTTCTCTTTCCCTCCCCCTCCCATTATGTACTCTATGTGCACTGATTCTCTCAAGGAAAACCCAAGCTTTATGCCTTTACATGCAGAATGAATCTTTTTATTCACCAGGGTGGATAACCAGGATAATTGTGTGTGCAAAGGTAAAGGCCTGTATAAAGACAGGACAGCAAATCTCAGCAGACATATTCTGGGGCAGGTCACCTTTCCAAAGGTAGGAATAACTCCCCTCTTGCCCTCAGTACACAGAGAGTCAAAGTTTCCCTTCTCTAATGCATGAGAAACACATCTGCCTGGACACAAGGTTTTTTTACTGTTTTGTTGTAGAAAATCACAATAATGGTCATTAAGCTGATTCTCACAGAGAAGACAAAAGTGAATCTGTAATTCTTTGTTCTGCATGTGCAGTGCAGCAGTCTTACACTGTCCTGATAACAGCAGTCTGGCACAAAACCAGCCTAGTTTCCCTCTGGGTTTACAGTCAAACATTTTGTACAGGCTAACAATAGAAAATGATTTCATAGGCACAGGGTCTGCCCTGAGCTCACCCAGAGGCTTAAAGTCATTCATGCAAGCTTCTGCTTCCACTGTGTCCTTCTCCCTTTGTGCCCTTCATTGACATCCAGAACACAAACCATCCTGACTAAATTTGATATTTATATAAAGTTTTCCCTTGCCTGAAACTGACAGATTTTCAGTGCCTTTCAACCCCTTGCTGAAACCTCAGTATAAAAAATTGGAATTCTGACCCAACATAACACATAATGTATTTGTATACTAGGATAAAAATTTGGTAGCTTCTTCAAAATATTTTTTTTGTACATGAGCATACTACTTTTAAATGAGATTTAGCCTTTGGATTGCAGCTGCAGATTGTAGTGTTGGTGTTGGGTGCCATGAAGAACCCTCCTAAAATTTCAGTTCTCACGTGACAACACCTGTACATGGATGCAGTGGTGAGTCACACAGTCCCACTTCTCAGACAAGACTGGGAGTTGTTACTGAAAAAGACTGTCTTTCCTCACTTCAAGAAAAATAAAATGAAAAGTGGTATTTTCCAGTTATTAAAGCACTAGCCAAGGACTCAGACACTTATTTTTCTAATGTGACACATGCTAGAAATTGCCTCATTTATGTGTTGCAGAAGTGTTCTTTACTGCTCCCTACATCTAGGAGCTGTGTACTGCCTGGTTGGAGTCATGGGGCTGGGGGAAGCTTCTCATGGATATCTTTGGGATCCGAAGAGCCACTAATTATATGCAGCAAGTTCACATGTCTAAAGAAAAATAAGAATCCTTTTCCATCATGGTCCAATTCCAAATGAATTGCAAATTCATTTCTCCGTTTTAATTTCATGTGTCAGAACTGAGGAAGTAGTGCATGATGTATTTTATATACTGTCAAGGGTGAAGGGAAAATCTCAAATGCCTAAAAAGAGGGCAATGTAAATCTTTTTGAGATTGGCTATCAGATCCAATGAGAATCTAATAAAGCTTTTCATCAAAGTTTTTAGTTGTTGGGAGGTTGTTTCCGTCCTTTGGGCAGGTTTGTTTTGCTTTTGCTTTAAATCTGTTTATCCCAACAATGTTGGATAACTCAGAAGTATGACAGCTTCTCCTTTAAGGAACAGCTTCAGCCTCCCCAGATAGTTCTGGGTTTAGCACATAAGGGTATATATAACTTTTATAATAATATTTCACAGATGGTATTTTCTTCCCAATTTCTTTAAGTCTATATAAAAAAGAGGCATTTAGCAAAGAACTGTGTCCCAGTGCTTGACAGTTAGATGTTTCCTACCTGGTTTGGTGACAACGACTGAAACCATGGTTAGATGTCTCAAATGTGTTTCTAACACAGATAAGAGATTAGTCTTAATAAGTGGATATGTTTTATCTCCTCAGGTTTGTAGAAGTAGTGCTTAGCTGAAGATTTTTTGTACTCTCCCTTTCTTTTTCCTTTATATTTCATTTAGAAAAAGAATAAATACAAATTTCAATAGCACATTAACTTTTCCTTTGTAAGTTTTCATTTTAGTATGCTTTTTGATTTTCTCTCTTCTAATTTTTATTATTTATTTATTTTCTTCTCCATGAGAAGCTCTTAACTTCAAGGGCAGAAATGGGTGAATTGGTGTTTATAGTTTGTTTTGCATACCACTAGTTTTCCTCTGGTTTTAATTATCCAGCATGAGGTTTTTTTGCATATTCATATGGCCTTTTATACAGCATTGGTACAGTAATTCAAACACATTTGTAATATATACCACAGCATTTTCAGTAGCTGCTGTTATTTATAGTCACTGTTGATGCTAAGTCATTTGAATTACTGTGAAACAAAATGTTCTTATGTTTGGGGTCTTTTTTCCGAGCATTACTTGAAATTATGTCTATTTTCCACTCAATCTGGAACATCTAAATGTGCTTTCACTCACATTGCACACCATCAAGAGGCATCAGTGATGGAGACATAAAGTAGAAGGCAAAAAACTCTGCTAATTTGCTTTGTGGACTGAGAAACACTTTGTAACATTGTAGAATCAATCACGCTTGTGGTATATCTTATAGGGGAGAAAACTCCAAGGAAAGTGAAAAAGGAGAGATATATTTATGTGTTCTTATTGACCATATCATACATATGGTGAAAAAAAAAATTCATATGTTTTAATTATATTTAAAATCAGAATACAATTTTTATTAGAATGCATATTTTCTGTAAGTTTTGTTCAAGTTAACTTAATTCTCAGGTGTGAATGGTACAAACTCAGCACAAAGAAAACAAAATATGTCATGGATATAACTGAGCACCCTTTCCTGAACACTGCAGAATTGCTGTGAGAGCTTTTGTGGGATTTGAATCCCATAAGTCACGAGTTTTCTGGTTCTGTTTATGGACATTTTCTGCCTCTGCCTGAGGTACATAAGATACGAGCTTTCCCTAGTACTCTGATAATCCTTTGGCACCTAAGTGTCCAGAATGACTATGTCTTGGAAATAAGGTTTGCTTTCCCCAGACACCTCCAGCAGCTCTGGATAAAGATGAAATTCGTCCTTTACAATAAATGTTTTTAAGAATTTGTGACAGGTGTGAGTATTACACATATGGGCATTTTGCTCATACCTGAAAGCAAATGCTGTCAGACTATATGTCAGATTACATTAGATCATCCAGACAAAACCAATAAACAACAAAGCACTCTTCCCTGACTTAATGGTCTCCTTGCTCTGAAGTGTTTTGGGATACTTCTGAGAGCATACTCTTACGTATCCTCTGGCATTTTGTGGATTCTCTAAAATAAAATGTCTTCTGTACTTCATAGAATCATACAATCACACAATGTTAAGGGGTTGAAATGAACCTTAAAGATCATGTAGTCTTAACCCCTCGCCCATGGACAGGGGCATCTCTCACTAGATCAGGTTGCTCAAGGCCTTCTCCAGCCTGGCTTTGAACCCCTGACAGGGTTAGGGCATCCACAGCTTCCCTGCAGCACCTTTTCTAATGTCTAAACATCCTCAGAGTGAAAAAATTTCCTCTTAATATCTAACCTAAATTTTCCCTTTTTCAATTTGTATCCATTACTCTTAGTCCCGTCACTACAGTTCCTGATGGAAAGCCCCTTCCGTCTTCCCTGTAGTCTCCTTCAAATACTTGAAAGTTTCTGAGGTCTCTGCATAACATTCTCTTCTCTGGGTTGAACAGCCCCAACTTGTAGGGGAGGTGCTCCAGTTCTCTTATCAATTTTGGGACCCTCTTATTGACTTTCTCTAGCATTACCATCTCCTTCTTAGGTTGGGGACACCAGAACTGGACACAGTACTCCATGTGGGGTCTCAGAAGCGCAGAGTAGAGGGCAAGAATCACCTCCCTCAACCTGCTGGCTATGCTCCTTTGGATGCAGCCCAGGATTCCATTGACTTTCTGGGCTGTGAGTGCATTCTGCCAGCTCATGGTCAGTTTTTCACCAGATCTTTCTCTATGGAACTGCTCTCAGTCACCACTTAACCCTTTTTTCCTCTTGTCACCTTTGGTTTCATAATTAAACCAGATAATTATTCTACCTCTTCTCTGCCTTAAGAGAATAATCTCCCAAATGCAAGAAATCAATAATTTTCTTTTCTTTCCAAAGCACTCTCTGTGAATTTGTAGCTTTGAACCATTTTTTCTCATTTCCCCAGTAATATGTTTCTGCCATTCTGTCCTACAAGTTCTCACTGCTCAAGTTGTAATCTCACAAAAGTTATATTCCCTCTGAGACAGATAGTATAATAATCCCTTTGAGAGCACACTGACTCCCAGGGGCATCATCACTGCATGATGAGAACACAGGCCTGATGATCTCTTTTAGACCCAGAAAGATTTGTTTCAGCTTCTCTTTGCCAACAGGAACTTCCATATTTTCTGAAACATTCAATGATACAACAGGAAAAAACGTAAATGAATGGAACTTTACAGCCTATGTCTGATCTAATAAACTGTGCTGGCATATTGGTTTTATTTGCTTTGCAGGGGAAGCTGAGGGTGATCTGAAGTTTTGATTGCTGGCTACTTTTTTCTCTCAGTTGTTCGGGTTGCGTGGAATTCAATGTCTGAAAATATGGCATCAGGGGCATATTTCGAACTCATTTCTGGCCACCCAAAGCACAAACTATGCGGCTAGATTTTTTTGTTTGTTTGTTTTGTTTTTAAAGGAATTTCAATTTATTCATGCCTATCAAAAAATCCACTAACCAAAGGAGGAAAGTTCATGCTAGAAATCAGTTTTAGTTTTCACACTCACAATAACTAAACACTGAAATTATTTCATCAATATGTTGTTGAGCTCTGCCTCTGCAAGTCTTTAACATTAGACTAGGAATCATTCTAAAATAAATTTTATAGCTCCACCAGATATTATCTATGCTCATATACTGAAATACTATGTAAAATATAAGGCCTTAAGATAAATTTATGGGTTAAAATCTTTCACCTGAAAAGGTTAAATTAGGTGACGAAAAAGTTTAACCCTGTAGCCACAAAGTGATTATAGAGTAAGTGATTAAATAGTAAGGATACCTTGACATCTCTTTTCAACCTGGTTAGTCTTGCCTTTGAAGAGAACTGTAAAAGAGACTGCAGAAGATGCTCTCCACACCATAAAAATAATCCTTTATTTGGAGTCAATATGAGCTTCTACTGAGACAGAAGTAGCTTAGAGTAGCTAAGGTTTCATGTAACACTAATTTAAAATGAAATTCCTTTCTAAAGTAGAAATTGTGTATAAAAGAAAAAAAAAATTAGAAAATTAGAAAAGAAGATGAAATTTTTTCTTAGTTCTTCAACCATTGTTTTTTTTGTCTGTGAGGTATTGTTTTTTCTCTATATGGAGGACAGAGGACCTCAGAAAGATTCCAAGCAAACACTTAGATGCAGTAGACCTTTAGGGACTTAAACACCCCTAAATTTGAGGAAATCAATTGTTAAAGTGAACATTGCCTTTCAGGACAGTAAAATAAAAACACTTGGAAAACAGAATAGAGTCACAACTTCAGAGATTTGTTCTGGTTAGAAAACACTTCAAGGCCACCGAGTCCAAACATTAACCTAAACACTGCCAAGCTCACGATTAAACTATGTCCCCAACTGTCACTTCTACATATATTTTAAATGCCTATGGGGATTTGGCCTTGGCACATCAATCCAGTCTGCTCAAATACCTCTGTAGAGCCTTCCTATGCTCCATCTCAGCTCCATCAGGGAGGTCAGAACTCCCCCCCGGTTTGGTGCAATGTGCAAACAGATTGAGGATGCACTCAATCCCTTCATCCAGATTATAGATACAAGATGTTGTACACAGGACCAGCTTCAACACTGAGTACAGGGAAAACCCACTGAATGTAAATCCATTCACCAGCTGAATGTAAATCCATTCACCACCACTCTCTGGGCCTGGCTGGACAGTTTTTTAATTAGTAAAACTTTTTACTCAGTAAAACTTTTTACTCATGCTGTTTAGAGAGCAGAATGTGTTTGGCTGGAAATGCAGTCCTTGACAGTTGTCTATCATTCAGCTCCTGATGCTTCAATTCAAAATCCAAACACCTCAGCTCAAATAATGACAAAAATTATATTAGAACAATACTGTAGGCTCATGTACTTAAAGCAAAATACAAGATATCCCAATGCTGATTTAGTATTATTGTTGATATTAAACAAGTAGAAGGGATAAACAAGATAGTAGCAGATGCAGTTACAACAATGTCAAAGGAGAATGCAAATCTGTTTCTTACATTACTAATTTAATTTGTATTCAGGATTTAGAATTTACTGATGAATATTTTTGTCACATCATCCATCATAGCCTGGCACTAGAGAGTAGGAAGATAGAAAAATTAAAAACCTGCTTGTTACTGTAAACTAAAGAGCATGAACAACATCCATCAAAGACAGACAGATAGAAGATAAAAGTGATTGCCAAAGCCAAGTGATATATGCTGATTTTATTTTAAACATTTATTAAAATGCTCTAAATGCAGATCCACTTTCTTTTGGTAAATATTTATTGTTATTTCTTTTGCCATGGACTAGAAACTGTGAACAATGCTAAATTAGTTCTAAAGGTCTGTGGTCTTACTCTTGCTTTTAAAAATACATTTACATCTTCTACTGAAGTGCTATTTTTTGGCTGTGATTAACAGGGATGTATTCTATGTCAGCTATTCCCTTTTCTTTGATGAGAGAATTACAGAACAAGGCATAGGCCAATAGTGGAGGACAGATACTACTGCACAAGGGACCTGCTACAAAATTATCTGCTGCCAGTGGAAGTGTTTCCATTGATTCAGTAGGCTTCAAATTAAGCTAGAGATCAACTCCTTTGTACCCTCAAACCATAAATATTTTAGCTTTTACTTACATAGAAATACACACATTTTTCTTAAGGGGTGTTCTGAATTCCAGTCTATTTCCAAACTGGAGCTAATGCAATTGTTCCTTCAGATTGGGCAGTATCAAAACATAAATGAGCATGACTTGCCTTTTAGAAAAATTTGCAAGGTACAGCATTTCTGATAGCAATGCTACTGGGCCTTAGACAGCAAGTGCAAAGATGGTGTAAGAGCATAAAAACTGTGCTCTGACACATAACACACAATTGTGTCCTTTGTTTTCCCCTAACAAAGGAAAACCAAATGTTCTCAAAACAAAATTCAAAGGGTCATACTGAGAGGCAACTCAAGGAGCTCTACCCAGCAACTGCACAAACAAGCTGAGCGTAGCTCAAAAAGAGAAGCTCTTTTGACTACAGACAAAAGAAGAGAGAAATATCTTTGTGGAACTGTACCATTAAAGCAGAGATGTAAAACAATTAGGAGGTTTGAGGAGGGCAAATAGAAGCCAAAGGAACTGTCATGAGCTTAGCCCATGCTCATGTTAATAATGAAAAGCAGAGGGACTATGTGAAAACAAAAATGAAGACACTTGATGAGAAATTATATTCAGTGTAATCTAGAGCAATATAATGCACCTAGTAGGAAGGACAGCAAATCCATACAAATTAATAGATTTAGAATTTGTTTTAATCTAAGAGGAATAAGATCTATGTGTCAATACAGGCAGTATGTCGAACTTTGATTCTCAATGCAAATAGGTGCTCAGAAAAGCTAACAATTTTTTTATTTAATTATGAGAGGGTAGAGAATAATATGAGAAACTGTGTTGGTAAAAGCTGACACTCATTTTCAGGACTGGACTGATTTGTACTGCATTATCCAAGTTCTGTGTCAGCAAAGCTCCATTAAATCCTATGCTACCACAGAGTACAGATAGACAGCCCTCTGCATCACATTTTGTTTGTGACAAAAAAGTTCATCTCTCAGCAAAAACATGTTAGTTGCTGTCATAATATTCTCTGTAAGAGACTCCTACCTCTGCATCTGTTTGCTCTACAAGGTTAAAAATAATCTCTTCAGCTTCTTCACAGACTACAAAACGTGGGCTCTGGGAGAGACTTCAACATCCCTGTTTCTGCACTGTATCATCAGGACTGTGCTAGGATGATTATTCATGTGTAAAGCCCATTTAACTCTGGGCATCTGATTCAGAAGTCGACAGGCTCTTAGATTCTTTGCTGAATGTAGAATCATTCTTAAAAAAAGTTGTTAACACATTTGAAGAAAAAATTAATTTTTCAGTCTTTTAAGGTAGGTTTACAAAGTCTGAACATAAGTCAGGTTTTTATGTGGCAATACTACATCAAATTTACTTGTTATCCTTTCCAAACTATCATATCCTAGTGGTGCAGTTATGTAGAAACCAGAGATTTCTACCTTCAAATGGGAAAGAGTAATATTCCACTCCTCTACCCCTGCTGCCTCAACCGTTCTCACTGTACATCCCTTTCCAACCTTGAGCCACTAAAACATTGTCTGTGCAGTAAATCAATTTAGTAAACTAAATCTGGCTGAAAAAATCCCCAGCAACAAACCACAAAACACAACCTCCCCCCAGCAAAACAAGAGATTATTTTTCTACTTGTATTGTTATGACAAGTAGAAAAGGTTTATCAACCCATTGCTTTCACAGATTCTTATGTGCATTTGCCTCCAAGACCAGTTGTGTCAGAGTGGACACATTGAGAAGTGAGATTACTGCACAGAGATGAATGCAAATATGAAGAGTGAAAGAAGGATCTGGAGAAAAGAGAGGAATGATTGGATCAGGAAGAAGAGAGAGATACCACAACCACTTGAAGCAGCTATCTTGTCTCATTGAACTACATCCAAAGAATGGATTAAATCTTATTTTGTGTCATATGTATTTTCCTCTCACCTTCAGTTTCAAATGTGTGGTAATTTTTATTGAATTACCACATAAGTAATACATCATGATTACTGTGTAAGTTCCCATTTCCCAGTTTTCAAGGGTCTTATCTACCAATAAAAGGAAGTCTGAATAGTGCTTATGCCTAGTCACTAATTCAAAACAGAAGTTAAATATAAATAACTCCACTGCCTCCTGGAAGGGATGACGTTTGTTGTTTTTTTTGAAAAGGAAGCTTTATCCTATTTGTGCTGCTGGGGTTAGAGGAACTACAGTGTAGGAAAAGATTCCTCCGCAACTAGACTGACACAGTGAGAGGTTGGTATCAAACACATTCATATACCAATAAAATAAAAGAAATATTCTACTTTTCTCTGCCTAAACATACTCCCATTCTCTATGTAAGATTTGTTTTGCTCATTTCCCTTGGGAATCTAAAACAAACAGTAAAAAATTCAGAGTGCCTCTTTTCCTGCTGCAATGTAAACTCAAGCTTTAGCTTTCATTTAGATCTTAACTTCATTTGTATTCAAAGCAGGATGTACTTCTCCCCAGACCTAATAAGCACCTTAAGTTCCAGCTAGCCTGCCAGTGTGTTATTCTGCATTCAAAACCAAGAGCTCAGATGTTATGTGCCGACACTGTGAACACTGAGCAGTGACTTTGCAAAGGAGTTCATCCAGGTGTTGAAAACCTGAGTTAGCGTCAGTGTGGAAACAAACCAAGAGCTTGGATAAAAAGTACTGACCTTGGGATCACACTAAACTCTATCAAGGCCTCAGCAGGGCGTTGAAGTTCTCCAGTGGAGAACTTCGCCAAAATACCTTGGTGCAGAATTAAGTCTAACCCTGGAAGAAAATTATATTCCCAAATGCCTTTAATTCTCAGACTCTTTGATGAAGTTCTCAAAGAATTCTAGTTCTGATGATACATTTCCTGATGGACACTTGCCTCTCAGGAAAAGAACTGCTATAGGTATTGTAGTGATTTTTACAGATGCTATGGAAGAGATACCGAACTTCGAAAGTGTGACAATCTCTTGATTTGTGTTAAATAAGCATCAATGAACTACAGATTAAAATATTTTCCCATATTGGAGTCAAGTGGAATTTTCAGTCAAAAAATTAAGTTTTTGTAAAACATTCCAAAAGCATTTCAAAAGACTAGGCAATGAGTTCTTATACTGCATACAACTAGTAAACTCTTGTGTATTCTATAGGAATATAGCTAAGATAATATGTCCTCTAAAAATTATGCATATTTGATTAAAAAAAACCATAAAATGTACCTGCATAAATAGAGAACTTTCTTCAAATTTTAAGAGTTGAATCAAAAGCTTTTCAGTTTGTGAAAGAAACTGATAGCTGTTGGTGACAAATTTTGAATCTGAAGAATATTTTGTAGCATTAAGGATTTAGGAGTAAACAGAAAATTAGAGCAAGGCTTCTATAAAAAAATAATAAAGTCATAGAACAAGGTTCAAGGTTCAAGAATAGAGTACAAATGAGTTCAAGTGATTCCTAAGGTATAATTGTTTCTCACCAAGGAAGAAATTGATAGATATGATGAAAAGGTGAGAAGTTGAATTGTGGGAATAAGATAAACCTAGGGGAAAAATACACATGCTGAGTTGCTTGGGCACTTTGTAGTTCAAAAGTGTTTCATGTTCATAACCTCTAATAGAATTCTTTATCAGTTTGATTTGATTGTACTTCAGGGTGCACTGTGGCAGACTTTTGCCAGAGCTGCCCATTGCTTCAGCAAGAGCTGTTAGCTAGAAAGTGCAATGCTGTCTTTAATTATTTCTCTTGAAATGTGAAGCCCTATTGTATGTATTGTGTATTATTTTAAATAAAATTCAAGCCTGTGAGAAAGCCACATGTGGCCAAGTTTTCTGAGGCAGTCCTGGGTTTTTGTGTGCTATTTTAGGGAATGTGTTCTCTTTTTCTCTTTTACAGGAGGATAAGTGTGACTTGGTTGTCATTTTGTCAGTCAGGCTGCAGAGGGTTTTGCAGTTGTTGCATGTTTGTATCATCACCCTGGTAAATAATGTTGCACAGTCCATTTTCACCATCTGACTTGTTGCTACAGCTATTGTTTGAAAACAAACTTGCAGGTTTGCCCAAAGATTTAGCAGCCTGGACTGATAATAATAAAAGAACATTTGGTGATAACCTTTTCTTTCTGGCCATCAAGAAAGGTGAGTAGTGGAAACACCTTCACCTACATGATAGGTTCTTTCTCTTCAGACTTGCTTCACTTTTTGAAAGACAGGTATGGTTCATCTGACTTCTTGCAGTGGGTTCTAGTGCTTTTATCAGGTCCTCTTTACACTAACAGGAGCCAAGGGAAGCTCAAAACATGTATACCAAATGACAAAGTTAGTCCTCTTTATATATCATGCTGAAAAGCACAGGTTTGCTTTTGCTTTTTGAAATATTCTTTGTTTCCTAAGCTTACTTTCATGTTGTTTTCATCTGGAACACCATCAGACGCATAAGAATGTCTCTTGCCTCTAATTATACCGACTGTATTGTCGGATTTCAATTGGCATATATTCTGTGAGGGTTAAACTTAGAGACTTCTTGTTCTTTTCAGTTATAGAATTAGGAGAGGCCACAGCTATAATCAGGAGAGAAATTTGGCAAAGGATAAAAGGGAACATTGCTTGTCTCTATCTCTACTCTTTCACTTGATTTCTGCTCCTTTATCTGTATCCCAGTCCATGCTCAATCATTGTGTTACATGAAAAAAATAAATATCTGAGCCTGGGAAAGTCAAAGCTTGGGTTTTGTTTGTTGCTTTGCCTAATGTTTGAACACAAGGACCCCAAGATTTATTAATCATCACACCCTTCTGAATCTATTCAGTCTGGCTATCATATGAACTTCCTTTCCTGAAAAGAACTTTTTTAGGTATTTTGTGAGCTCTCACTTGAAACACAGAAGATAACGTTCCTCTCAGACTGGATTTGTATTCACCCCGTACTGAGCACTGTGGCTGTGATCCAGCAAAGCACTCAACTATGTGTTTAAATTTAAGTACATGGATCACGCCACTAACTTCAATAGGATTATGCTTAAAGATAAACTAACCTTAAATGCTTTCCTGGATCACAGCCAGACTACTCAGTACCCTACAGGATTGAACACTCTCTTTTCTTTGACACTGGCCTCAGGCAAGATATACAGACACGTGTGAATATATGTTCCTTATAGTATAGAGGTTAAACACAGTATTATTCTCAGATTCTTTCATATTCCATTCAATAGAAGATATTCTCCAGTTTCGTAAAACTCTTGCCAGTTGTATTGGAAGTGAAAACATTACAATTCTGAAAGAGTCCAACCTTGACTGCCACTTTCCTTTCTCTTTTTTGATCATCCTGAATTTTATAGCTCAGGAGATTAAGGTCAAGTTGGTGTTCTGAATGAAGGTAATTTGTTAACACACATTTAAATCCCTCCAATGTTCTGCTGACAAAGGCTAACTTAATACACAACAGATTCAACACTTCTCCAGTGGTGGTATGTGTCTTAAATGAAAATGCTTTTTACAGTTTGGACTAACTTGAGCCATTTGGGGCTGATTGAATGACAAGTGCTTCAGGCAGCTGAAGTTAAATGTTTCTATACAAGTTTGCTTAAAGCTTGTTTGGATAGTAAGACCTACTGTTCCTGTTGAAATGTGAAAATCTTGAAATCTTGAACATTGGAACATAAAATATACAATCCAATATAGAAACACTGCTTCCATCAGATTAAATCATGCATAGAAATAAAATTATATTGTTACTGAAAACATTTTTGTTGGCTGCATCTCAGAATATTTAAAGGTGGTTTCAAATCCAACTGATTTGAATAAGTATGGATGCAAACATGGATTCACTTGAAAGGTGTTTTTCTTCTCCTCCTTCTATATGTTTTCTTTTTTTCCCCACTATTAAGTGCCCTTTTACAATTCAAAGTCCATATTCCTTATCTGAATACCAGCCAATCAGACTTTGTATCTGTACAGACTAATGATACATTCCAAGTATTATTCTCTTGATTATAAAGCCTGGTTTGATGGGATACAATCACTTTTCTGTTCTCAATGACCCACTGAATGATGACATTACTCAGAATTCCATCTAGATGATTCAAATGACCTAATCAACTTGTCTTCTGCCATGGCAGTAACTGAACTCAAATGTCAAAGAAAACTTAGTAAACAAAACCTTCCTTTTATGTAACGGAAATTATGCTATGGCAAACTTATTAATATTAGCTATGGAAATGGTTTTGTTTCTTTCATTTGCATGACATAGGTGTACATATCCATACTCTTCATACACAGGATTTTGTATTCTAAACAAAGAAAGAAAAAATGCAGAGCAAATAAGTAAAATTATATGATATGAAAACTGCAACATGGTTATTTTGTTTCACTTTCTGTGATAAACTATAAACTATGTCTTAATTCAAATTTTGCACCAAATTTTTAATGAAACAAATATTTCTATTCTGGATTTTCAACTACTGGTCATAGTTGCTCTGTTTCTTTTTCTACCATTAAAAAAAAGCCTGAGTCATGCAAGGTATGAAATCATCAGTATCATTCTGGTAGAATAACCACATTAGCTCAAGGTTATTTGTAACAAATACTGTGATATGGGTCACACAGGTTCATCAAAATTGAACTGTATATCTTGGTAGCAGTCTTGTTTCAACAGCACTGAGATTTCTGGGAAACAGCTACTTGTTTTTGCTTTGGGGGCTTACATACCTGAGTTTGCTGTTTCGGCTGCTTTATCCAATGTTCAAGATATCTAGTGAAAAAGAGATGAATAATATTTACATGACCTGCTCCCATGTCTTGGTTGCAAAACATGCTTCCACAAAATTGTCACCTACAAAGATGGATTTAGTCTTCTAGAGTGCCTCAGACACACACAGGAGCTTTTCCAAATGCAAATGTTTGAAATTCCAATTCAGTCCTTGCTTGCACATTAATTTCGCAACATCACGGCAAAAATCTTGATAGGTAATGTTAAAATGGTGACAACTAGTTTTCCAACTATTTCACTTCTTTCTCAATGTCATACTTAGTTAACTGTAAAATGATATTTGATTGTTTTGAGGAAGTTCTTATGCTGAAGAAATGTTAATTATCTTTCTGCAAGAGTGAGAATTGAAAGTAGCTTTCAGTGTTAATGGTGGTTCATTACAAGCAATCACACCTTCCAGGTTGTCTGTGCTTTTGAGTTTAGGCAGAGGTGCATGTCCCAGAGGACATAATGATCTTTCCATAATAAGATTATGTTCCTGAGGTATTGCATGTCTTCCTTTAAACTGAAGATAAAGATTGAAGTTTGATCGTCTGCAATAAAAATCATATTTTTCATTCCTTGAGAGAAACCAAGAGTATTTGATCCATTATATTTAAAGCATGGGTATGGCAGATAATTTTATTCTTTTTTTTTCTGGATACTAAGCATACACACATTAACATTTGTAAGAAGTGTTATAGATTTGTGATGAAAACATTCACCATTAGTCTGTGGCTCAGTGATGCAGTTCTCTCTTCATATCAGTGAAAATAAAGTTATTTTTACATAACCAGTGTCTGCCAACAGAGAGATTCTTATAGACATCACATTATCAACTACACCAAAATGCATGAATCTAACATGGAGATATAAATTTCAAATTTGCATTTTTTGAACCACTTCAATCAACCACTTAGGGACTAGTGTGAAGGTCTGATTTCTAAGTTCACCACAGTCTGGGATTTCCTTCAAGAATTAAGATCACAGCAATGCAAGGAATAAATAGTGATTATAAGTAACCCAAATACAATTTTAAGTAGAACTATATGTCTTTAAGGTTTTTTTACGTCTCAGTTGTGATGTTTAAACTCCATTTTTCATACAGTTATAAAAATCAAATAATAAATACTAAAGGGTGAGTAGACGTATTATTTTGGTCTATCTGAAAAAAAGTTATATGAAAAATATTTTTTATGCTGTAGAATTAATGCATAATTTTAGAAGTTGTATACTAACTTAAGCACTGTGTTTGTACCTTTGATCTGCCATATCTTCCATTTACAGTTGTCTGTCCAGTTTATTAACTTCTATTTATGGTCAGCAGCCCAAATTCATGAAGAGTATTTTATTGTTATGTATAAGTACGTTTATGCACACACACATGAAATAATATTTATCTTTAGTATAAGAAGTCATACAGAAACATTCTGAAGAAGTCAAAGCATGATAAAATCTATTAAATACAATTAACTTAAAATACATTGTACAATATAAAGATTAACATCAGCCTCACAGTTGTTTATTCCACTTGTGGTCTTCAAACATATTTTTATTATTACCTGCCACCTTTTTTCACTCAATTTTATTTGACATAGGAGTAATTAAATTTAAAATCCCAGTGAGTCTACCACAACATTCGTGGGAATGAGCTAATAAATGTCCTACAACAACCAAGGCAAGTCATCAACATTGTTTTACAGCAGCTTGATGTTTTTTGTCACAAAGATTATTGTGTTTCACACACATAAAGCTTTGTTGACTATCAGTCTTACATGTATCAAATTTTTGCTTCACCTTTTTCTTCTGTAGTACTCTGTTTTCAATTGAATATTGTATGATTCCTTGGTATTATGATTTTTTTAGAAAAAGTAGTAACATTTTCAAAGCCTTGAGCTCAAAAATAAAAAAAAAATGAGTTAGTTTTTACATTCACAGGAAATTATAGTTGGATTTTAAACAACTTTATTATCATGAGTGTTTGGACTTCATCTGTCACCACTTTCAATTATTCATTTCATATTCTCAAATTAAAAAGAGATGACATTGAGTGTATAAAGAACATATTTTCCTTACTGAAACAATCAAATATAAGTATCCTTAAGACTATTCCTTTCTCTGGATTTGGTAAGTAAGTGGTGTGTGACAAATTAAATAATGACAAGAAAAATTGTCCATGTGATGTAACAGAGACCACACAAACCAAGAGCTCCTCTGAAATCCAGAATCTAAGAAAAGTCCCAGCCAGAGTCTGAGTTATTCATTATCATGGTCTGTCCTGGATATTCCAAACCTTGACATCTCACTTTTTAGTTTAACCTAGGGATTTTGCTTTTACGTTTTCTGACAAACTTCATGAATTTTATCCAAAAAAACCCTCAAATTCTCTGTTGATTGTATCTAATTTGCTTGTAGTCTAATGAGATATTATTAGATAGCACTGTTAACGCAAAAATTAAAAGTTGAAAGAATTAAACAAGTTGGGAGGGATAGATGTACCTTTCTCTCCCCTACAACATCATAAGTCCAAACACTGTCTCTGTGTGTGAGTAGGGTTGATAAAACTAAAGAATTTGAGCATATACCCCCATATACACACACATATATAGACTCACTGTTTAGAAAAACAAACAAAACTATGTTCCCTAAACATTATTTCACAGAACAAAACAGAAGTCTTTCAATAAAGCGGTATGTATTTCAATAAAGGAGACACTTTTACAAGTAATTTGGCCCACTGGTTGCCTGGGATAAGACACTTTGTTTTGTTACAATAAAATCTTTTAGGTCTGCTGTGCATTATTGTTTTGGTTGGATCTCTCACATCCCTTCTACGGGTCTGTGAATTCAGAAAGTACTAGTATGGTCTGATTACATGCCAGGAAATGGAATATGCAAATTTTTTTCCCAAGAAAAAACCCACTTCTAATACAGAAATATGACTTTACCGTAATCTTGAATTGATGACTGAAAGTTAACAGAGTTAAATACTTCAAACTGTTTCAGTTAAGATTTTTTGTCATTGTCTAAAAGGTAAATTGCCATTTCTTATTTTGTTTAAATGTGGAAAGTTATTATCACACAAGGCCTATAGTCTATGTTTGTTTAAAAAGCTTTTCATTTCTCTGTTGCAGCACAGAAGAAGGGTTATAGCTGTGGAGCAATGGAAGAAGGGTAATATTGCACTGGAAATATTTTGGCAGACTTGAAGAAAAGCCCTGAATAGTTCTGTTTCGCTTTGTTTTTCTGTTTGAGTGTTTTCTTTTTTGAAATATAGCTTTACTTAAGAGAGATGTCATTAATGTTTTAATCAAAATCTCCAACAAGAACTTTTCTATGCTCCTTGTTATCCTCCTCTGATATGGACGTTCTCAGGAACTTTTGTAAATGTAACCAATTATAGTAATGAAATACCAGACTTCACTTTACTGACTTATACTACCAGGAAGTGATCTTCAGTGTCCTGGATAGGTTACTGCACAGCAGAATAACAGCCCCAGCCAAACTTAATGAAACACGGTCTCATCTTACCTGACAGATTTCTTCTCCTCTAATCTCACTTAGTTATCCTCAGTTATACTCAAATAAATATGTTGTGCGAGTATAAGGTCTGATTTGTAACAAATCATTGAAATAACTGTAAAACTTTACCTATAAATTTGGTAAAAAATTAAATTATTGTGTATATTTGACACAAATATCTCTTCAATATCTTTAGAGCTACACTGGCTTATTAATTCTGAGTTTGCATATAAAAAAGTTTTCAAAAAATGGATTTATAATCAGAAAAAAAGCAAAACACAACAAGAAAACCAGTGCATACACAAATCAACATAATGGACTTAATTTTTCAAGTCCACTGAAGACAAAAGTAACAGACCTCCAATCTATTCTAATTCCTGGCATGAAAGCTTCTTTATTCTTGGGTCATTGATCTGACAGACTGAAAAAGCAATGACTTCTATCTTTTAGTGACTTACATCAGTCTATTGTGAGGAAAATAGACAAAACATTCAGATTTGTGTGCACTGGCATCAAGTTGAACTCTTCTGCTAATGTTTGGGTTTATCTTCTCAGGGAAGGCTGAGATTATATCCCATTCACTATGGGCACTGTTGCTGGATGAAATGTTCATGAAAGCACTTGTAGAAGCAGTTGTACAATTTTTGTGTACTGTAATATACTACAGTTTCTAGGCAAATAAGCTTTACACTGAGGCAAATAAGGCATCTTGTTCTTTAACAAATTGATAAAAGGGAATGTGGGTATTTCTTTACACTCCTGAAGAGACACAACAAATGAATATTTGTAGCTAGTATATATCTCATAAACAAGTAAATTGTCATCCAATGGAAGACTAAGCACAGCTAGGCACATAGTGTGAAGAAAACCAGTTTTTCAAACTCAGTTTGCTTCCATGGGATGGATAACTCCAGGTTCAGAAGACAACTCCTAGACTGTGAAAGATAAGTTTCATTGATTATTCTGCTAGATTTGCAATTTCATAGCACAGTCCATGGGAAAGTATCCTAACAATATTTTCCACCTCATGCTGCCTCCATACAAAGATTTCATCCTTCATACCAGCCATAAAACTTTCAGTCATTGTTTGATTTTGTTTAGGATATCATAAACAATTACTTTGGTGGACTTTGTACCACCATTGTGGAAGAAAAAGAGTTAAATGTATCCCAGACTTAAAAAAAATCTGCAAGGATAGCAATGTGATTCCACTCCAAGGAAGAGAAAAACAGGACATGGATACTGATTACTCTCCCCAGCTTTCTCTGTGCTTTTTCTGGGGAAAAGAGGAGATTTTACTCCTTTCTTTTACATTTTAAAACATGACCCTTCTTGCAGCAGGCGACTTTAGGAGAGGTAATTGGACACAGCTGTCTATCATGTCATGACCCAAACCCAAAATGCAAAGTCCCTTTGTTTAGTCAGCCTTACTACTACTGAAGGGAAAGAAGGGAATGGATAAATACCTGAGTCTCTTCTTGATCTTAGTATGCATTAGAGAAGCAAAAATTACTATAAAACTAGTGTAACATTTTGCATAAAGACCTATAATTATTGACAGAAATGGAACAGAAAAATATACTCCTATTTATGGCTTCTCAGGACTAAAAGAAAATTCATTAATCATTCAGTACCATAGTCTGCTGTTATATCACGCCTTCCATTGATCAAATGGATCTATGATTATTTGGGTTAATTGATTTTGTTGCTTAAATCCAGGCTACTTTGGCTGTGGAATAATTTCAAGCTCTAGAACTAATTCTGAGAGAATGAATAGGGCTAAAAGAATACATTATCTTCTGATGATTAATATTGTTCTTCCAGTGACCAGCCAAATTACTTTCTGACCAGCTTGTACCTATTTAATCTTGTTTTGAACTGAATATAGTGATAATAATCAAGGGAGGCATGACATGACTTGTAACATTTTCTGTGTTCATATTATGAAGTAGAACTGAGAAATAAAGTCTATGAAAATAAATAGGAAAAATTTTGCTTAATTTATTCACATTTTAATTCCTATCTCTAAACCATTAGATAGATATATATTGTTTCCCCAACCCTTAACATTTCTGATTTCAATGAAAATAAAAGTGAAGCATAAAAGAAAATAACTTGTTAATCTCCAGCACTTTTTAATCTCATCAATTAATAAATAATTTTTAAATTTGTATGCTTCTTTTTTTCAAAAAATAAAATAAATTCCAAAATGGAAGGTCATTTCAATCAAATTACTAACAATTGGACAAGCAACTCAAACTTTAAAAGGTTAAAGCATAATACTTTAATAAACCAAAAGTCTTTTTTCCTTTCCTGTGTAAGAGAAAGCAATTTGTGAATATTTATGTTTCTTCACTTATTCATATTGCTTTTCACAATATTTTAAAAAAATAAGATTTCATTAGAACATTCCCCCATATCTGTCAGCAATTGGCTAGAGAGAAACAATTTTTAAAGAAAAGATTTTAATATCAGCAACAAATTAAAACAAGTAATTTTTGAAGGTTTTGAAATCTTTATATTATCACGGTTGCTGGATTATACCACTTCAAGTGGATCTACAATCACCTACTCTGGGGTGAGTTTAAAATATCCTCAGTGACTCTTGAATCAGTGTCAGTGAGTCACACTTTAATACTCAGCACTGTTTGGTTCTGAACCTAAGAGCTGAGTGGATAAAAGTCTATGATTTCTTTTAAAAACTCTCCTATTATTTCTGGAAGTAGATCAGAGCCTGGTACAACACATTACAAATTCCTTGATTTCTGCTTTCAAATGCCAGTGTTTCTGAGAAAATTATGCTTATTCTGTTAAATATATGCCACACCGTAGTCATCATAGACTACAATTTTTATATTTCCCCATAAATAGGATCTGACATAATGCAGAACTAAAACTCAAAGTGTTCTTTATCTTCCAGATCTTACACAAGCTACTGAGCTTATAGGTCAGGACTTGAAGGTGGTTTCAAAACCAGATATTGAAGAATAGATAGAGCCAAGATTCATAATTGAAAGATAATGACTGAGGCATTCATCTGTGAAGTGTATGCATGTTTTCAATTAGTTGCAAATCTTCTTTACACAGTTTAATGTAGGAGACAGGTTAGACTGGTGTGGTTTAACCTCAGCTTGGAATGAAGACCCACATAGCCACTCGACTCACTCCCCTCCACCAGTGGGATCAGGAAGAGAATCAGAGGGGTGAAAGCTGGAAACTTGTGGGCTGAGATGAAGACAGTTTAATAGGGAAAGCAAAAGCCAAGTACACAAGCAAAGTAAAACAAGGAATTAATTCAGTGGTTTCCGTGGGCAGGCAGGTGTTCAGCCATCTCCACCAGAACAGGACCACATCACAAGTAATGGTGACTTGGGAAGACAAACCCCATCACTCCAAACCTCACCTCCTTCCTCATTATTCCCACATCTTATTTACTGAACATGAAGACATATGGTTTGGAATATCCCTTTTGTCAGTCACCTATCCTTGGGTCACCTGTGTCTCCTCCGAGCCCCCACGCACCCCCAACTTCCTCATCAGTGCAAAAAGCAGAAAGGACTCTGGGTCTCTGCAATCTCTGCTCAGCAATAACAAAAACATCTCTGTATTATCAACCTCCTGTTCAGCACAAACCCCAAACACAGACCCATACCAGCCACTGTGAAGAAAATTAACTCTACTTTAGCCAAATCCACAAAATCTAGAAAAAACTGTGCAACCTTTCAAATAATAGAGATGTTCTTTAGGACAACTCAGACATTTTGAAATTGGAAAAAAAAACCATGAAAAATTAAAGTGAAAGGAGAAAAACTAGGAACCCATTATGGGAAAGTAAGAGTAAGGCATATTGAATCACAGAGCCCCTTTTAACTGTGCACACTTCTTTCTCAGAAGAGCAGACCACATTTTCAAGACCTCCTGTAGATGCTTTTGGTCACAGCTATACCTATATAAACCCATCCTAGGCACAAAGAAATATAGGGTTTGCTGCTGTCATGACCAAGATTCTGTCTTGAAACAGAGCACGAAAACAAAAAAGTCCCAAGTTTAAGACAGAAGAAAGATGTGCATAGGAATAAGAAATGCTGTACCTGCTCTCTTCATTTAATGGGTTGCGTCTTTCTGTGAAGGAATTCCTCCTAGATACCCTTTTCTCTGCTTGACTGTGTCTCAGCTTTCACTCATGTTGTACATCATTTATCAGTACCAGCTCTGGGAGATAACTGGCATCTGTGAGATGCGTGGTATGATTTGGATGAAAGCTGTCCCTGTTGCCTTTAACAATGCCAGTTGTTCTACATCCCCAGTGTTCCGCACTTGTCTTCAGTGGTTAGAAGCAGCATTCCCAGCTGCAGTGGGAAAGGGTTTTGAATAAATATTAGGCAGACAGCAAACATGCTATATGTAAGTTTTGCATGAATGGTATTTTAAACTGAGTAACAGTAGGTTTTAAAATTTTTATGAGTGTCTAAATTAGAAGCCTACTTTCTTAATTGCCAGGAAGTGTCTAAGGAAAAAACTTTATTGTCCTATGTTTTTTAATCAGTAAAAAGAGTCAGGCATTTCTGATTAAAGATACTGGATTTCGACTCTAGACCTCAGACTGTGGAGGCTCTCACAGTCCTGACAGCAATTTCATACCCACTACACTTTGGTAGAAACAATTTTTTCCTTCAAAAATATCTGCAGAATTTCGTGTCACAATATGAGAGCTCCTCTGGTACAAACCACCCTATCTACATCATTCAGTCCAGTGTTCAGAAGCACTGGGCACGAGCAAACTTTCTGATGCATAGAGAGCTCTGACTCATCTCTCAGCATGGTGTCCAAAGCAAGAAGTCTGTGGCTGCTGTGATAGCCAGAAAAACAGCTGAGATCTGTAAGAAGGAGACTGTCTCAAGATCTCTGTGTTCCCTATTTAGAAGTCACATGGATCCAAATTTAAGAAGATGGAATAATTAGATTTCCATTCTAACCTTGACATGGTATCCTCCCGATGGGAAATTATAAATCTATATTTTGGCACACAAGGTCACAGCGGTGTTGTGTTCACCTTTACTTTTCACTAGTGGTTGTAGAGGACAGACACCTACACCCAGTGGTGGGATCCCATGACTCCTCAAATATACATGCTTACATGAATGATTTGGATAATAAGACAAGTATTGTAGTGAAAATCATGGAAGGATGGTATCACAAAAATTGTATTGGAGCATCTAATTTAAGGGTTTATATTCTGACAGCTTTTTGAGCAACTTGCCATTTCTCATTGACGACTCTTGAGCTTATTATTAGTTTCATAGATGAGATGACAGGGACCTGACATACTGGTTGGCTCCAAAGTTGCTCATAGACACTTCTACTGCAGAAGAATCGGTCCAAAACCAGGGCTTTACTCTTTGTGTCAATTTGAAAGTTTGGAAGTCAATGACAAGACCATAGCAATGCTTGCAAGTCCAAGGAAATTAGTCCTTTTTCCTTAAATTTTGTTTTGAGTTTCATGAAGCCGTCAAAATACTTGCCATAAATTCGTTCTTATTCGTTGATTTTGTTATTGCCTTGTTATTTCAGTAGCTATTCTACAATCACAGAAATGGAGGTTGTCACGGAGAACTGATTTTTCTGCTTAACTACAGGCTATTTATCATTCTTGCACTGTATCTCCATGTATTTGCTGAGACATAGGTACATCAGTCATCTGTCGTGCTGGTTTGCAGCTACATCTGCATTGTCCCCTTGTATTTTCTTTCCATGCACAAGGATGAAAGGACAAGGCAGTAGTGACTTTAGCCTTGCCCTGAGGTATTGCCTGGGCACAACTGAGAAGTAATACCAAGTTCTGCAACCCAGTGAAGTTTCCTTGTCCTCCACTTCTGAGCTAGGTAATTTGTCTTAAGTCTTGGCAGGTTAGTTAAAGCTTCAGGTTCATTTGAAATTTGATTTATTTCAGGCACTCTCAAGAGGTTTATTAATACTAAGTGCAGTGGGAAGCCCTGTGATTATCATTTATACGATCAGACGAGATAAATAACAGGCAGATAGGGGTTTATGCAGGGGTAGGAGGAAATATACCTTAAATAAGATACTTACAATCACATCATCATCCTAGACATTAAGAATTTATTCCCATTTGCAACATTCCAAACCTCTTACACAGAAATGGATTTTAGTGACCAATATTATAATTAAAATGTAGACTGAAACAATGTGAAAATGAAAACTGTGAAAAATTGTTTTCCCCTGTCTGTATTATTTCTAAGTTTTACTGGCATTTATCAGCTTCCATTAATTCTGTGTGGCCCTAACTGCTTCATAAGGCACCAATTTTTGTACAGTCAAAAAACTTCTCTGACTAAATGTGGATTGATAGTAAACAAGCGGCTGTTGTAAAACTGAAATGGTGATGAAAAGAGGAGGAGTATCTGTAACCAACTAAACTGCACCATGATAGTTCCAAAGGTATTTAACAGTAGTTTTAAAAAAACTGGTATCTAGAATTTTCCAGTAGTTTATAATGTCAGATGCTGTAGCTTTCTGTGTGGCAATCCTAGTCTTCTTCACTGAAGAAAAAAAAAAAGAATACAACCCAAAACAAACAAACTCCACAAGCCTATTTTACGCTCTGCTATGTCTCAAAGAAGTTGTCAGGTAATCGCGTGGAAAGTTTCTGATCATTGAACCTATAGTCTGTTGGGAATCTGGGTGTTGACATGGAAACTTTACTACTTTCAATATTATCTGGAAGCTAAATTCTTATTTGTCTGATTTTGCTGGATGAATGGGTTATTTATTTTTTTTTTTAACACAAAATTGTACTCCAAAGCATTTAGAAAAAGAACAGCAAGCACAGCCTTAGCAAAACATATGATTTCCCTCACTTACTTCTTTAATAGATATATCAATCTCTCTTGTCATGGTTTTGTTGCTATACATATAGAGCAAACTTCTTCTTTATTCAGACTGATTTACTTTTATTCTGGACTGAAGAAAACTAACAAACAAGAAAACAGCAAAAGAGGAATTGTAATATGCTGCTTCCCAACTGAAACACTAAATGGGAGCTGTTTCAGCAGGGAGCATGCTATGCTTAAAAGCACAGTGAAACCTGAATATTTGTTTTCTTGTGCTATTTATAACTTTTCACTCCTAATTCTTTTTCAATCTCGTCTTGTTTATTATATTGTATATGAAGAATTATCACAGTCTTCCATTTTATATAACATATTGTATGTGAGTCCTGCACCTACAGCCACTTTAAATAGCCTGATAAACTAAGGAGCAGCCAAGATTTATCATAGATAATGCTGCCCTGGACATAGACATGATGCCTTGAGAGTAATTATGATTCTATTCTGAGCAGCCTGGCTGTAGTCTTTTCACCTTTTCTCTGGATTTAAAAGCTCACAGGTCCTTTTTTCCCTTTATTTGATCTTTCCTTTAGAGAACCCAGAGTACTCAGGTGCTGCTGCTACACTGCTCTAACACCAAATAAAGGCTTCTTGAAAATTCCTGCCTTATGCTTCTCATGGCCCATTGCTTCTAACTTACTTTTTAATACCTTTCTCATTACGAGATCACTATGAAGGCTCTTAAAGTTCATGCGAACCTATGGAAATCTTCCCAAGTCCTATCAAAGTGCTGATATTTATTTTTAACCCCAAAAATAATTTTCAAAATTGATGGTAGTTATTTACGAATGTATGTATGAAGTAGAAAATATTATAAAATAGTTAATCCTCCTTAACATCTGCATCTGTCCAGCACTTCCATATGAAAAGAAAATTTTAAAGATGTTTCCTTCTCTTTTTATAGTGATTAATAGGATGTTATATTTTATAGTGATTTAATAGTGTAATGCCACTGTAGACAATTTTACCAATATGCTTAAAATGTAAAGCAAGTATTACTGCACAGCATCTTACATAGTAAATGCTTTCACAAAGTTCTTCATATTTTTCCTTCTTCCTAATTTATCCCAAGTATACAAGCCATAATAAGCTTTAAACAAAATGCAGCCAATACTGAAAAAAAAAAAAGAAGGAAAAATCCATGACCAATTTCATTGTGGTCCAATTTAATACAATTCAAATCTTTAAATTTCTGTTCATATATTTACTATGCAGAGTTATTTACCAGAGCAGCATATTATAGCATATATTTTCAGACTAAACATGGAAATTTTTCTTCAGAAAAAAAAATCATAGAAATTTCAGTGTGAGGTCTTAAATTCTGGTTTTTGCACATTAAAAAAGGTAAATAATATTGATTTCTGAACACAGAAAGTTTTACTGCATTTCACAGAAATAATAATACAATCAGCAGTCAGGGCAAGATGGACTGTGACTTATTTCCTCGATGTCTTTGAAAATTCTTTGGTCCAGCCTTTTCAGTTATGATTCTTCCAGGCTCAATAACTGGCATGTCAACACTCAGATAAATTTGGAGATATACTGAGCAAAACACACAGACACACACACATGTATATGTAAAATCACATGAATCTCTACCTTTTTTACTGTTTAGAAGAAAAATGTACCACTCTTTTCCGACAACATCTCAGGATGCGTCAAGGTTTATACTGTTATATAAACAGATTTAAGGACCTTGGTAGAGAATATTCTTTAAGACTGGTCTTACAAAACAAATATGTCAGCTGTCAGAAAGGAGACTATAACTTCTTAATGCCCTAAAATGTACAGCTTATTTTACTGCCTAAGGAAAATTTTAGATTAAGAAAAATATTGAGAACCTCTTACCTTCATTCTATAAAATGACGTGCCAGTCTATTTAGCAGTTGAACTTACATGCCTTACCTAGATTTCTACCTTTTTTTTTTTCTTTTTCTTTTTTTTTTTGGACTTGCCTTCAGCATACAGATGGATGTCTAAAGTTCTCAGATGACATCAGTTTTTCATGATATCTCCCACAGAATGCACATTGAGTGCTTCAAACTCTGCTTAAATAATTGCAGAAGTCCCTGGATTGAGATTTGGAGAACAGTAGCTTCTCCTACTGCTGTTGTCAAGAGGATTTCAGTCCATTAGCAAACACAGAGGAGGGATAAGAAGAGAAATAACAAAATGCCAACTTGCTTCCTGTGATATTTAATGTCATATTCAAAGGGCAGCAGATTTCTTGTCTGCACAGGAACTATGGCAAAGCTGCTAGAAAAAGCAGATATTAAGGTTCAAACTTCATACTGATCCATACACCTGTCTGTCACTCTGCAATTTGGATATTTTGCTGTGATTTTGCTAGGTCTGCTCATGTTAACCCTTAAGACTACTACTACTAATAATTTTTAAAAATCCTTTACCCTACCTTTTCCACTAGATTACATGTATTAATATGTTCATCTAATAATAATAATATTTTACTAATTTGAAAATTTTCTGAAAGAACTAAGGATACAATCACCTAAAAATATTAATTCCTACCTAAGGTTTTTATACAACAATTTTTGTGCCTGATATCTGTCTTGGGGAATTTTTGTCTGATGGAATTTTATTTTCTATTAGATTATCTTGAACCTTATAAATTCAAATGGAAGAAAGTAGTGATAAACCATTGACATCACTGCACAATATGTTTTATACTACTTTTCAATTTCACTGCTTCTTATGTTTAACTTTTCTGATTTTGTAACACAAATTGACAAGAGACACATCTTTTCAGGAAGTAATACACAGCTGCCATGACAAGATTTCCACAAGAACCTGTGTTGCTACAAACCGAAAAAAAAAAAAAAAAAAATTAAATGCTTATGTACAGTAAACTTTTGCAGAGTTCCCTAGTGAAGCTGAAAGCAGCATGATTATGAGGGTGTAAACCCTTTGCATGGAAAATGCAAAACTCAGAATATTCAGAGAGAGTAGCTACAATGTATTGTGCCGTGCTCTGGTTTTCCTACAGAACACAATTTGCTTTATTTTGTTTTGTTTTGTTGTATGCCTTTCCCCTTCCTTTTGTCATTTCTCTTGTAAAAAGTCAGTGCATTTGCAACTTCACTAATCCCAGTTATTAGTCACCACTCAGAGCAGTAGAAGACAGAGGCATATCAAGCAAGATAGCTTGGTCCCTGTTGTTGCTGTTGTCCATAAATAATGCTGTCAGACTGCCTAGACATTCCAGTCATTTATATGGAATCCACAGAACTGTCTAAATATGCTTAAAAAAAAAAGGCTCATAAAAAAAAGTGTAGTATAACAAATTTTCTTTACCTTTTTTTTTTCTGATTTTATTATAAATTATAAAGAATGAGGCTGCCTACATTAATTAAAGCCTACATAATATGTGCGCTGTTTGAGACTAAGGTTTCTGACCTTAATTCTCAAACTCTTAGTGCATAGTTTATCTTACAAAAATAGTATTCTATTTACTCTAATTTTATTTTCTTGCAGTTCACAAGTGTTATCACTTTATGTATCTACACCCCCACACCACTTCCAAGTGCCAGAAGTCACTAAGAAGTATAATAGTCTCGCAGTTAGTTTTCTATCCTCTACTGTTAATATTTCCCCATATTTCCAGTAAGATTTCCACATCACTTTTTTTAGTTATTTTCCCCCACATATCACATATTCCAATGTCTCTTCCTTTCTCTCAGCTTCTTGAACTTTAGGTCTTTGCTTATTAAATGAGAAATGCCTCATTTTTCTGGTATTGCTCACACATTGGTTCAGAACTTAAGAGTCAACAACAAAGTAGAGAAGAAAACAAATTTGTTTTCAGTTCTGGATGACCTTATTTTATGGTCATTCTGTTTCCTGACAGCAAATGAGGCTGACATCATTTACAGTAAAAGAACTTATGATTCTGAATTTCCATACAACTAATTTTGGTTACACAGGCAGATAGAATCTGGTTCTGGAAACTACAGGCTTGAAAGAAAGCATTGTTTTTGATTTTCAGAATCATTTGTATAATTTTACTTTTTCAATTTGCACTACTTTTTAAAAAAAATTCTAAAACTTTCTCAAGTAGTAAAAATGCTTTTAAATTTTTTTTTTTTTTAGTGTAGGTCTTGCTGGCTCTCTTTGTGAAAGAGGAACAGGTTGATTTTTTCAATTGTATTACCTTTTTGTTATTAGGAAAAAGAAGTAGCATATACATGTGTTTTCTGTGCTGCAATGCCATTTTTGTGGCCTCCTGTGGATTTCCCTGCATGAAAAAATAGGTTGTGTTTTGGTTTTGATTTTCATTATTATTATTCCTGAGTCCATTCTTATTTTCTAGTGTTGCTATTTTTCATCTGCAGTTCTGAAGCAGTGGCAGATTGCTTTTCTGTGTTAGATAATATAATCAAATAGATCAGAGTCTTAAGGAATACTATCATCTCAAAAATTACTTCAGTTTGAAAACATTGTGCTTGCTTTTGTTATAATTTACAAGAAACATACCATATTTCTATAAACAAAGGTGATGGAAGGATAATCTAATTTCTTTCAGTGTGTTTACTATATGCATTTCACAGCACTTTTCAGTCAGTTTCAGTTTCTAGTGTAATATCTGCTAGACAGACTCCCCTCTTTCTTTGGTATAGGCAGGAATATTATTTTAGATAAAAATCATCATTCTAAAATCACAAGAGGTGAAGGGGTTCTAGAATGAATACCATATACAATACTTGAAAATATATTTATATACATTTTTTTAAAATAGCTACATTTCAGAGAGATGATGTTTTGCCAAGTAAGCTAATATTTTCAGAATATTCAGTAAGAATATGTTCTTGCCTGTTTTCTCTGTGTTAGCATATCATGTATTTTTCAGGCTTTAATTATTTAAATTATTTTAGATTTTTTTCTTCCACTGAAGCAACCTCAGTGTATGTATATTGGAATGTGTGTTGTCTAGGTATAATTGCACATACATTCTCCTAATCAATCTTGAGATTGAATTCTTACAGAGATATAAATTTTAATATTCAATGTTCAACATTGCACTTGCTTAATGTGCATTTCAAAATGCATTTCAAAATCAGAGGATACTTAGAAACATAAAATTCTATTACTAAATCCTTAAAAATACTAATTCCTCTCTATTACTCCTTCACAATGAATCTAAAGCCAAATAATTTTAATAAAAAATTCTAAATTATTTTGTGACAATCCTTGCTTCTCTTCCTCTTTTTTGATCAAAGATGTTTCCAGTTCTCTATTTTTCTAATTACTTGCTGTTAGATTCCAAATTATTTTTTTCTTTTGTATGTAGAGATGAAGCAGCCTTTTCCATAAATTCTACCATAACAAATTCATCTTTACCTTCATGTAACCTTCTAGTGGTTTTCCAACATATTAGAGAATTGCAAACTTCTCAAGAATTGTGTATGGCAGACAGAGTCCTTACTCTCTGTGAGTTAGAAAGAACAATCAAAATTTGACACGCATGAAATGAAGGGAAAAACAATAGAAATAGGGAAGTGGCCCCACAAAGGCCTCACTGATAAGATAGAAAATGATAAATCACAAATTAAAGGAAAGAGATAAAGAGCTGGTTTGACTGAAAAATAGAAGGAATGTAACACCTACTGTGAATTAGAAGACAGTAGCCCTGCAGAAAGGCACGGATTTTTCTTCAGACCTGAAAAGGTTTTATCCCGAATTAGACCAAACACAGTTCTTTTGGGCCAACTGATAAAACCTGAACTAGGATAGCCTATGATTACACGAGTTATTTTTAAAATAATAACAAATTTATTTTTAATAAGGTTTTATGTTAGAATAGAAGACATGGTTAAGACATCTGTACTTTGGCTGGGATTGTACTCTAGAATAAAATAGTGCTGGAAAATATATGCTGAAAATTAGTGAAACAAACTACCTAATATTGCTTCTGTCAGCATGTCTACAGTTTTTGATTAAAACTCTCACTTTTGTTTATATGGAATTGAAAATGGGAATTTGTTGGTATTAAACATCTAAAAAAATCTTTAGATTTACATATCCAAGTTAAAAAAAAGTGTGTTTAGTTCCTAATTCTTGCACAACCAGTGAAAAACTGAAACACTAGAGAAACAAAGAAAACTGATTTCATTATTCACTTTAAATTAATTACTCATAAAACATAAGGTACACTTTAAATCTCAAAACTGATACACTTTAGCATGTCAGATGTCGTTGACACCCATGAAACTGCAGAGCACAAAAGCCTATATCTAGGTTTGCTTGCCTTGTAAGTATATAAGGAAAAACAATAAGTTTTGACTAGAAGGCTGTGACAAAAAGATTGTTCAATGAACAGTACAGCCACAAGGTGCTATTGACATTTTGTGAAACCATGATTTGCTAGCTCAGATTTCTAATCATGTACAAACAGAAAGAAACTTGGAGGGAGACAACTTCTTAATGGATTTGATCTTCAATTTATAAAATATATTTTAAAGGAGTGATCTTTTGGAATTTTATCTGGGAAAAAAAAAAAAAGGAATCAGTGCAGATGAAAATATTTTGTTTCTGTTTCCTCTGCTGCATTGTCTCAGACGTAGCCAATTTTCCTTAGATTTCACACACCATGATTTTCAAATAACTCTACAGCAAAAACCCAAAACAAAACAAAGTCAAAACAAAAAAATCCCACACCCCATTCTCAAAAAAAAAAAAAAAAAAAAAAAAAAAAAAAAAAAAAAAAACCCCCCCCCCATAAAAAAAAAAAAAAAAAAAAAAAAAAAAAAAAAAAAAAAAAAAAAAAAAAAATTTATAAATACACATGAAAATCAGAAATTAATGGAAGGGGGTTTTTTACATTGAATGGAAGGGGTAACATTTCAGTCTATGAATACAAGTCTTTTATATATGTAAGTAAAATTAAGAAAGACTAGACCTTCAGTAGGTGGTTACATATATGCTACCCCCTTACCTGCCCTGTGTTAGAAATATGGGTTATGCTCAAGTGGTACTTTGAGCATCTGAGAATGCTGAGATATATTTAAGCTAGTTCAGACTAGAAAGATTGACCCTGTTTAAAGTTATCTCCTCCTGTATTCTACATAAATGCAAACAAACTTGCATTTCTGGGCAACATTTTAAAAGAAAGTCCTTCTGTCTTCCTTCAGTTTAGACATGATGTTATTCAGAAAAATAATTTTCTCATTCATGACAGTAATTTATAAAAGCAGTGAAATATATTTGTACTAGCTCATCAATTTCCAAAATGAAAATTTCTGTAGAATGAATTGTGCTTTGTTTTATCTGTTTTATCTTTAATCTTGCTGATTAAAAATTACAGTTCACTGCTGTAATTAAGCCAAAATGAATTTCCTGGAGGTCTTTCATTGGTTTTAATTCAGTTATAAAAACCTATTGATTTTCCACTGAACCCCTGTGAAACTTCAAAAGTGTAGTAGGTGTAGGAGAATGTGCAGAGCCATGCAGATGAGATGATTTCTGTATGCTTTACAGCAAACTTAGGAACCCTGTTAAAGACTTACGTATCTGCACATAAAACTCAAATACCTGATCAAAGAATTTTGCAGGTTTTAGTGATAAAAACTACCAACAAACACAGAGCAAGATGAACTGTATATGAACCCTACATGCTCTAAACTGGTAGTTTGCTGTTTGATGTTTTCAGCTATTTAAAAGCGCTAAAATATTACCTGCAATTTTCTCCTTTAAATACAGAAAACAAAAAGGTCAAATTTCAGGCAAAAGTATTTTATTGTGAATGAAATTCAGAAAATGTGAACTTATGATTGCAAATACAGCTCCAGCTCTTTCTTATTTATGTGAATTTTACTCCTGCCGCTTATAGTATACAGCTAATAGCAGCGGAGTTCTCAAAACATTTTTAGTGATCAGAACATTTGTTCATAGATTTTCCTGAAATATCCATTCACTTACTGCTGCTAGAAAACAGCCTTACATCTAATAAACACTTCTGCTTGTCTGAACAGCTTGACTATCTAAACATTCAGAATGGTCACAGCCAGTGGTCTCTCAGAAGTCAAAGTATTTTTTCCCCTGGATCTTTAATTCAACCATACAGAATCTTGTAATGCTTTTGTGTTGAAGAGAAACCAGAATGCAATCAGAAACTTATATTTCAGTACTTACTAAGATATAATAAGAAGATAAAGGTATTTGAAAATAAAATTATTTCATAACAATGATAAAAATGTACAGAAACAATCAAACAAGGAAATACAGAGCATTGAAAAAACAACATTGGAAGACTAAACTTTTCTCTCTCTTTTTTTTTTTCCCTCATTTTTTTCCTATTTTTTTCCTTTCCAAATTGCAGTAGCAAAATACAGATTTTATAAATTCCCTTAGTGTTTTAAAATAATTGTCTAGGTAGTTAGTTTTGCATCAGTTTTGTTTATTATCTAGCCTAAAGGAAACCAGAGCTATGATTTATATATGCCTGAATTGTAGTGCTATTTTTTAAGTCTGAAAAGAATGGTATCTATTATTAAACTAATTGATCATAATGAGGAAAGAAGTCAATCAGGTGTTCAGCCCCTTAGGCTTTCTTTTCACACATCAGGATTACAGAACAGTGTCCTGGTAGGTGCCCAACATTTCCACCAAAGCTGTGACAGGACATAGATAGGTCATGGAACAACAAACAAAAGACCCAGCATTGTCAGGGACATACTTTTTAAAAGAATAAGACCTCTCAGTGTAGTAGAGATACCAATTCCTCTGTGCTGTTTCATGCGAAAACAATTTTTATCCCTTCATAATATGGGCCTATTTATACCTTGGTTTTATCCATTCTGCAACAAAATTACGGTGTCATAAAATAGTGCAGTGGTATTCTAACTACGTAATTACAATTCAATATGAAATATAGTAGACTGTTATTAATAAGTGATTGTTTTATTTAATTGCTGATTATAAAATAATATTAAACACATCCATTGATATAACATTTATAGGCCAAAATTATAAAGATATGTGCAAATAATATACATTTAATCATTATAAAGCATATTTATAGGTTTGGGGTTTTTTTTAATTTCATAAGCCCTGATAAATGTTTGGTATTTTTTTCTGACTATATCCTAGCCTCTATTAGTTCCACTAAGATAACTTGTTTCTGTAAATACTTGAAGTAAATGTACTCTATTTATCCTCCTTAAAAAAACCCTGCTGCTATTTTTATGCTAGATTATCCTCATGCATATTGTAAAGACTTCTTTGCATATTGTAAAGACTTCTTTGATTAAGGCTGCATGAGTCTCACAATATCAGGATTGAGTTAATAGAGATTAAATAACTTCACAAAAGGCTAATGGTTACCTGCACTTAACAGAGAATACTCCAGTAATAAACATAGTGACTAGAGGCCTTACCTTCACAATATTTTTTAGCCCTAGTTAGGAACATCATTGCAAAACTTTTTTTCTTTGTTCATCCATAAAATACAAATATTGAGAGAAAATCAAAGTAAAAACTACTTCATAAATTTGCCTCGAGTTTTCACCGAGATTGAGCCTGCATCTTAATCATGCTCTCCTCCTGTTTAATAAATGCTATAATTTGGAATTTAAAATAATATTCTCCCCTTCTATATGAAACCCAGAAATTTTAGGATGCCTAAACTAACAATTAAACAGAAAGTATGATACAACAGTTGATTTTCTTTTTGACAAACCATGAGATTCAAATTAAATTTGATTATACAGGATTCTATCAGTAATCTTGCTGAATTTTAGCTTGTGTCCCATATTCATGAACCATATTAAATTCAGATATGGCAGCTGCTCATTTGGCTGCCATAATAGGAATTGAACCATTGAACTCCAAAACCATTGAACTAAAAGCAAAAGCTATTACATTACAAGCAAAACTGTCAACATGTTGTTACCAGAGGCTGTAAGAAGTTATATCCTTTGCGTAATGGCTCTGAAGGGTACTTACAGTGTGGTCTCACTAGTAAAATCCCTATTTCTATTGCACAAACCAAGTTCAAAACACTGGAAAATAAATCTACAACATTTAACAGGAGCTTAGATGCCTACTGCACATATGGGAATTTATGCATAGAAATGTAAACTTATGAGTCTAAATTTGATGTTGAATTTTAAGCAGATTTTGTAACTGTTAATTCTCCAGGGCAGAAGAGAACTGTGGGTTTTACTGAGCATTCAGTGGCCCCTGCAAAACTCTCTGAAGCCATGAGGTATTCCCTTCCCCAGCTGATAACATGAGAAGAGATCTCTGTTAGTCAAACTGATGTTTTCTGTTATATCTCTGAGGGGCTTTCAGAGCCAGCTCAATGAAATTCTGCTGTCAGGAGGTAATCTGCTGCAACAGAAACTAGCAGTTGTACAAGGAAGGTGAGGACTTAATTTAAGGGAAAAGAAAAATATCCTTGTCTATAAACCCAAACAAGGTTCTAAGAAGACAGGAATATCTGATTTAATGAAACATGGGAAAAGCCCTATGGAAACAAAGTTTATGATACTGTCCTACATACCCTTGAGCTAGAAAAGACTGTCTCAAACCATTTCCTCTATTTTCAAAAATTGCCACAATCTTTCCAAAGAGCCCCACCATTACAGATTTTTGAAAAGAGTGGTAGGAAATTTATGTACTTTCTACAGAGTAGAAGACTACAAAGAGGTCTTCAGGTGATAAAATATGGCTGTGGCAGACTGAGAATAAGCCGTATGTCTCAAGCCGTCATGAAAATTATTTCCTTCTCTTTGCTGTCTTTGTGGAATGGAGTACCGCTGTTTTCTTCAATTCAAGAGAATTCTCCTTTTGGAGAGGATTGTCTGATTTATTTTCACTGTATCAACAAATACTTTTGCCGTGTCAAGGATCTGTTTTTGGATAAAAATAAGTCCTATGCAGTAACATAGTCAAGATAGGCTGCCTGCTCCCTCCCATTCTGACACCTCAATAATATTTGAACTCCTTGGTTAATGAAGCCTAATTTCAGAGAGAAGTAGAGATCTTAATGTTCTTTTGCTTGTTGTTGGCTAGGTATCTGTGGCTGTGTTCCTGCTTATTTGCTGAAAGACACCATCAACTGTGGGCCCTTGAACATCCAAGCCAGTGTATCTATTTTCTTTCTCTGCAGTTAGGAATTTCTATAAATACTTCTGGGATCTTTTACTAACCTTTCGTCATTTTTTTTTTCTTTCTCTTTGTTAAATTACCTCATAGTGTCAAGTTTAGGAAGTAGGAAAAAATCTATTAGAGATGTAGGCATAAGTATACAGTACCTTGAATTAAAAATAGTTCCACTTTGAACAAGTACAAATTAGAAACTTTAATTTGAAATCCATAAATTTGAACAGAATAATTAAATTTTGCAAACAGGTTAACTTTTGTTAGCAGCTTTACAACTGTTAACATTTTATTACTAGTGAGTACTACTAATAGAAAAGAGCTGCAGCTCAACCTTCAGAGCTGAAGTAGATCTGGCAGGAGACAAACAGCTTAAGCAGATTTTTGTCTGTAGTTTGAAAATGTTTGATATGAAAATTGGTGGGAAAGGAAGTAAAAATAGGAACCCTTTAAGTCATTTGTGAGTCCTGAAAAACAGCAGCGGGATACATGTCCTATAGGCAATACCATTTGTAAACGACTTCTGTAGGAACTATTCATAAATAAAATGAGTAAAGTTCAGAATAAAAATGATGAAACTGATGTTTTTTCTCACTGAACTTGCCAGCTGGAAGGAAGGATCAGCTAGTGGGCCATCTCATCTTCACAGATAATATAGAGATAACTGTTAATGAGAATAAATGTAGTGGGAGCTTTTTGGAGGTTTTAAGTGCCAATAGATAATCTGCAGTTCTCCTTAACTGCAGGGAAAAAAGGATTCAAGTCAATGGGGAAAAGGACTTGAAAATGTTGCTCTCTGTTCATTGATTTAAATTCTCAGATGACCATGCTAGAGGAAAACTGGCACAATAGATAATAAAAACTACAACCTCAAGAGAGCAAGCATTTATCCTTAACAATAATCAGAAAGCATGGACAAGAAATTTTCAACAATAAAATTAAATACAGAGCTATTGAAAAATCAAATAAGGCCTTAGAGTTTACAGCAGTAACCCTCTTGCTTTTATAATAACCTTTGGAAGCTACTCTGTGCTTAAATATGATAAATGATTCTTTGTAAGTAACAAAATTTGAGTGCCCACATGTAAAAGCCCAGAGAGACAATAGCAGAGGCAGAGATACAGCTCTTATACTGTGTGCAAATCTCATACGAACTATAAAGTAAGGATTTAAATCCTTCTAAGATAAAGCTTTCAAAAGACCAGAGTTTCTTTCTCCTTTATCATACGTTATGGAAAGGTGGAACTTTGGATAATTAAACCAGCACAGAGCAAAAAATTGAGTAATATAATAATCTGATTTCAAAAACAGCTTTGAGTTTTTCTTAGTGAATAAAGATAAAAAAAAAATGGAAGAAAATATGAAAGCTTAAAGGAACGTAATAAATACAACTGTAGGTTTGAAGACCCTTATTGTCATAAAGAGAGGAAATAATTGTCCAAAATACTTTTACAATCTAATTTTCAAAATCTGCTTATTTACAAAGGTGTTGCTCCATCTCTGCCAATTTGTTTTTTTCAGAAATGTTCTCCCCTAGAAAGAAATGAAGGGAAATTGTATTCTCTATATATATTTATATTTGTATGTATATACATGTGTGAACACACATATCTGTACAAATGTATTAAAAATGTTGCATTATATTGCAATAATTTACAATTTACAAGTAACACATTCTACTATTAGCCATTGCCTCATGCTTCTATTGAATTCGTCATGTTAATACATACTTAGGAGACTGAGTTTTGGTCTACACTGCAATACACAGTACGAGATTTTTATGGTACATCAGCATGGGAGGGAGTTTATATTTCATTGTAAATTCCATGCAGTCAGGAAAAGGTCATCTTTCCTGTTACCAAAATAAAACTATAGTCCCTATGTCACATTCACTAGGACATAACCCACACCAAAATGCCATGTTAGGTTTAATACTGCCATTTCCCACTTCCCACGCCAAAGTAAAAAAAAAAAAAAAAAAAAAAAAAAGAAAAGGGAAAAAAAAAAAAAAAAAAAAAAAAAAAAAAAAGGAAAAGGGAAAAGAAAAAAACAAAGTAAATAAATACGACAGTCAAGAGAATAAAAGAAAAGAGGAAATAAGATGAAAGATAAAGGAAAATAACATTTTAAAAAGAAAAAGAAAAAGAAAAATAATAAAAAACAATTCTGAGCATCAACCAGGAAAAATTTGTTTTCAATTAGCTTAAATTTCAACTGGCTCAAAAAACCTGGCAGTTTTTTCAGGAGAAATGAGCTTTTTTAAACTTTTTTTTAAGCTAAATTTGTTTGACTAATAAAGCATTTACTTCTGAAAATCTTTCCTTGCTTTAAAAATTCAATATCCCTATATTTGGTTTCTTTTAGTATTTTCAAGTGCTTAGATATTACTACTAATCGTCCTGTGGCTATGGAAAATAATACTATTTTATTGATTGATTAACAAAGTCTACATAAAATGTTACTAGTTAGCCTTTAATTGTCCCATGGTGGGTAACACAGTAATGATTTTTTTCACTTGTATTATTGAGTATATTAATCAGTTGTAATGGCTTTGCTGCATTCCAGAATTTGTTGAAATGCAAGTCATTATTGTTGTATATTCTTTGGACATTAACTGCTGTGCCACCTGACTCACCTTTTATATTGTGGTCAGGTCACATACAAGACAATGAACAAAGAAATCACCTTGAAATGAGAAAAGCTTAGTGGATTTTAGTGGATTTCTACCTTTCTGTTCCTGGTCACCCATTACTATCTTGGACCACTGAAACAAACAGCATTCACAAAGAACATTCCAGAATCAAGATAATCTGAAAATAAAGACACATTTACAAAATCTGGAATGAATAATGACTGCAAGCACTTTGTGAAAACCTATGACATACGCTAACATTTTAAGCCAAGGCATTGGCACTTATGAAATTAGGTCTTCCTGCTTTGCAGACAGAGGAGAACAGAAACTATGATGACTTCAGACCAATTAGACCAAGAGATTATTCCAGCCAAAGTCATCTCTGCATACCCCTACTTCATGCCAGACTCAGACATCTGACCATGGTACAGACCTGAGGGTGTATGAGCAGAGACTTATGCCCTTCTTTGAAATCTAATGTGGTCCTCCAGCTACAGATTGAGAGTCTTCTCTCACTTCTGGCAGGCTGCATCACCTGGAAACTGGGAGGAAATAACCACGTCAGTCAAATAAAACTCCAGGGAGGACAGGAGTCAGGGTGAATGGTCCAACTGCCATCAGGTGTCAGGGCTACAACATATCTGCGAGTCACAGTCGGTTTATGTAACACGATCAGACATGCTGAAACACTGACAGTGAGATTCTTAGAAGATTAAATTAATTACTGCTTTAATACTGTTACTGTTTATATTATCATTTCTTCTGAAGAAGGGAGCTACAAAAAAGTGCCATTAAGAAGTTCTTGCAAAAATTTTGAAATTTGCTGCTACACTATGTATATGCATGCCTGATATTATGCAGTTGTCTGCTGGATTGGGTTTGGATTCTGTGCTGATCATTGGAATTTCAATTTTGCTTTCAGTCCATGACTCCACTGGGAAACCACTTTCATAGGTCGCAGATCTCAGAAACCAGAAATGTGACATTAAGTTTGTGAAGGTTTTTTTTAACCAAAAATCAAACTGAGTGTTTAGATGTTTCATCAAGTCAAAAATTGCTAGCAGTTTTTCTTCCTTTGCTGTCTTGTCTCTTTCTGCATTTACAACCCTGTATGGTCTACTGAACAAGAGAACATCCTGCAACAAAACCCAGCTGTAAAAATACCTTTTCTCAGAGCTGGTTGGGACATTTTGGTTCCTGGCACAATTTTATCTGTCTTTCCCTACTCTCTTCTTCCTTTATTTAAATAAAATGATAAATTAATATAAATAAAAATGGAAGTCTCCTGTTATACCTTATTATGTTGTTAGCAATAAAAAATATCTATTTCCTCAGAGCAGTCACCATGCTTGCTTTTAGCACCTTGCCTAGATTTTCTGAAACAAGACAGCTTCCTTTACTGTCATAGAAACTTTGTAATTTTGTATCCTATTACTCTCGTTTAACAGACTTTGTTTCTGACTATTTTGTTGCTTAAACAGCGTATATATATACATATAAAATACATATTTCTAGAAATGCTACATTAATAGCATTTACACAGGTATCAATCAGGTATTATACCTGATTTGCATGTAACTTATTTTAATGCCTTGTATCAAATCAAGTTCTTGTGCCTTTTCTGCTGAGCAGGAACTGAATGAAGCTAAGATCTGTCAGATTCCCGAACTCAGTAATTCCCATATAAGCCACCATCCAGTATATATTCTCCTGCTATGTGCTCACTGCATGGGAAAAGCAACCAAGCATCCATCCATCCTTAGTGACTAAAGAGTGGTACTAGTTACACAGCAAGAAATTTTCAGGCAGTGAAAATCTCTGGGGAGGAAAAAAAAAAAAAAAAAAAAATTGAAATTGTGGAACAAAATAGCCAAGCACATAAAAAGCAAAAGGCTCATTTGTCACGCATCTCCGTCATTGACGTCTTGTGTCAAGTCAAAACCAGGAGAACTTTTTGCATTGACAAGTGAGTAATGACAGTGTACTGCAATCCTGATGCCAGGGGGGAGAAAAAAGAACTATCAAAAAACCAAAGCCAACAAAAAAATCCCTAATCCAACAGCTACAGGCATGCATAGGAATGTGAAAGCTTTAAAATTTCTCTTGGAAGTTCTAGACTTTTCTTTTACACTCTTCTGAGCTACAGATCAAACTATACTACTTATCCTGCTCTGAGCCTTAAATGTCATTTTTAGGTAGAATTTGTCTGGAAATGAAAAAAGAAAAAACCCGAAAAATGTAAGAAAATAAACAAAATCACTCTGGATCTCCTGTCTGCTAACTATCAAGCAGAAATCTAATTCTGTAAGTGAAAACAGTAGGTAACTTTGAAATCAACATGCTCTTATCTCCTCCTACCATGCTGAGCTCAGTCATCAATTTTATGTCTGCGTCTTTATTTGAAGAAATTTCAAACTTTCTCCCTATTTTATATAGACAGTGTTGATGACATCAATTTTAAATCATGTTGAGAAACCAAAAACTGAGTTCATAAAGCATATGAGTAGCTATATGCCAAACTCTAGACAAAATTCTTCTCTTATCTGCAATGTGTGTGAGTAAGCCTTGCAAATTGCCCATTTTCACCTCCCTGTTTTGATTTTGCCTATTATGAGATAAACAAATTTAAAGTGTAAAACTTTAAATTAGTGTTTTCATATATATATAGGAAATTGAAAATCAAACAGATTCAAAAAGAAGATAATCTACCTGTCTTGGTCGTAACTCTATTTTCAATCAATTTCAGGTGAATAAATGTAAAAAACACTAACTCTTTTGACACACTGTTGGTTCCCCTCCTTTTGCAACATTAGCAAAAGAAATCTTGTGAAATCTATAAAATAAAGTAGTAGAGAAATATTTACATATTCCTTGAGTCTTAAATAAAAATCGTGCTTTTAAATAGCATTCCCCTTCTCCAATGTCTGTGCTATGTAGAGGTATTGGTCTGATTTATATCTATTCTGAGCATGTACATCCACTTGAAGGAGTGCCTATGAGGAATGCTTAAGCTGTGTGGAAAGCAGAGATTAAATCGCATCAGTACTGCTGAGTTCAAAAGCAAGGATCTTCACATGTTTTTTCTGCTGTCTAGTCTCATGCTGATTCAGAAATATTTTCGTAATTTTACATTCTCTTCTGGTCTCATGTTACTCTCATGGATTTTTCAGGACAGGATACTGATTAAGAAAACTCAATCACAGAATATAGAATACTGACATATAAATGGTTTTATTCAAATTTTTTTGGTAGGGATTTAAAAACAAGCTCAAACAAATTACATAACATGCAAGGTACTATAATGAAGGGCTTGAAATTGTAGATGGATCTGTTACTCTTTCCCCTTCATTAAAAAAAAAAATGAAGCTTAGAGTAGATTATTATTCAACATTTTGAGAATACCAACTATGCTAAATTATTCAATTTACTTCTACCATATAATTGTCATTTTTTAAATTATGGAATAAAGAAAAAAAACTATGAAAAGTCAACCTTTAAAATATTCATGGTTACCTTTATATTGACACTCCTTTATATTTCAATTTCTTCACATTGATTCGTATCCTATTTGTAATGATTAAAAAGTTCAAGACTTTTACCTCTACGTTCAAATGAAAGTAAAATATTATCTTGCTACATTCAAACAAAAATATTTTCTCCTCTCCTCTCCCTCTCCCTCTCTCCTTCTCTCCCTCTCTCCCTCTCTCCCTCTCTCCCTCTCCCCTTCATTTTTTTTTCCTTTGTTTGTTTTGGTTTTAATATTTCTGAATCTTGTGTGTTATTTCAGTCATGCTGGACCATCTAAGGGATGTCATACTCCTTACAAATCTCTGAATCCTGAAGGTTATTGAAGTTTTACATAAAACAGCTCTGCAATTTCAATATGTTCTATATTTCTCATCTTAAGAATTTTATTACAAAGGTTAATACTGACTAAATAACTTGTAGAAATAAGGTGTTAATGGAAGTGCAAACGACTGCAGCAGGTCAGCCAAATCTAAGACTATGGAAAATCTGAGGGATATCAATGATAGTTTGAAGGACAGACAAAGGAGTTATTTTTAGGACTACACTTGTAAGTCTGAAATCATTACTTTTTCTCAAATCTCAGTGTCTAACCTATATTAATAAGTAAGATAGTGACAAATCTGAATATTAAGAGAAAATTAGATACCAAAAATAGGTGGATGCTGCCATATGCAAACACTGAAAATTGCTAGATACATGGTTTCAGAGAGCAAAGATGTCTTTTCTGAATTCTGCATTTAGAAAAGGTGAATGTTTCTGTTTCCCAGTAAAAGCTTAGGAGATCATAGCCACTTTTGATGATCTGTGGGTAGTCCAGATATGGAGCAGTGAAGCAAAATATATGTCTGTGTCTATACTTCATTCTTTGTGTTCACTACATTTTGATATTTTTGCATACTATGACTGAGATATGAAAGATAAATAGACAATAATTTTAAATGTCATGAGAAAAAGTTATTTTTTATTGCTAAAAAATCCCAAGTGAAGAATCAGGCATCTTTGGTGACTTTAAAGTAAAATAGAATGCAAAAGCATATGTTCCCCACTGAAAAAAAAGTTTCTATTTCTATAAAAATATATTTTAAAGAGTTAAAATACTAGTTGTGTGAAATTAAAAGTTAAATTTCAGATATAAAATCTGTATTTCAACCCATCTATGTATATGAAAATAATAAATGGACAGAAATTTTCTGGTTTTGGATGGTGTATCAGATGTAAAAAAAATTGTCTTTCATACAAGATACCAAAAAAGTTCAAAAAAAAGATTAGAAATAGAGAGCATTTCACATACAAAATGTGTTCCAAAAACAACAAAGCTGAATGAGCACTGTAAACAGCAGACACCATAGCCTGAACAACAATTTAATACTTCTGGCATTTTTACCCTTAGTCAGTTGTTATATCAGCTTCCATCTATAAATACCTGCTCTTAACTCCATATAAATACCATTTAGCTCAAGGAATTCACAAACACAGACAGAACAAGCAATATACCAGGCCCCATTTCAGCTGCTGTAAAATAGGGCCATCTCTGGGGTAGTTGCATCAGCTGCCTTGTGTCACACAACAATTTTAGGAGGGGAAGTAAAGTACAGTAGTGAACATAACTGCAGTAACTCTGTGACATTTCCAGAATTGATGGAAAAGCTCACCAGCTTGGTGCCAGGACATCTCCGCACAAACAATGCACATTTATTTCTGATCCATTTTTATGGACTTTTATAACAGTGACTGCAAGCTGACTTGTGTTTGGATAACCACTTGGCATGGTGTTTTGTAAAGAAAACCTATTCTCATAATGAAGAAATTTGAATGGCAGGTCACTTGCTTGGTGTCTAGGAAAGACACCGAACAAGTGTCTTTATGACTGGAAACAACTTTCTAGTAGCTAAAGAGTGCCCACAACAGAGCTGGAGAGGGACCTTTTACAGGGGCATATAATGGCTGGACAAGAGAGAATGGCTTCAAATGGAAAGAGAGTAGGTTTAGATTAGAGATTATGTTGCAAGGGTGTTGAGGCACTGGAACAGGTTGCCCAGAGAAGCTGTGGGTTCCACATCCATGGAAGCGTTCAAGGCAAGGTTGGATGGGGCTCTGGGTGTCCTGGTCTGGTGGAAAGTATCCTTGTCCCTGCCAGGGGAGCTGTAATTAGATGATCTTTAAGGTCCCTTCCAACCCAAACCATTCTGGGATTCCTGGAATACACTGTATTGAAATGCTGTGGTACATTAAAATGAAGGAGTTTTAATACATGATTAAGAGAAAGTGGGGGAAGAAACCTCACTGTAATTGAATAATGACCAGATATACTTTGTTATGTCTGAGAGTTATTCTGAAATATTAGCAGGAACCACTTAAATAAGAAAATGTCATAAGTATATGATTTACACATATGTAATGTAATGTATGCAAAGAATATGAATGCTTAAAACATTTTCAAGGAGTAAAAATTCTTCAGAAAAAAATCTACTAACTTGTTCTGCTTACATGATAAAGGTCTAGAAAATGTGTATGAAAATGCATATGTCAGAGGTACCTTGAATATTTGAGTAGAAAAGGTATTGTACATAATGTTTACGGCAGAATGCCTTAAATTATATCCACTCCATACAGTTCACAGGTAGATCATTACATTACCCAGAATCCTATACAGTATCAAGACATCATTCTTCTGTGTTTTTTAAGTGGGATATCATGCTGTTCAGACTCTACTTGTAACTGATGATGACAGTCATGAAACAGTGCTATATTTGATTTATACTATTTATTGAACTTGAAGATTTAGCTTGAATCTCCTGTCCAGTTTCCATAATCTTCTTTTAAGTGTAGAGCTCCTGGATAATGAACCCCTTATAATTATGACAACTGTGTGACTCTAAGAATCTTGAAGATTAACATGTTAGATGAGTAAAAGAAAGATGTCAGGGACTCAAATTTCAAAGAGAAGGAATACAAAAATTAGTATGTTAGTTTAGCTTTGGGCAGGTGTCAAAATAGAGTTTTTTCAGCCTTTGATGTAATTAATGAATTTTTATTCTCATTACTTTAGAAATAAGTGAATGATTCATTGGGGACTTATTTACATTGGTCTTTGTGCAATGTCTGACAGAAGTACTCTCTTTCAGAGGAACAGGTAGAACACCCAACAGAACAGCTAATCTCTAAATGAAAGCCATATATTTCAATCATCTCCTTTAGAAACAATTTTCTATAATGCACTCAGAAATTATCATAATTTGAAAAAAAAAAAAGATGCAAGTCTTTTGAAAATATGAGTCATTGTGAACATGTTGGTTCATGTTAAAATATATTGAACACGTATAGGGCACATATTGTTATCTCAGAATCAATCTCACATAAATATCTGTTAAATGTCCAACTAGCTATGCAGATGAGAGAGACTATAATTATTCAAAATCTAACAATTTAGTCATAAAAAAATGGGTTTTCAAAGTCTTTCAAAGGCCCCTTCTGAAAAGTCTTCAAGAAGTTATATCAATTAACAAGATTCTTATGAATTAATAACAAAGACCAGAAAAAAAGAGTATTTAGTCAGTGTTTATGTGTAAAATACATCACCGACAGAATATCAAAATTCTGTAGTGAAAACTGAGCTTTATAATAAAAGTCTTTATGATCCAGAATAAATAGTGAATGCTTATGTCTAAATATTTTCTAATTATGAAAAAATATTTGGAATAATGCAGATTTTAATTTTTTTTAAACTGTACATACACAACAGTGTTATTAAAGCTATCTCATTATATTACTGGTACCTAAGAATCAACACCAGCTAATGAAAAGAAACACACATGTTAAAAACTTTTAAAAATTTTGGCCATAGACATGGACAGATAGCATAGACCTAATTAATGACTGAGGCACAGAAAATGTATTTTGGAGTTATCCTCCTTAGGTTGTTGAAAAAAAGTACTGCTGAGAGAGAAACAATTGTAATGATGAAGAATGCTAGGAATGTTTTTGAAAGAACTTGTAAAGTGCCACTATATCACTTTACAAATTTATATTATGGTCATACTTGAAAGCCATATTTATGCAGGCTGATCACCTCCAAAAGATAATGCAGTAGAACAAACAGGGAACAGAGGAGGGCAAGACATTATTAAAAGTATAGTAAAGCTTTCACAAGAGAAGATTTTTTAGCCTGGAATGTAACGAGGTCTTTTGAAAGGTATGTAAAACCATAATTTTATAAGTGCTTTAGAAACAAAGATAAGTTGTTGGGGTTTTGGGTTTTTTGGGGGTTTTTTTTGTGTTTTTTTTTTGTTTGTTTGTTTGTTTTCTGTTTTGTTTTGGTTTTTGTTTTGTTTTTTTTACATTAAAAAAAAATCATGGGGAATAGTTACAGGAAAATAAATATTATTGTCCAGACAGAATGCCAAAGTTCCTGTATGATCAGTCTAGAAAAGTCAAATGAGTGATCTCTTATGATCCTGTCAGCTTTGGTTTTTATCTGAGATTCTTATTATGACTCATTATGGGAGATAAGGTCTTAGATTAAATGGTTTATCTGTGTGTGTCTCTGTATTCCTACAGTCATAACCTTGAACACTATATTTCTGGATTGATAAAGATGATCTTGGGGGTAATCATAAATCCTCTTCCAACACTTTTTAAACTATTTCTCCTATCTCAGTCTGATTGGTAACATTTTTTACCTAGGAATACTAATGTCACACATGGTTACAGAGAATTCCGCTTAGTTAAAAATTGGAGATCAGATAAGAAAAGGAAAGCTAAGTGTCCATCATTCCTGAGCGTACACCCTTCAGTTCATTTCTCCATCTGGGCAACAGCAAAGTCAGGTCTCACTGAAAGTTATTAGTATTGGGTTATAATACAGATTCATAGAGTGTGTAGAGTTGGGAGGGGCCACTAAGACCATCTAGTTCAACTCTCTGCTAAAGCAGGGATTATGTTTAAGAGCCGTATGTATACAATAAGAAATTTGGGTCCACAAGACTTGCACAATCAGAGAATCTAAACTTCCTGTTCCCCAAGATTCACAATACTTTTATAACTGTATATGAAGTACAATAAAACTTTGCACTTTTATGTGGTGTTAGATTGTCAGAAGTACATTTATTTCCAAAATGTTATATAATTTCCTACTATCTAATGAATAAATGTGATAGTCTTTTATGTAAGAAATTACATTTCAATTAGTAAATTGAATCAAGAAGATCTGGCATTCAGTGTGGTACTTTTTCTATCTGTATAAGTTGCATCGTATCAAGGATTTTTGTGAAACTTAAACTGATTAAAAGGTAAGAGAATTGCTCTGTTACCACAATGGTGAGTATATTAAATTGGAAATTTTTAAAACCACTATCCCGTTACAAAGGTAAGATGGTCTTTTCATGATAAAAGCAGAGTTCAATAAGCTTTGTATTACAGCTTTGCAAAAATTGTGGCAAATTACAGGAAATTATCTAAATTTTGATAGGATGACATTACCATATACAGAAGAATAATATTAATGTTCTTTTCATGGTCTATCTCTAGAGATGATAAAAGGTGGGATAAAAGCAAGAATTAGCTATAGACATATTGAAAAATCATCATTACTATCTCACATTTTTCATGCAGAGGAGGCACTTTTCTGTGCTCTGCCTTGCCCCCTTTATTCCTTCTAGCAGACATATATCCTCAAAGCCACCTGCTAAACATTAATTCATTATCATTTTCACCTGTGACTTTTTTTTTTTGCTCATCACTCTTTAAATTTCAACAAGTCCTGACCAAACATAAAGTGATGACCTCCAGCAGCAAAAAGTACAAAGTTTCATTCAAAACTGAGCATCCTCTCCTAATAAACATTAAAAGATCACAGTGACCTGAAGACTGATAAAGCTCAAAACTCTTGGACTTAAAAAAGGAAACCAAAAAATATAAAAATTTGCATCAAATATTTCTTTGATGTGGAAATATTTTTGTGGATTTTTTTCATTGCTATTCTGCCACTTACCTGGGCATAACATTACTTTTATAATACAAGGGGAGAGTCATAAGCAGTGGACACATCATAGGACAGTATGTGTTACAAAATTACTTTCTGTATAGAAAAAACAGTTACATTTGATGTAAAACTCTTTTGTTTCCTGAAACAGAATGGTTCCCATGAGTATGAAGGAGATTTTCTGTTAGAAAATTATTATGAAGCTGAATCTGGGGGTTTTTTTACTGTTTTAACAACATTTAAGTTTTAAAGTCTTTAAACTACTGGAAATAGTATTTGTATTTAATTTTAGATTTCCCAAGAAATATATCCCTAAATTCTAACTTGTCTTAAAACATTAGTGCAAAGTAGTGGTAAAATAAAAATAACTCTCTTCAATAGAACAAAACCTGGAGATGGAATAGAAAACGGATTAAATTTTTGAGAATAAAATCCTTGTACAACACTGAGACCAAAACTAGAAGGCTTTTAGTGTACTTGAAAAGAATATTAAGGTGAAAATTTCAGTCCTAAAGATATGTATGTTAGAATAACACAGGTGAAGAGGCGAGGAGAAAACAGACAAGCAAAGATGGGCCATTCTGCTCTTTTCCTCCTTTAGTGGGAGCATTGAGATGCTGAACTGATGACTGTTCATAAATATCTGCAATACAGTTGGTCCCAGGACCGAGTATGACAGCTTTCAATAAAACATTCATTGTGATGCTTGGAGGTCTTCAGAGCTACATAAAATAGTTCCCAAACTGCACATTACATGTAGTTTTCCATTATACACTGTACAAAATGTCCTTGACATTCAAGGCTTTGCCATAAATATTTTAACATGCATCACTCCAGGGTGTATTTGAAAATACCCTCCACTTGCCTTTAATAATAATGACTTGTCAAGTAGAATCCAGATCTTGGTTAATCTAACATAATACGGACTTGATGGTTTTTATTAACTGTCAAATGGAGCCCAATAGCCGTCAGAAACATTTTTCCCTTCTGCCATGCATTTGTTCCTAGCATGTTTCATTTTTGACCACTAATGTAAAAGGTTAATAAAGTGCAGTATTAAATGTCTTTAATATTTAATATGCACGGCAAGTGAATAATTTTGCAGATATTTTATTTTAAAGATGTTGGGATGTTAATGTGGCTATTCTGCAGCCTTGCAGAAGTGTACCATGCTGCATACATTTGCAATTTGTCTGTGAACCTTCTCTGCCACATTAGACTCTCTGAACTTTGATTAAAATTCACGTGACTGCTTCATAAATCTGAAGGGTTTATCTTGCTTCCAGGTTTATCACGTTCTCTCCTACTATTCGCTTCTTGCTCTCACAAATTAGAATTAAAGCAATATTCTTTTGTAAACATTTTATCGTATGTCAATCATAACATGACCATAGAAAGCAAAGAGAAGGTCAGATATTCAAATATCGATTAGCTGTCAATATGAGGCTCGCTATCAATGAAAACAATGTTTCTTTTTCTCCACAGTTTTATGCTTCTCAAATGAAGAAACCAAGTCAAGTCCCCTCATGACTATAAACAAATTGCCTGAGCAACAGTCAAGATAATTAAGAATTCAAAAAGTTAGACCAGAGATACAGCTGATGTAACTATCATAAGTTGTGATAATGGCACAAAGATATTATACTGAAAACTGTTCTGCTTTTATGTTAGTGACACTGGCAAATGAATTTGATTAAAAACACCTTAGAATGAGATATGAAGTAGTATAGTAGGCTTGTCTACTATACTACTTCATGTCTCATTCTAAGGTGTTATCTAAGGCTTATCTAGAGATTATTAACCTGTTCTTCAAACATAGTTATCACAAATTATTTCTTCATATTTTTTCCTATAACTGTTAGCTTTCTAGACCTTCAAATGACTCCACTAACCAGCATAAAGGCAATGTTATGATGTTCAACACATTTAGCTATTACTTATCTACCTGCTTATATATCTTGTTTAAGAAACATATTTAGATGACAGCTCAAACCAAAATATTTTTTGCTTATCTTTTAAAATAAACCACTTCATTTGAAATTGTAAACTGATATAAAATTTCCTATCAATCTAATCAGTAATAAAATTAATTCCTTGTAAACCTGAGCATGACAAACAGGAGTCTTGTATGTCAATATTGTTACAAAACATCTTTCTGTTTTCTCTTCTAACATTGACCACCACTAGGGAAATAATTTTCCAGTTACTCAATGTCCTGCTTACACTATTAGTCAGTGTCATTGCTTCTTCTATAGGTAGAATACAAGTCTACCAACTTGTAACTTTCTACTTACAGAAATGTGAAAATCAGAGTTTGATTTAACTTTAAGGTTGACCTAGAAAGGTGACTTGTACTCTGTTTATGTCTAGAAACAAATATCAAAGTTAGTGTGTTGTCTCTGTGAGAATCAGACAATTGACATGTATCGAGTCCTTTTACTGTACTGTGTGTTTAAACAGAAAAAGGAAACCTAATACTTTTTTGTGGGTTTTTAAATGATCAATTTAGGATGAGGAGAATTTGATGACAACTTATGTTGTTAAGGACTGTGTGAAGCCAGTTTAACTTTAGACTACTTCTGAGTAATCTAAAGTTACTAAATTACTATTTAGTAATTTTGTTGGTTCTTGTCAAAGTTTCTTAGAAGGCAGAACAAAAACATTAGTATCCTCCCTCTTCCCTGAGAGGATATTTAATTATTTAAAAGTCCAATGTATTTGTGGCTAAGTTAAAATCCAGTGTTTAGTTAAAACTAGGTCAACAGATCAAACTTGCAGTTTGAAGGCTTTATTGATGAGTGACCCTTCCATCCAAGGTGATCATGAGCAAGAACTTCCCTTAATGAAGTACCAACTCCTATTTGGTGCTGTCTTCTGTGAAGATGAAATGAATTACTTAACCACCAAGTCTGCACAAAACAATATGTCATTTTCTGGCCATGTAAAACTTTGGTATTTCCAGTAGACATTGCTACATTTCTGTACTGTTTTCTACATTTTGATGCTATTAATATAAATATATATATATATTTTTTTCTTAAGAATCTCAAAAATAGTTCTTTAGAGAAAACTATTACCAGTAATATATTCACAGATATTAATTATGCATGAATAATAAAATTTACCTATTTCACATGGTCATTCTATCAGCTATTTATATAGGAAAATTTATTTGCTTGCTGAATTACTGCTTGCCAAAGAGCACTTTTGGCAAACACAGCATCTTAACACTGCCAATTAATTCCCTTCATATACCATATGGAAAAGAAAATCCTGAATTAATGTTTGGAAAAGATGCAATAATTACATTGTTACGAGATGGGGCAGCTGTATTGTATCATATCCTATTGTGTTGTTAATTGGTTTTCGCCAGCATAAAGAAATCTAATCATACAATGTGCTCCAAATGCAGGATATTCCATACATTTGGTCTCATATTATGACAGAAATTGACTTTTGATGATAATATGCACAGAACGTGTTGCCAACTTGTATTATTAGGACCTGTCTCAGTGCTAACATGCTCTCTTCAAAATGAAAAATAACGCAGAAAAATAAGGCAGGAACTCTTTCGTTGGTACTAACCATGTTAAAACTGACAGAGGGAAAAGAACAGTAATGAAAGAAATGATAATCAGTACAGAACTTGTGAGAATGGATGAAAGATATTTAAAGTTTTACTAAAGTTTTTTTGTCCCATTAGTATGCTTTTGTCTGCCTATCAGCATCATTCATTGATACTAAATTTCTAGTTTTAATAAAGCAGGTGTATATTTTAAAATAAAATACAAGGATTCTGTTGAAAAAATACTGAGGATGTTATACCTTTTATTACATTATTAAATGTCAACTTTAACTTTTCTCCCATGGTGAGGGGCCCACAAGCGCTGTTGAGCCAAAGGTGAGTGAAATGTAACTCAGCGTGGGTATGAAGGGAGACTTTGTGGGAATACTTTGTGGTTCCACTCTGCAGCACACATGAAGTTTCCAAGAGTTGAGACACAAAGTGGGTAAATGCTCTGCAAAATTCATCATGTTCTAGTGACAGTCATTAGAACAGAATATTCTGGTACTTGAATACAAAGCAACTCTTTGAATTAAGTGGATTTATTCTGCTGAATTGCAAGGGATACACTCAATATTTACGGCAGCAAAATAGGAAAAAGGATCTGACCTGTTCACCACTAGGGATTTTTCTGCTTCTGAGTTTAATCTAAACTCTTTTTTAATCACTGAATTTATATTTTTTATATATTTGTGATAAATCTACATACCAACCCTTCAGAAAAGAGATGAAGTTTCAGGCATAGCCAAATAGAAAAAATGGCATAGACAAGCAGAAAAAACCCCTATCTATTCTCTTCCCCCATTCCCTTCTTTCATTGCAAATGGGTAGTGTGCAGGGTGAAGTGAAATCCTTCATTGATAAATAAAAGGATATACTTAAAAAAAATTGAAAAAAATGGGAATTGATTAAAACAAAACTGTATTTGTACATAATTTTAATTAAAACTAAAAAAAAATTAAAATAGTAATATTTTTAGAGTGACCATAAGACACTCCAAAATGAACTCTCACTCGAGGTCATTCATGCCTTGTTGCATTGATGGTGACATCTTTCAGCCTCATGGCTAGTAGTGGTACACTAACTATGAATTAATGCTGTACAGTTTATTCTTTAGCATACCTTATTGCTTAATTAAAATGAACCAGTCTACTAAACTGGAGAGATGAAGCTTCACCCCCTAACATGCCTGAATGAGTCTTTGAGCAGCACAAAAGTCGCCTTCAACTTTGTTCATGTCAAGCCTCTCACAGTAACTATTCACTGTGAGAGATTTGTTGGCTGTTCTTGAATACAGTCACTGCTTTCATGCTGTGGCAATCCATGTATTTGCAAGATAATGAGTTGTGGGAATGCCTAGATTCTGCACCCCTCCCTTTGCTTTTAGCTGTCCTCCTGCCATAATAAAACAACTTTTTGGAAATATGTGTTAAATATCTATTTCTGAAACAGCAATATACTTTCAGTACTTTGAATGCAACAACCCTGTCAAAAGCAGTGCTTACAGAGCCACAAGTTTCAAAAGAAACATTTCCTCACAGAATTGCTCAGGTAATATTCATTTGAAGCTGGAAGGCAAAACCTAGATGTGGCAATAATGTTAATGCATTTGCTACAGAATTATTCCCAATCTCACAGAAGGTGAGTTGATAACAGAAAATGGTAGACTCGAAGTACTAATGGGGTTCAAAGATAAATTCATGTAATTAATAAGGACATAGCTTACTGCTAGTGACATGGGCTTTCAAGTTTCAATAATTTCAAAAGCTTATATGGCCTTACATTATCCCAAACTGATTCATTTGTCATGTAGATTTTGTTCCACTTACATTTAAAAAATTGTTTTTCCTAAATTACTGGATTTTTTTTCCACACCATCTCTTTTTCAAGATATTTCTTTATACAAGTTATGCTCCCCATCCTATCTTTTTCTTTAGTGCTCTTTCCATCAGCATCCTAGAAACAAAGCAAGAAGAGTTTGCTATAGTGCTGTCTACAACTGATGAAACTGGTCAGAGTATTTGATAATACATGTATTATTCCACAGAATGCCCAATTGCTTTTTCTTATTTTGCAGCTACTTTGCTGCAGGTAGCTAGCTTGAAACTGAACTGCAGACAGAAGGAGGGGAAAAAGATGCTGAGATTATTACCAAAGTGGTAATAAATATTACCACAGTTTTCATTTTAATGTTTTAAACTTACAGCTTCTTTAGTATAAATATAATTTTTATTGTCCATCAATGAAAGGGTTATCCACTTCAATGAGATTTCACCATGGCATATTTATTTCCATTATTATTTCTTCAGTAGGAAACATTACTTTTATAAAATTATGACCTCTGTTTTTTCTTCTATTTGTATCCTTCTAAATGTCCATTTCTGTCACTAAATAATGCTTTGAACACATTATCAACCCTTTCTGTAATGATTCATGCAGAGTAGAGTTATGTTTTTTCATTTGCCTAATCAATATCACACTTTTCAATTTTCCTAGATCATTACCCTTGTCATGTGTCAGAATACTTCTGGGGCCAATTAATTCAGCTAACAATTAAAAAAAAATGTGTTAGTTGCAGGCATATTATTCCTTTCTGTTCAAAATATTCTCTGAAATGTGTAGACAGGTATTTGATATTATGAATGGCTTTTCTTAATACACATTTTGGCCCTGGCTAATACAGGAGTGCTCAAAATAGAATACTTAGTCATATTTGTGGGTATGCAAAGGGCACAGTATAGAAATAATTGAATTTGAAAAAAGGTCTCTAGAAGGTCATAGCTCCTGATGGTGCTTCATATAAAATTTACATGCTAAAAATTGTAATTATAGTTTGGGCAGATATTAACACATAGAGTGCAGGCTAATGCTGGCTAAGACTTCTTGTTCTAAAGCTGTTTTCAGCTGTTGAAAATTTTGCTAAAGTTTAGACACTTGGAGTGAATTATGCATGCTGCATTGAGTTTGATTACAAATTTTGACATAAAAGGATCCACACACTACAAAAAATGTATATAGAGGGGAAAACTGAGAAAAAAAATAGGAAAAAAAATAGCTGTAAAAAATAGGGGTTAAGAATGCTTCTTGTTAAGAGACAGTCTATAATTTTAGACAAGGGTTCCAGTAAACATTTTTTTAGCTTTCTGCCACTTCTGCTCATCAAGAAAAAAAAATGGCAAACCACACTTCCATCATGAATTCCAAATCCAATGACATTATTGACATGCATTCAGGAGAGACCTGTTAAAGATTTACTGCTGAACTCTGAAGCTGAGTTGCCTTTCACCCAAAGAGGACACAGTTTCCATTTGCTGAACTCTGAAGTAATCAGCCATAGCCAAACCTGACCTGAACTTGTACTGCTTCACATGATGGACCCATGAGCACAGACCTGAAAAATGAGACATATGTTTCTTTTTGATTTATTCCCTTTCCTTTAACTTTAGGAGAGTGAGGAGTGAATGAAATAGATGATGGAGAAGTTTTGGGAGAAATGAGAGTGTGGTGAATAAGAAGCGGGTATAAGGAGAACTGTGTTATCTGAGAGAGAAGCAGAATGGCTGAATCAGTAGGGAGGAAAGCTATTTGCTGTTAGGGAATTCAGAGATATGTTAGTATTGTACAAGAGAAGAATTATTATCCCAGAGTGCAAGAGCATGGCAGAAGAAAGGGTTGAGGGAAAATAGGACTACATGAAGATAAAACAAGAGTAGGGACATAAATACGTTTTGGGGTTTGTTTCTCATTTGGCATAGTCTCACCTACAGCTGCAACTGATTTCAAAGTTATGAGATCCCACATTAATTTTCCAACAGAGAAGGCTCTCTAACAAAATACTTTCTTCTCTGAGTACCACTTCCAAATAAAAAATCATGCTCTGGTATGATTTCTTCATTTATTGTAAAGGTGTTTTACATTTAAAAGGAAATTGCATCCAAGAATCATGTAAATAATTTTAAAGTCAACCTTGAATTGCATAATACTATCAGTAATATTTTCAGTACTGCATTACTACTGGAAACTTTCAATAATCATGTATTATTAGCGTATTTTGAAAGACAGAGCAGCTTTCTTTTCAAAGGTCACAGCTTCTCAATTCAAAAGGAACTGGAGGGAAGAAAAAAACAAAACAAAAGAATGATGATAAAAAAAGGAAGATGAAAAGGAGAGAACTTAAGAAGCAGAAGTTAATCTTTGGGTAAGAAGAAGAGAATTAAATTCACACCGAGATCTTGAGTTATTTTTGGAGTGGTTTAACTGACCTTTGGTTTACTGATAATGTTATAAACAAGAAAAAATTCATTTCCACTCAATGTAAGCAAGGAATTTCAAAAAAATGTCTGGGAAGACTTCTGAATTTCAACAATTATACTCATTCAGGGGTATCTTTGTTTTTTAAAAGAAGTATTTTGTGCATAAATAACATTTTACAGAGTGAAGTGGTTTATATTTGAAATATATGGGATATATTAATTACAGAGTGTAGTGCACTTTGTCTCATAGTTCATTCTTTTTCACGTGACTGAAACTGTGGCAATTTTTGAAATACTTCTGTTTTCTTTTCAGCATTTTATCAAAATAAGGAAAGGTTAAACTCCAGACACCTAACTTTTTTTTTTTTTTTCATCTTGTTTATAGCATAGGTTTGCAGAAATGTAACAACTGTGGTGTTCCTCTGAAATCAAAGAATGCTGCCTTTTGGCAACATTTAAGCATTCCTCCAGCAGTGGAAACAAGTGTGTTGCAGTCAACAGTCCTAGAAAATATCTGAAGCTTGGCGTCACTGTCGCGGCACTCAGCCAATCACTTTCTAACCTGAAGGTATGAACAGACAGACTGCACTGGGGGTTTACAGAAGTACTTGAACCTCAATGCAGTCGGTGACAACAGATATTGCAGAGAACAGATATATATGGGACAAAGGGAAATTGCTGCTCATTTATCTGTCCCAAGGAAAGACTATTATAGATCAGTGGTTCCTTTTGCTTTCCCATTTTTCTGTAATCATTACATAACATTGGGGAAAAAAGAGAGGCATAGTCCAATCTTAGGTATTCCTTTATTCATAGTTCATAGACAGGACTTCTGTAGCATTTGGAAGAACATTTCCTTCCTACAATGTAAAAGATGAATGATAGACTGTGATTAGCATGAAAATAATGTTCTCTAATGATTTTGAAATCAAGCAGCAAATAAGAAAAGTGACTGGTAATTCATTATGATTTTCATGTCTGTCAATAAAATACCTGAAGCAAAAAAAATCTCATAACATTATATAGCCACTTTTGTTTCACTAACTGAATTTGCTTTGTGGATAATTACCTAAAAAACAATGAGTCTTTTAGCACACATTTTCCTAGTGGATTATAAAAAAATAGGTGCAAGCATGTTTTTTGATGAAAAGTATTCTTCTGGGGTTCTTTCCTCCTTGAATATTGTTAACTATGTTGTGAGTCGCAAGCATACAGAAGGGGAAATTCAGTTATTGTGCTGAAAACATTCTAAATGTTTTCATTTAGAAATTTTTGTTTCATTGTTAAGATGAGTTTCCAGCAAGGTGTTAAATTAGTCCATGGGAAGAAGTCTCATTCAGGGTATCCTATACCTGGTATTCCTATTATTGAGAGTGTTCATACAGACATCTTATTTAGTGGGAAGACATATTTCGCTATTCTGAAGCTTCATAATCTATGTTTATACTAAAATATTGTGGTGGGTCGACCTTGTCTGTCTGTCAAAGATGTCCATTCACCCATTCCTTCTCTTTCCCTCCTCAACTGAGCTCATGAGCAGAAATAAAGAGAGGAAAATCACTTACTGATTAATATTAGGGGATTTTTTACTCTAAAGGAGATGTACTTTCTCAGAAGTCATTCCCCGTGGTCACGGGGCTCAGCCATGTCCAGTGGTTTGTTAGACCAAGCTGCAACTGGCTATGTAAAGTTCAGGGAAGCCCCAGCCTGTCCTCACCAAGTCTGTGCTTCAGACCCCCTGCTGCCAGAGCATGGGGCACCTGCAAACCCAGAGAGACATTTTCTGCACCATTTTGAAAATAATAAACCCTTTACTTCATATCCAAATAAATATTCAAAGTAATAAACTACAAATAACTAATAGTATATGTGAGAAAGGACATCTTGTTATAGCTTTATATAGAATAGTAAAGAAAGATCAAACTAAAGTCTATTACATTCAAAGTTCGCGAGGATTTTAAATATTTATATCAGCTAGTTCAAGAATATAATATATCCTTAGCAGGAAATAGATTGATACATTAATTTAAAACTGAGAAAGAGGATACAGAATAACAGAGTAGAATTTTCTTTAGACAATCTTTTGTTGCTTTCACATCTTAGCACAGTCAAGAAAATGATACTTGCCGTGAAAAGTTTGGTGAAACCAAATCCACCACATCTTGGTGTATGGAAAAGACAAAGAAATAAGAGCAAGGCATGAGAAAATGTAGGAGTGAGAGGAGCAAGTTCAGTTAGGTTGTCAGTAACATCTAGATGAAAATTAATATCAGCTCTCTTATTATGAACTAAACCTGTGAGACCCTATATAATCTGAAAAAAGAGGTCTGCAAAACTAGGGCACACAGAGCTCAGAAGCAGGTGAACACTAACAGTGTTAAAACACTGGCAAAAAAAATTCATGACAGGATGAGGAACAATGCCCATAAACCACAAACTTAATCTCATTATGAGGAAGAACTTTATGTTCAGAGTGGAAAAGCACTGGAACAAGTTGCCCAGAAAAGTCATGTCCCTCTCTGGAGACATTCAAAACCCACCTGGACCACTTCTTGTGTCACCTGCTCAAGGTGATCCTGACTTGGAAAGTGGGTTGGACTGGATCGTCTTCAGAGGTCACTTCCAACCCTTATGATTCTGGGATTCTGGTATTTTTACAAAGAAAGGGCTGCAAGCTTAAATGGAACTCACATGCAGACAGCATTTTGTTTTTTCTTAAATAGGTTTTTGTCATTGAAGTCCAATAGACTTCCAAAGAAATCCAAATTAATATTGTATATTTGAACAACTGCAGGATTACTTTATCACATGGACATCAGGGAAAAGTATGGTACCTGGGTGATTTTTCTATAGTAAAGGTTCAGAATTATTATCTTCAAATATTCTGTGATGCAACTAGAGATTTTTAGGATGAAGCAATTCATCAGGTACCATAACACAAAACCTTTGTGCCAAGACCATTGTTTGGAGTGCATCTGTCCCTTCTAATCCTACTAATTACTACTAATTAGCTACTAATCTAGTACTAATCTAGTTACTAACTAGCTACTAATCCCCATATTTCTACAAATAAGTGTTCTAAAAATTTTCATTTCTTCATTCTGTCTCCTTGTTCCCTGGCTGACTTTCCTATTGTGTTGGAGTCATCAAATATAGCATGAAAACTTTTAATCTTCTTTATTATAGAAGCAATGCATAGAATGGCCATGAAAAATTCAATGACCATTTTACATAGAGAAACAGTTAAAAGAGCATTCTGCATTTAGCTATATAGAGTTGTCTGCAAATGGAGAGAATACTTTATACAGTTAAATTTACTGTATTTTAGGCTTCTAATGTGTTACAAGTAGTGTCTTAGAGTCTGTCTTGTATCAGCCTAACTCTTACTCCATTTTAAGTTAATCTGCATTATGGGCTTTTCTTATTTTATGGTACTAATATGTGATCTTACTCCCAGCAATTTTAAATTTGAGTTTTTAAAAAAAGACTACTTAAAAAGAATTTATTTTTCTTCTTGGTTTTTAATGTTTAGCACATCAATAGTAAATTTCAAATTTAAAATTAAAAACAGTCTGCTTATGGGATCTGTTGTTCATAGCAATACAGTATTTTTAAACTGAAAACTACTGGTTTCATTTTTACTTCTGAGCAGATTTAATTCTGTTTTCTGATAGTTCTAAGTAATCACAGCTAAAGTAAGTAAACTAGATCTTAAGTTTAGAACTTCAGGTTTTACCTTCATATCAATGCCACTATCTTAAGTGTTACTGGTTGAGAGCCAATGTACATATTTTAAACTTGACAAAATTTCTGGGGTGAAAATTTGTTAGTTGTGGAACTCATGAAGCACCTTGATTAGGCGTCAGACCTTTTATTCCCCTCCACAGGAAAAAAAGCAGACTTTTCCCATAGTATTGTAAATTGTGTGAAACCACTGCCATGAAAATGTGGGGTCACAGTCTATTTTACAACACTAGTGGCAATAAATGGCAAGTGCTTACCTATAGAACAACAATTCACAGCAATTTCTTTTTACTGCAGCTAGCACTTGTGACTGCAAGGTGAGAGGCTGTGAATGTGCAGAGTATTTGAAGCCTTGAGTATCTTGTTTATTACCCCAGAATTTTAACTATTGGCATTACAGACAGGTGTCTACATTTGTACCATGACATTTTAAGGTAAAAGTAGTGTCAAGTTTCATATAGAAAGAAGGGCTTTTTGCAAATATATTGGGCTTGTGCATTTTTTTTTCTTAATTTTTCCTTTAAATTGCTTGGGTTTGACCAGTACTGTAAATTTTTTTGGTAGAAGAAAAATAATTATCTGTCCAGATGCTTATGAACATAAATTGGTTTTAGACTCAATATGCTGAGGCTGAAGAATAGAATTTTATACATACAGTTCATCTCCTCATCACAAAAATTATACAATTGTTCTGCTTTATGATGTCTAAAATGAAGTTATTGCTCTTAAACACTTCTTCTGCAGGTAAAAATGTATTTAACAACAACAATAACAAAAATTCTTGAAAAAACGGGGTTAGAACTTGGCACCTATCCTAGGGTAAATTAAGTGGAAGTATATTTAAACCTAGCTATTGTTATCTAACAATTACATAAAATATTCAGGAGTATTATGGCAGTAATGGAATAATCACTAAATATTGACATTTTATTTTAAAGTATGGAGAGTAAGGCAACTTTATTTTTTTAATGCAGAAATTCTATTATGTATTCCCTAAGTAAATATATCAAACCAACACTTTTGTTGTGTATCTTCTTGAGGTTTTTTAAAAGTTAGTCCTTTTAGCCCATTACTGTATAAAATGCAACAGGAGTGATCAGCTGATATATCAGCAAGACAAAACACTTGTATATAAAGTTGTTTCAACTAACACAGCTGAAAGAGCTTATAATACTACAAACTTTGATGAGTTAGTGAACCTGTGCATTATTAATAAAGGAGCTGTTTGGTGGGGAAATATTGCTTTAAATGAAATATGAATGCATTGCTTATGCATCAGAGCAGCACTTAGATTTACTTGCACATTTACAGATAATGAGATCAAATTAAAAACATGAGATTAAAACATTCAGTACCACTTTGTATTTTGCAGGTCACTTTTGCTGCTGCTTGTACTTAGAATTCTCAAGGTCTTAAACACTTGCTATGATAAATGTAATAGCATTAATTTTTTCAGTCTACTGTAATATATTTTATTTGTCTTAATCACCTTTTGAGGTGCTGAAAAACAAAACAACCAAACAAAACCAGAATAAAAACATATCAGACGTTTATGGCTATGGAAAAAATAATTACATGGGCAACCATAAATTAAAATATCTCCATTTGACAGTAATTATTAATGAATAAAATATATCCTTTACCAGAGATTGCTATGACTCTTCTACATATATGGACTTAATCAATCCATAAAATAACTTCACTGGCATAAATATTTTATTTTTCTCTGATGATGATTTATTTATGGCCCTGATTTTCAAGCATATATATGTATGAAATGTCTACTCTACTGTTACTGCATTTGGGAGTTTTTGTGTTACTCTGTGGTAAGTCCATGATTTTACAACTGACTGCACAGGGTGAAATGAAAACCAATGTCTAAGTTTAAAAGTTCTGCTGTTATATAATTATTGTTTTTTTCAGCCATGAATTTTTAGCATTTAATGCCAAAATAATATTTTAAATTATATGCATATTTATCAAAATGTTGCGGTGAGTTAATCTTGTCTGGTTGCTCAGTGCTCATCAAGAAATTCTATCACTGCTCTTCTCAGCTGGGGTTGGGGAGAAAATAAGACTGAAGAAAACCCCTAACTTTTGGGTCAAGATAAAAACATTTTGCTAGAACAAAGGAAGAATGCCAAAAAATTTTGTTCTATACTTCTGATCAGAAAGTAATACCTGTCCCCATTTCCCAGGAAGTCAGGCTTCAGCACACACAGCACTTGTTCTTGAAGGAAAACACTATAAATAACAAACAAAAACTATTCCTCCTCTTTTCTTAGCTTTTATATCTGAGCAGATGCCATAAGGCATGGAATATCCTCTTGGTGAGTTTAAATCATCTGTCCTGGCTATGTCTTCTCCCATGATTTTGCCCACCCCTAACCTAGTGGTGTGGGGAACTTTGGAGAGAGAGCTGATGCTGTGCCAGCGCTGCTCAGCAGTGGCCAAAAAACTAGTGTGTTATCAACACCTTTCAAGCTACCAATGCAAAGCACAACACTGTGGGGGATAGCATCTCAGCTAGACCCAGTAAAAATATATACTTGTATGTAAAGCCTGCATTTTTTAAATATGTGTGTGTGTATATATGATACCTGGGGGGGGGGAGGGGGGGAAGATAAATTCTTTGCTCTTTTGGGTGACTAAAAACAACAGAATTAAAAGGATTTAAATATGGGTTTTCACATAAGTAATATTATGTCTTCTCCATGAGCTTTCTGAAACAGTTTTCAGAAGGCTGACAAGAAAAGGTTGTTGTAGTGAAATAGAATAGGAGAATATCTTTAGATGAGTAAATATTAAAACCAATCAGCTTGAACTTAGGAAACTTGGAGAAGACTAGATAAGTTTGTGTCACTTTGACACACAAAAGAGAAAAAGTCAAACAACATATTAAGAGAGAAAATATCAATGTCTTAATCTATAATATTTTATCCTTAATCCCTTGAATTTGCCAAAAGTAGCAAGTTAATTTTGCAACAGCTAGGAATGGGATATTTGGTGTAAGATAAGAACAATATTTTCTTCAGGGGGTGACTTTCAAAATGTTTCTCAGTTGAATAACCTGGAACATTTTCATCCAGAGTGCACAGGATGTGGTTAAAGAGAGCCAGAGGTTCTTTATAATTTAGAACACTGCCTAAATACATTGTGTTGCTGGGCTAAGTAGCAACACTGATAAAACAATATTCAGATGCAAATCACTTAGAAAAATATTATTAGACTACCTAAATAAAAGACTCAAGCTAGAAATTATTTTTTAACATCTTTTTCTTTTAACTTTTTTTTCAATTCAAGGATCTTTAGAAGTTTGAAATTTGTAGTGCATAGTAATTGAATTTTGTGAACTGCACCCTTGAAAAATAGTCCATTGTCAAGTTATGCTTAAGTAAGGATTGTGTCCATTTACTGAATAGCTTTTTCATATTCTTTATTCAGTAATGTACCCACAGAATGTGATTATAATTCTGCAGTGTTGACTTACATAAAATCACAACTTTAGGATGTCCTTGTATTTTTCCTTTATTTATGTTCACCACTTACATTCTTAGTGAATCTGTTTCTTAACACAAGCATATTTTTCTCAATCATATGAGAAATTAGGACGTACAAAAAATTTATTAGTTGTACATTTAAAACATTAACACTCTACACTAAGATATATATTGATTCACAGCTAATGAATTATCCAATATCAATTCAAATTTACTATCACACTTTTGTTTAAAGTGAAAGCACTAAAAGCTTGTACACTTTTTTGCAAAGACTTATGCAGGAATCACCTTTCTTCGCTTTCAAAACTTTTATATTTCCTTGAAAATATGATGAAAGTATATGTGTACAAAAGTAAATGATAAATCTGTTTCTGTTCATTATTTCAGAATTGTGGAAAAAAAAAATTGGACCACTATATAAAAGATTGTATGATACAGAAAATAAATGCCTTTGAATAACTGATATAGTGTCATTCCTGAAATGGAAAAAACTACTAAAATATAATATTCTCTACATAAAATAGCATACAACCGTAAGATTTACATCAAAATGAATATCTTCAAACAGGACTTTTTGAAACAAATCACAACTCAAACACATCTTGCTGACAGAGCACACCGTGAACCATGCAAAATTGATGTACCCTCTTAACATTGGCTATATTAGATAAGAAGCAAGACTATTTACCATGGGCTAAGCACGGTGAGCATTCTAGCATAAACTTTTTTTTTTATGAGAACTTACTTGCATCTGGCAGCTTGGAATTCATGTGTAGAGATATATAGAACCCTTTGCAATACTCTGGTAAAATGAAATGCCTGGGTTGCTGGCTGTGCTCTGGATCTGACTTTTATATAGGTATCACCTGAGCCCTGGCTTAAAGAGTGCTTGACCCTCCCCTATAAAAGAATTCAGGTGCAAGGAAGGCTCCAGTCACCCTGGGCTGAGGTCAGATTGAGTTTTTTAGGAGGTGCTGGAGCTCCCTCTGGCCCACATTCGTGTAGGACCCGCCACCACATCATCACTTTGCAGCATCAGGCACCCTTTCATGTTTCTCTGTTTTCCTGGTATACTCCAATGATCCTGGACTTTGTACCCAGAGTTTCTCGAAACTTCCAAAGGAGAACCCAAAGCCTGTTGCACAAACTGTGATATCTGGTGGCTCCTCTTTTAGATGTACTCTAGGACTGTTCAATTATTCTCCATCAACGTTACCCATTTAAGTTGACAATTTTCCTCACAGTGCTTCAACATGGCAGTTTTTCCTTTCCTGGTTTTCCCGTGAAGCTCAGTTCTCAGCTTTACCAGAATTCATAGGATAATCCAAAAGCTATCAAACTACCCAAGCACTTGGAAATCAACAAGTTAGTAGACTTTTAATTTAAAAGAAGTTTAAATTAAGTACTAGAATCGTAGGAAAGTACTGATGATTATGTTGTTTCTTTGTTTTTCTAAAAGCAGTAATAATTCATATATTGTTGAGTGCAAAGATTTATTAAAACTTGCAAAGAGCAAAACTGTAGCCCATACCAATAACACATCAAGGACCTTGGAAAAAGAATTGTGTGAAAGTAAGGATGAGACCATAGTGATAACCCCTGAAATCCTCCATTAAATAATAATTATAAAAAAATCTTGAGACTCTACGGAAACAAGGTCATACTAGATGCCATTTGTTTATGCAAATGACCAACTACTGATGCAGAACTGCATAATGAGCTAACAAAGCTGCTCACATCTGCCAGCCTAATGGAAATGGCTTTAAAAGTACAACAAGGCCTGCATTGAAAAGAGCTGGTTGTGCTGGTATTGCTTCAGACTTTGGTGTGAAGAACTGATCATCCAGAGCCCATTACTCTACTGTAACATGCAAAAGCATAGCTCATTGTCAGGAAACTGTACCTTAATATGTGGAATAAGGCTTTGTTGCTTGAGTTTGCTCTGATTACTCACCATTGAGGAACGTCTGTTAAACATAATGAAAAGATCATCTAAAAATGTTCCCAGCACATTTGGTTTCATTTCCTTTACCCTCTTCCTTCCTTCCTTCCTTCCTTCCTTCCTTCCTTCCTTCCTTCCTTTCTTCCTTTCTTCCTTTCTTCCTTTCTTCCTTTCTT
>VYXD01003999.1:909623-925963 GCA_013397195.1 Hylia prasina
TTCCTTCCTTTCCTTCCTTCCTTCCTTTCCTTCCTTCCTTTCCTTCCTTCCTTTCCTTCCTTTCCTTCCTTTCCTTCCTTTTTTCCATGTTGTCTGTTGCATAGCAATGCCTTAAAGAGAAAAGACAACAGATATTGATTGCAATTTATTCAGTACACATAAATAGTGATAAATGCTGTAATGATCAGATCACTTATTATTTACACTTCTCAATATCTAGCAATATCCAGTCTGTCTGGGTTTTGGTTTTGGTTTGGTTTTTACGGGTTTCAATGCAGAGAGATAATATACAAAACCAGCTCTTCTGCAGATAGAAGTTGAGGGTACTGGTGTCCATGGTAAGGGGCACCAGTGAATGAAACAAGGGGACTGGAAGAAACTAGATGTTGATTCAAACATCATGCTTTCGGAAACTAAAACCTTAAGTATTCAAATATCTGGTGAAATTAAATCAACATTAATTTTCTTCTTTCTTTTAATACATATGTTATCCCACAGTTGCCAGTGAATTAGTATATCATTAGCTGAAAATACTTCCTGAATTGCTACTTTACATTATTATCAAAGCTGCAATAATATGATATATCTTGTCAGAAATACAGTTGTTGATTAAATCTTGATTAATCTCTTTTTCTTCTTTTAAAGGCACAGAGAGGCCTTAGGTAGGTTCTTACAGGAAGGGGTAGATTCCACATTATTGGTCCTGAGGTCTATCCATAAGTTAGGGTAAAGTAACTACACTTGATTGAGATTTAACTGTGCAAAGTAGAGTGGGATATTATCCATCCATCTTATGTGGTGGCAGAATACTTACTTTGTGTTTACAGAATTGATGTACCCATTTAAGGGTGCACATCATAAACATCCTCATATGGTAGGCAATGAAAAATCAGCGAGGATTATATCTTTCATATAAGTTTTCACTTAAATTTCAGATTTAGTCTTGTTGCATGACATCAGTGCTTAAAAGTAGATATTTTCAGTGAAATTTGTGTCTTGGTAGAAGTCTATCAGTATGAAACAATTGCAGGAACCCATACCTGAGGCCAGAGACTTTTTAGTAAAAATTATGTATGTTTCAGTGAAGTGATTTAAAAAAAATATTATATGTTTTGGATGGTCACAATTTTCTTCATACTCAAACGACACTAAACACACAGACTCCTCCATGCATATACACATTATTTACAAAACTTATAAGTTTTTTCAATTAAAACATAAGTTGATTTATCAAGCCAAAATTTAAGTAGGGCAATAGGACTTTTAAAGGTTACAGAAGATAATCCCTTTGCTGGAGTCATTGAGCTACCATTGCAATAATACCATTCAATAACAGTCAGAGACAGCCAACAGTCTTATCCTCCTCTCTCCTCTTCTCTAATTTTGTTTTCTGTGTTTTTATTTAATAAATTATTATTTTTTGGTACAAAGTTGCTTATAGTTTCTCAAAGATATTTCAAGGATCATAATGTGTTGTTCTGATGCACTATTTTAATATGGTTGATTATGAGAAAAACATTCACTGAAATAATAGACATTGTGTGAAGAAACACTCTAAATGTGTCCTTAAGACCTGGATTAGAATTTACATTGGGTACTTAAGTGAAAATGCTCTATATCTCATTAGTACTCTGTGAGCTATTCAATTCTTTTGCTATAAATATCTTCAAGAAAAAAAAAAAATGAATGTCTATGAAACTGTTGGCTCTGCAGCTGATCAGCTTTGCTGTTAATATGTACTGATGTCAACCATTTGAAAGAAAGAAAAGGACAACAGAAAGACCCGTTGCCAAACAATTTGCACTCCCTGTAGTGAGGCAATTATTCCCTAGGAGGCTCTTATTATCTTTATAACATGAATTCTGCACAAGCTTCAAATGTACTAAGCACTTTCTACTGCATTACTGGCACTGTAGTTCACACTAGGGATACAAATTACAGAGGAAGAGGGCTGAAACAAATCTGTATCACTGACATGAAAGTTAGTAGACCACCCTTCTAATGTCAGTTTCTCGGTCCTACAGGAAGGGGGTGGATGAAGGGATATATAAAAAAGAGTAAAATTTTCACATTAAAATAATGAACATTTGCAAAAAAAACCCCCACCCTTATCAAGAACTACAAAGTTGCAGTTGAATATCGTAATATTAAATGAGGAAACAATCTCCTAGAAGGAAATATTGTCATTCTGAACTTGTGAAACATTTCAGAGGGCAGAAGATCACTTTATTGTCATTTTTTTTTCTTGCTCAAATGTAATCAGCATGGCAACTTAACAACTTACTTTTATCAATGGCAGCTATTAATAACTTTATGTTTAATAGTAAAAATATAGGAAGTTTTCATATCTCTGATCTGAATGTGATATTGACTTAGTTACAAAGACATTCCTAGGAGATGATAATGAATAAATGACATTAAACATTTGAAAGCATTTATCAGGAGAGTAAAGCACAAGGATGTTGTGCTTGGTTTATGAAATTCACACATTTTTAACATTTTCCTTTTTTCTTCATATTTTTAAGACTGAAATGTACATTATTTCATACCATTTATTAAGTTGCATGTTAATCTGTATTCCTTACTTTTGGAAAGTTGGGGTTTATATGAGCTCTGTCTTCTTACATTTTTGAGTTCAGTATAAATTATAATGTTTATTGGTTCAGAAGATGTGTTATTTGTGCATGACACCTAATCACTGCAATTGTACAGACAAAAAAATTGCTCAAATAGCTGCCCATGCATTTCAGTCAAATGCACTCATATGATTTCATTGCAGTGACTTCAGTGAGAGAAATGCAACAGAAACAACATTTCAATTATTGTACGATTCATTTTTGTTAGTAAATATTTGCATTCTTGAAAGGCACAATTTCAAACAATGCCTGGCTTGCTATTATGCTATGTGTTAATCTTTCTCATTTTCCTTTAGTGTACTTTAACTTAACCATGGTCTCACATTAGTGCTTGAAAGTACAGATATGTCATGGCTGTTGAACTTTGTCAGTCTTGGGTGTTAACTCAGGGCAATGAATGTTGCTAAACCCTTCTACAGTAAGGAACATGTTTAAACAATGACTGGAAGACAATATTACAGGTGCCCAATATTTAGTCCTGCATTTTTTGTGGTGCTGGTTTGTGTGGACACATTTTGGTACTGGGGGGCTACAAGGGACACTTCTGTGAGAAGCTGTCAGAAGCTTCCTCCTCCCTCCACTGGCAGAGCCAATGCCAGCCAGCTCCAAGATGGATGTGCTGCTGGCCAAGGCCAGGCCAATCAGAAATGGTAACGCCTCTGTGATAACATACTTAAGAAGGCAAAAAAGTAATTGCACAGATGTAACTATAGCCAAAGAAGAGTGGGCTGAAAATATGTGAGAGGAGCAGCCCTGCAGACACCAAGGTCACTGGAGAAGGAGGGGGAGGAGCTGCTCCAGGCACTGGAGCTGAGATTCCCCTGCAGCCCAGGGCGCAGCCCACGGTGAGGCAGCTGTGCCCTGCAGCTCATGGAGAACCACTGGAACGCAGAGATCCACCTGCAGCCCATCCAGGAGACCCATGCCAGAATACATGGATGCCTGAGAAAGGGCTGTGAACCCATGGGAAATCCTTGCTAGAGCAGGGTCCTGGAAGGGACCTGCAGACCCATGAAGAGGGGATCCCAACTGCAGCAGGTTTCCTGGTAGCACTTGTGACCCTATGGGAGACCCACACTGAAGCAGCCTGTCCTTGAAGGACTGCACCCCATGGAAGAGTGACCCATGTTACAGCAGTTTGTGGAGAATTGCCCATAGGATGGACTCACACTGGAGAAGTTTGTGGAAAATTGTCTCGCATGGGAGGAAGCCCACACTGGAGTGGGGGAACGATTCTTCTCCCTGAGCTGTGGTGGAAAAAAACAGTGATGAACTGACTATAACCCCCATTCCTCATCTTCCTGCACTGCTAGAGGAGGCAAGGTAGAGATGGGAAGGAGGGGTTGGGGGAAAGCTGGTTTTAAGATTTATTTTGCTTCTCATTACTGTGCTCTGATTTTGTTAGAAATAAATTCAATTAATTTAAGTCTGTTTTGTCTACGAAAATGTTTGGTGAGTGATGTCTTCTAGTCCTTATCTCAAGTAACAAACATTTTGTTATATTTTCTCTCACCTGGCCTAGTTGCAGTGGGGAGTGATAAAGTAGGTAGGGTGAGTGCCTGGTGTCCAGCCAGCATCAACCCACTACAAGTGTCCTGAAAGTAGAAACTTTAGCACCATGAACTGAAATGTGTGACTGCTGTAGCATGCAGCTACAGGCCTTTCTTTACTGAGAGAGCAAAAGAACTAGAAAGTGCTAGAGAATCCATGTAGGAACATAAACAGGAATATTTAAGCTTGAAATAAAAAATTCTGTGCAACTGAAGCTGTATAGCTTTGGGACCTTTGCTGCTACCTCTGAGCTGGATACAGTACTTCAGTGTGGGAACCAGGACTGCCTCTGATCAGAAAGCACACTTGTTTACAGTGACTTGATTACTCAAAGGAATATTCAATTCAAAGAAGCAATTCAAATATGTAATTAAAAAAAAAAACAAAAAAAACCCCCTTAAAATAACTAAACAACCCCCAACCACATAACAAACCAAACAAACTCGCCTGTTAATATTTTCCACTGAATTCTATAGTCACATATGGTCAAAGCCTGTTTTCTATGGTGCAATTTAGAGACCTTGGGCAAGTTTCAGTTTATATTAAATCAGTGTTTAGATTCCCAAGACTTGAGATTTCTCATCAATATCTGCTGAAATATAGGGCAAAGCATATTATTCTTTTCTTCTCTGCTTGTTCTTTTCAAGCATTTTCCAATTCTGTATTCCAAACCTAAACTCACCTAAGAAATTCTCACTGAATCCTCTTACTTTTTGCTTTTCACCATAGAATTGTATGGCTCCTTGACTAGGCTAAAACAGTAATTTCATAAACTGAGAACATTCTAAAATACAAAATATTTTAGCTCCTAATGACACATTACTATTTCTAGAGTATTAAGGGAAAAAGTGAGGACTATTAAATTCTCAATAGTCACATCAAGTCACATTACATGTATAGCAGTATGGGGAAAGTACATCAAGGCAGATATATCAACCCCCTTTATACAATTCAAACAGAGCAAAGTAATTTCCCAGGATCCTGCAGTACCACTATGAAAAATCTTAGAAAACATTTTTATCTGGCACATCTTTTTCATCAGTGATTATTTTAAATGTTGAATAATGCTTATAGAATTTTTATATATTTTTCTTAATTTTAACTGTATTTGAATCCTTTTCTACTAATCGGTTTTATTTTATGATAGACAATGATAAATTAAAATATATATCTGTGTTTGAAAAGTCATCAATAACTAAGTTACAAATAACCTAATAATTTATCTCTGTAACAAGAATATATAGGTGAAGAATGCCCTTCCTTGCACCATCCAATACTCCCCTATATAAAGAGTTCAGAATATGGAAATTATAGAGACTGCTGGTACAGAGGTGGGGAGTTACACTTCATTTGAAATGGAATAGCATTTTATTAATATGCTCTGTAGAACATATATGCTAGCAGTACTTCACTTTTTTATTTTTTGTTTCCTCTTCTATCTCTACATTTTATGCCTCTGAAAATAAAAATAATGAAGAAATCAGTGTGTAATTCTAGTTATTTAGATCAGCAATTTGGAAGTGAAAAACTGAAGCTTTCTTGTAGACTACAAAATAAATTTTGTTCTTTAATGTGTGAAAGTCTGCAAAAGCCTCTACATGCTTCATTTTTCCTACATTATGTCTGATAAAATCCTCCAGGTCTTTCTACTTCTGTAGAAAATAACACATTTATATACATTAGATGTGTCTTTAAGGTTTGGCTGCTGTGGGATACAAATAATTTGTGCTCAAGGTCTGCAAAAAGATAGGATACAGCAAAAAAAAAAAAAATCACGAATTTGAACCTGCAATTAATTCCTGGTCATATGCAGGTCTAAACAACTGTGTCTCTGTTTTGACAGTTCAGCCATCTGTTGCACTGGAGTTTACTCTCTTTTGGGGCTGTTGCATCATCCACCTTCTATCTCATGATCTTCTGGCATCTTACCTCTACATGCTGAGTTCTTCAGCCTGGAGCCACTGGTTCCAAATTAAACGTGCAAAACACTGAACAGGTTTAGCTTCCTCCACTGTCCAACATGTGGCAGATTTTTGTACAGTACTAAGGAGAAAGTTTGAACAGCATGGACACATGCCAGTATATGTCACTTAACCTTTGTGATTGGGTCATATCTCAGGTTCATTTTTACTTGACATTAGAGATGTTTCTATCACGTTTGATGCTACAATATTTTCAGTGTCTCCTGGCAGAAGTTAAATCTTTAATTTCCTAGTGGCATCCATGGCAGCTGAGATCATGGTGCAAGCATTGATATTATGGTGTCTTTATAGTGCAGGAGATTTTTGCTGTGGTGATAATACCATTCCTAATAATTAATTCATTATTATTCTTTTCCAATTAAAATTACATAAACTAGCAAGTATGTTATAATCTAGCATAGCTCGTACTCATCTGATATTTCAGATGTCAACTTTTTGTCTGACTTCCAAGATTACTGGTAAGAAACATTTGTAAGAAACATGTTCACGCTTCCAATTAGTGCTTATACCACAAAGAGCTTGATATACTATTGATCTCTTGGCATGCTTGCCAAAAATCTCTCCACTAGTGCAATATCCTGCAACTGCAGATATACAGATGAGAAAAAGAAAAAAGGTCCCATTTTAGGGGAATTAAATGTATATGTTATTTTAGAGTTGCTAAGAATACTGAATAACATATTTATGTGGAAATAATGAATAAAAATAAAAATAAATTCACACTGAAGTCTCTATGACAGGTCTACTTACAGACAGTATTCTTATCACCTACATACTCAAAGTCGAGACAGCATCTGTTTTCTTCCCTTTGGTAGTGAAATAAATCTTCGCCAGGCTTCCCTCAGCCATACCCAAATATTAGGACTGGGATCTTTCTCTTCAGTGTGGCTGACTCACTTTTTCAGAAGTGCAAAATACTAGGTCTCTGATTTGGTCAGAAAACCCACTGTAACGATTAAAAGTGAACAAATATCGCCATTGCTGACTGATCTACCTTGACCAAGGTGCCCGTGCACATACCATAGCATACCACATCCCTGGAACAAAAAAAATGCATAATTGTGAAAAAAATTACTCCAAATCTCTAGAATACTGGCTATAAATGTGATCTTAATTTGGGCACAGAATGGGCTGAATGTTTCTTAATGTTTAGGTGATTTTTGAAGATGTGGAGGAAATAATTTTTGCCTAGTGATTAACTTAGCTTTTGAATGATAGATATCAAGTTGAAGCCACCATTTGCTTTGGGAAAAGAAACAAAACATCCAAATAAAATCTTTAAACTTTACAGTCTTGAGGAAAGAAAACAAAACAAACAAAACCTATATTTTCCTTCCCCATAATGAAAATGAATGTGTGATTTGGCAAAAATTATAAAAATTTTTATTAAATTTGAAAATTATATGCCCAAACCACCAAAAGTTCCTTTTTATATCACTACTGCAAGATAGTTGTAATTGTTTCAAGATAGTTGTAGTTCACATATCCCATGTTCTCCTGCAGGGTCCAGCTTCCCATTTTATTTTTATTTCTAGCAAACACCCCTCCTAGTAAAAACTGAGGTGAGGGCAGAGATTGCATCAATGTTTATCACAAAGGATAGCAAGCAAGGACTACCTGGAAGAACAAATGAACATGAACTGAAAGGTTTTACTTCAGACAAAAAATTAATTTTGCATCAAAAAATCAGACTGGAATGAAAAATTGAGCCTTGTTTTTTACATGCTCCCAAATCTACACTGGTTGCAAAATGCAACTGCAAAACCTCACTTTTAGTGTTCTTTTCAACAATTTTTTTTTTTTTGTAAACCTATTCACAGTGTAAATTGCTACTCATTTTCTGTGATGACCAGCACCTGCACTGATGCATTTTTAATATTTATCACAGATCATAACTTGTAAAATTTTTCAATTTGGCTGAAACAAAAGTCTATCGAATGACCTGAAAGCTAGTCTGAGGAAAAAAAAAACAGCTTTAGGGAATAAATTATAAAAATCCCACCACAGGTTGGTAAGCAGTGGCTTCAGAAATTAGGAGATCAGCCTTCAACAACCTTCCATGAAATGAAAGAACAGTAAATTCCTTAGCATCATGGGTTTGGTGTTGGTTTTTTTTGTTTGTTTGTTTGGTTTGGTTTGGTTTGGTTTGGTTTGGTTTGGTTTGGTTTGGGGGTTTTTTTTGGTTTTTTTTTGTCTTTTGTTGTTGTTGTTGTTTGTTTGTTTGTTTGTTTGTTTTAGGTTTTTTGTTTTCTTTTTTTTGTCTAAATCCTTGGAGCTGAATTCCACCCTGAACATTCAATCTATATCAATGAACAGTATTTTCTTACTCACCTCCACCCATATTCATCGTCTTGACATATGTATTCGTAAGTTGATTTATTTATCTATTCTTTCCATACAGTCTTCTCTATCTTCCTCTATTTCATCTATGCTTTATATCTCTTGCTACAAATAATATGTTGTTTTTGTAGCTTATCCTTCAAGTGTAACACCTCTGGTCCTCCTCTGATGAAGTGTCTGCTGTCAAGAGGAGTCGAGGGCATGCAGCTCTTCACAGCATGAGTCTGTTTCTTAGCTCTAAGAGGCATTGCATTTCCTAGAAGTCTCTGTACCCTATTTTTGTAAAAGACTTTGTACTGACCAGGCATCATTAGCAGTAGCAGACATTGAAACTGACATGTCCAAGTTAGTCTTCTGACATTTCAGTGGCAGTTTTCCTTAAGGAAGATATTTGCTTTCTCTACATTGTCTTAGCAGCCAGCCCCTCCCACCAAGTCCTACAGATCATGATCAAGACAAAGCCTTAGTTGTCCCCACATCTGTCCTGTGTTATTTCATTCCTATGTATGCTGGATTTGCTGTCATTTTTTATTAAAGCTTTGAAATTGGCAGAGAGTTTTGACCTTTTTGTTTGTATCAGTTGGCAGAAAGCTATTTTAAGAGCTTTCTACCAATTAGTCACATACATTTTTCATCTCTTCAAGTATAGCAGGATCTGGGGATACTCTAAGGAAATTAATAAACTTTAAAATTGGATTCAGAATGAGTGAGGGAGAATGAAAAGTCAGTAACAATGAAACAATTTTTCTCTATTATTTTGTCCCTTAAAGAACTAAATAACCTTTAATTCAGTGGCTCTCAATGCTTGCAAATGCTTGGCATTCAGCTCCAGTTGCTGCACCTTCACAGGACAGTGTTGCTATGCACAAGCCTTTCCCTACATTTGTATCTGGAGAGCTCAGTGAGCTGGAGGAGGTCATGCAAAGGAATAAAGCAACACAGAACGTGGTGTAATGCCATTATGAGGGACGATCTATACCTGTTTCCATTTAGTCACTGGCAATACTTCACAATAGCTTTACTAAGCTAATGCCTACTGTTTTTCAGTGCATTATGTTTAACAGTAGGAAGCATTAACACAAAGACTCCCTCAGACCAAGCTCATGAATTTGAACAGTAGGAAATGATTCCTCCTACTAGTTTTATACCAGCACTGAAATTTCATGTTTCAATAGGTCTTAAATCATAAAAAGGTTTTCAAGACCTGGATGTGCATTTCATATAAAAATGCCAGCATTAAAAGAAACATGGATTACTAAGTCTCTCATTCAAAGAGTGGTTTAATCATAGAGATATAGGATTAGTCTTAAGCTCTCTCTTTGACATAAAAAATTTTAGACAGAAATGCTTTTGTTGGATAGATTAGAAGAGATCCATTACAATAAGACTCTGTGTCTCAATAGATAGGAGATATATATTCAAATCCTTCACAGATAGGCGGGGTTTGAATTCTCAGGGACTGAATATCATGTTAATGTTCAAGCTGCTTCATAAAAGCCAGAGCATTGCACATTAGTTTTGGATATTTCTTCTAGCCACAATCTCTTCCTTTAATATTTCTTTAAAAAGGGACTAGTCTTATCTATATCTTTCCAAGTAGTCTTTTGCAACTGCCATGTATTAGTGTGATCAGAGAATATTCATTAGACTGAGATCCTTGGGGGCCCCTGTGGAAAATGTGTAATCTCCTGACAAAGCTTAAAATTTGTCTAAGTGCTACACTTCTAAGGTAGGGGAGGGTTCTGAGACATGCAGAAAGGCAAGATTAGGCAAAGGCAAAACTTTTATCATGCAATGATGCCTCAAGACACTTTAAGAATAAGGGACACAAGGTTGAAAGAAGAAGTTTTGGATTACAGTACTGAAACTATGTGATTTAAATTCTGATTTGTATTGAGTTAACCCTAGTTTCAGATAATCTTTGTTTCAGCCAAAATATGGCTTTATTTACTCAACTTTTTAATTTTTTTTTCTTTTTTCTTTTTTTTCCAGATAATGTGTTTTTGGCTCTTCCAACAAGAGTCATATATTTCACCCATTTTTAATTGAAACTTGGGGTTTTTTTGGATGGTTCTTTTTTTTTTGTTTTGTGTCGGATTTTTATGGTTTTGGTTTTGTTTTGTGGTTTTTGTTAGTTTAGTTCGGCTTGTTAGTTAAGAGACAGAAGGAGCACAGAGCAAAGTCAAAGACAAACTACATTATTGTTTGTTGTGTACTGGCAGTACACCAAGGAAGAGTAATTAAATAAAGAGTCCTGGAGTCCAGCAACAGTGAGCACCTTAGGGAACAACTTCTAAGGGTGAACTACAGCTCCTAGGGAGGCCAAGTCTAGAATACAGTGTTATATTATATGACTAAATACAAACATGAAAATGGATGCCCTTGTGAAGTGAAAGGAGAAAGGAAAAGCAGAATAAAATTCTTGAGTTAACCTTCAGCATATTTATTTCTAGTGATGGATGCTAGAGGAAAAATACTGTAACATAAGTTGAGATAAAGAACTAGAGACAGGGCTAAAAATATCATTCAGGTTACCTTTCTCTCTTCTCTTCTTCTATTTTGTCCCTTTTGTCCTCAACATGGTTTCAGAAAAATAACTTAATTTCTTTATTAATTAGAGAATCCAGCCCATGTAAAAAGATTTTTAAGTTAACAGATATATGCTTATAACTAAGAGCAGGACAGTCCCATGGTGAATTAGAAGGCATTTGTACATCTGAGATGATGGTCTCCTCCCACTTTGGTCATATGTTAGTACCTCTGATGTAAGATTACTCAACAGGGCTGAGGCTACAGCTATCGAGCAACATTTGTTAATACATTTTTTGATTCATATGCCATAATTTTCAAACCATTGTGAAAGAAAATATATGAAAGTTGCCTCACTGCATCAGAAATAAATAGCAAAAGTCACATGCTTATAGAGCAAAGAGCCCTTCTTTCTGCATTTTCGGGCTTATATGCCTCATTTCGTGTCCATTGCTGTATAAGCATCTGTTTTGTCCTCTCTTTCTTTCTAGTATTCAGCACATAAGAAGTATTTTTGAAGTAAATAAAGTTAGTCAGGATTTAATTTTCAGTAAATAAATTTCCACTTCTTATCTCCCTCCAAAATTCTTCAGCTGTTACTTTGCCTTCTCATGGGCATGTGAGAGTTTAAGCATGGATTCAGAATACTTCATATTGTCACAAATTTATCAGTAGTTTAATTTCAATCAGATTCTCATCAGACTTGGGGAAAAGAAATAAGAAAGAGAGAAGTGAAAGAGAAGGAATTAAATTGTTCTAGTGTCAGATGGGCTGAGGCAGTAAGCTGCAGTCAGCAGCATCTGAAATTAGTAAGGTCATGAAATTGTAAAATGAATGTCATATGGAGGAATTTTTTTTTTTTTTCAGCAAATTGGAGACAGGAGACTTGAAGCATTAAGCTTTTGGGAATTTTGGAAAATTTTTTGGCTTTGGTTTGGTTTTGGCTGTTTTTTTTTGATTGCAGAGGAAGTGCTTTTAAATCCTTGACTGCTGGATATGAGGGAGGTGAAGGTTTATAATATTCTATATGAATGAGGGTCTAAGACATGCATAATCAAAGTCCTGTTTACTTTTTCCTTTAGCTAGAGTCTGGTTCCCATTTATCTGTCTTCATTTGAAGGAAAGGAGTTTTCAATGAATAGAACAAATTTATAAAAATCATAGAATAAATGCTAAGCTACTTCTCATTTCCCAGGATCAAAGCTGTCAAGCGTGTTTTTCTTTCTTTTAGTTTGTGGTGTTTTTTTCTTTTTTTCCCCCCAGTATTGTAATCTGAATGGAAATGGCAGATACAATTAATAGCGCACAAAAATAGACTTCAGGCAAAAAGCCACACAATGGAAACCTGACTCAAGGATATGTGGCAGTGACAGCAATACCAGAAAAAATTACAAGCATGGAAGATCTTCACCTCCCAGGTACTCGACTTTAACCCTGTGCAAAACTACAGTTTGAGAATGCATTCAAACATGTCATTTGCAATGTTTCCTTTCTTACGAGAAATAGCAACAGGTATAGGCTGTATTAATCCGACGCTGAACAAAATGCAAGTGTAATTAAAAATATAATAACAGGGTCAAGAGTTAATGTACTTGGATTTGAGCTGGTTCTTGTTATCTAAAGAGAAAACAAAGCACGTTCTAAACTGCTGTAATTAACACATAATAATAGAGAAATGAAAGATTAATATTTAAAAATAAAAAAATAAACATATGCTATGGAATTTGCATAGCAGGGATCTAGATGTAAATTTTGATGGCTCCATTTTGTCCAAAATGCAGAGTGAGTTTTAAGTCTGTGTTCCCTTCTCCTCTCCTCCAGCAGAAAGCAAGACTTGGAGAGTGACACAGGCAGAGGTGCTGCGCACTTAAAACAAGAAAATTTTGATTGCGGTGGATTACTCAGGAGTGCTGCAGTACAGGCAAAAAGATAAATTGACACTTGAGTATAGAAGTGCAGCCTAGAGAACGAGAAAGTGGATTCAAGCATGAGGTTCTGAATAGCAATTATGAGAGATCCACTAGCGAAAACTCACGTGTATGAAAGATGCCAGATTGGACTCTTTGTGTATCAAATGCTATCAACTTCTGTTAAGAGAAGACTTTATCAGGAAAAAATATTTATAGTCTCTTTTCTTTCCCAGACTAGTTAGAATATTTAATTCTTTGCCAAGAGATGCACTCCAAAGGAGTTCTGCTGATGTTATTTTGAAAATTTGCTTGGGAAACCATTCTAGATGTATCCCATGCACAGGTGTGATATGTTCTGTTTCTCATGTCAAGTATATGGGATATTGAGTCTGACTCAGTATCAGCTTCTTTACAGGATCATTGTTTCTCCTCCCAAATAGCCTGTGAGACAGCAAATTTTGATACATGTGTACTCACAACTATGCATCACCTTGCTGGTGTTAAAAGAACTACTGCAGGATGTGGCGTTATACCTCTGCAAGGACACTGGACACTATCACATTGTTTTTTAGCTAGAGGAGCTCTAAACTGTTCCAGTCCCTGTCTTTGTTGCATAGAATATAGATAATTTTTCTCACATATAACAAATATTCCATGTAGGTAATAAAACACCTGCAGTTGGTTTGTTACTCCTTAAATTAACAGAACAGAGTCTCCTTCAGCTGTGTCAAAAAGATTCTTTCTTGAAATAATTGAATCATTCTTCTAGTAAAAGTGACTGCTGCTCTTGGTTTACTGCTGAATTATTTGCAATAAAATAGCAGAACCTATCTTGTATTGCAAAGTCATTTTCAGCTCCTAGAGGTTAATTTTACAAAAAATTGTTGTTAGAAAACAGATTTTTAAATAAAATAATCTCAATTTCTTAGAAAAAATAAAATGAGCAGAGTGCCATGTTAGTTTTGCTTCATAAGGAAAATATGCTTGAAATTATAGTTACAATGTAAAAGTGTAGCTTAACAGACTTCCCAGACTTTGAGAAACCAAATTAAATACTGGTTTAGTATGATTTAAATAAAATTAGTTCTGTGATGACTTAAAATGTTTAGGTAATATAAACTTTTGATTTTTTTTAAATCTTATCAAAATGTTGAGATTAATGATTGCATGCGTAGATTTCCTGCAGACATTTCTAGAGGAGATTACAGTCAATCACGAGTCCAAAAATAAATAATATTTTTTTGTGAATATATTTTTACAAAAACCAACAAGAATATAGAAACAATCATGAAAATGATGGCAGAATTTAAATTTAATATCAGGTGTAACAATAGCAGATCCACAAACAAAAATATTATTGTATTTTTACAATTTTCACATGGAGATCTGATATTTCTCGAGGTTTTTGTATATAATTCACATATAATTTTTTATAGATCTGATTTTGTATTTACTCATGAGTATTCTACTACGTGCTACCTATGCATTTTCTTTATAGATATTCACTCTACATACTCTGAATAGGTATATTTGGAATTAAGTTGTTAGATAACTGAATAAGCACAAGCAAGTCTCACTTAAGAAATGAGTTATAGTTTTGTACTTTTTTTGTCATTCTACAAAACTTGAAGCAAGCAAGGAGAAAAATACAGCTATTGGAAAACTTCTTCATTGGAAAAGAAGTTGTCCTATGCGAAGAAAAAAACACCTGGATATGTAGCTTTTTTTGTGGAGTACTGAAGTTGCATTAAATTAGTTAGGAATTTCAAGGAGAATGAAGTATGTGAGTGCTTTGTTTGAAATTCTTCATCCTTTAAATGAGGGCTTTGAAGCTATTACCTTACATCTTTGTGATTTATCTAAAGTGAAGGCTACTCCTTAATCTCCACAAGTCACAATAACAATGATAAATAGTAATGAAAAGAAGTTAATAACACCACACCGTTGAGTTTTCTCTTTTTTAATAACTTTCCATTCCCATACTCCTTTTTCACTCATCGACAGCTGAAGAATCATCTTCACTATAATTTATTTCAAAATTAGTGTTCATGAAAAAGTTGACCACTGTGCTTCCACTACCTAAAGCTTAATGAATTCTGTTTAAACCCTTAACTGAAATTTTGAGACAAAGTTTCTCCATGTACTTTTAAAGTTGAATATAAAGCATGAGATTTATAAAACCTGGTTTCACATTCTAAGTGTACCATCAGCACTGATCAATGTCAATTGGAAGAAACTCATAGGGCTTTAATAGTTCATTTGAAACAAAAAAATACACTCCTTCATTACAGATTCAATTGGAATAGATAGCAGCATTTGCTTTTCAGTTTGGTTCAGAAACTGCTCTCTTAGTAAATTGTTGTCAGAACATCATTAGCTCTTAGGACACCTGTCCTTCAGAGGATAGAAGGCTTTACTAGTACTCTTCCTTCATCGAGGCTATGAATTCATATAAATGATTTAGAGTTTTCTGTTGAAAACAACTGGAGATTGCAATGATTTAGGGAGGAGGATTCTTGTTATATTTGAAAACATAATTATTACTCTGATCTGGCTGAATAATTACTGTACAAATATTGGTCTATGCATCCATTCTCAAGTTTTCAGTAAATGTTTTAAGGAAAACACTAAGCCATTAATGTTCTTCTCTAACTTATTCTAACTTTTTCAACTGCATGTTGTTAGACCCACGGAATTGTGCTAAGCCCCCAGTAATTACGTGAAATTTAATTCAAAGCAGTGTGGTGAAAGTAGGTATTTTTTTTCCTACTAAAAAGCAAACTCACAAGAACAGTAGTATTCTTTTTTTAGCTGCTGCCCTTAAATTTTCTGACTATGTGACATTGCCTGAAACTCTCCGAGTTCTGCAGCTAAAGAGCAGTCATACTAAGTTCCCTGCAGTAATCTCCCACCTTTCTGCAATCATATAATTGACTTCTGAATACTCTCCAAGCAGTGTTCAAAACTGACTATTGACTCATGCTAAGGGTGAACAGCACACATACTGTTAAACTTGTCTTTTCTGAATATTGGAACCAGTACTCAGTATTCACCCTCACTTTGAAGTGGAGCAGAGCCCACTGTGCCTCCAATAAAATCTACTGTGTTTGCATGCATGACATAGTTCTCAGGTCAACTCAAGCTGTTTAAAGTTATACAATCCTTAGTAACCTTAACCATCGAACTTTCCTCTGTGTACTCTGCATCAGCAAGGGCTTCAAGATTGTTTCTGTAACTGAAGTTCTCCAAGGTGCTTTAGGGGAGTACAAAACCAGATTTCTGTTGAATGCCAATAAGTTCTCAGTATTTGACTCTCTTGTATTCCTTGCAAAAATCCATCTTAAATACCTTCCTTAAAAAAAAAAAAAAAAAAAAAAAAAAAAAAAGAGAGA
>VYXD01003999.1:926358-1019763 GCA_013397195.1 Hylia prasina
TTTGTTTTTTTTTTTTTTTTTTTTCAATCCATGTATATTCCCACCTTTTGAGTAATTTTCAGCTCTTGGTCTCAGTGGTATTGTGTGGCAATTAGTGAATTAAATCACTTCATCTTAGGCAGAACCATCATCACCAGAGTTACTAAGTACATTAATGAACACATTTTGATTAGATACACAAAAGGCCTCTGTGACGTACAGAAGCAGAATCTTTTTGTTTCACAGAGAGGACTGGGGCACACAGCTCTTCACTGGTCTGACAGAAATTAATGGAAATTATACACCTAAGCACCTTTGAGGATCTGAAACAAAGAGATTAAATGACTTGCTCAAGGTCATTGCTCAAGGAGTTTTTCAGTGAAAAAATAGTTCCCTAAATCCACAAGTCTTTTAACTTCATCTCCAGGCTATGTTCGCCTTTAGTTTTTGGATTAAGGAGGCAGAATTAACAGAATACTTTAGGTAATATCCTGCTGAAAACTGCTGAAACATTATTATTATGGTTCTTTACACCACTCCTTTATATAAGGACTGAAGAGGATAGAACTCAAAAACTGTGCAGATGTTACACCAAATTCTTTACCTATCAATGTATATTTGAAGAAGATAACACTGCCTTTTTTGTCTGTATGTCAGTCAGGAACCTCAGGGGAAAATAAGGAAAAAGACGCATCAAAGCAAGATGAATGCTCAAGGGGGAGAAATGATTCAGAATTCAGATCTATAGTCCCTATAACTCCATCTCATAAAATTGAAAAAATACAAACATGCATTAGCTATAGCATGAACTATATGCATGGAATTTACTTACAGTAGGAAATCAGCTATGGCTTTTTATTCAAGCAGCCAGGGGAGACCTGCAATGACAAACTATTCACTCTTCAGTTAAGCATTTGCAATGACATTTTTCAAGAAGTCTAAAATTAGGCACTGATAGTGTACTGACATTAAGTGGTAAAATTGATTTCTCCCAGTTTTAGAAGTTGTCTGCTTAAAAGCTCTGTTGTAAAACTCCATTGTGGGGGCTTGATTAAGGCTGGAATGACAGGCTAAGAATATGGAACTGGAGCCTTTGCAGAAGTGTTCTCTGTGGCAAATAAATTGTTCCTCCATTTTTATTCATCTCTTCCTATTTCCTTATTTCTTTTATCACTTCACCCCACAGCTGCTATCAACATTCATGGTTTTGATCTCCCTAAGCCTCAATAAAATCTTCTGTAATTTTTATCCTTGTGATGCTTAGATGAAAACTGAGTTCCTGAGGGACTGTGTACCACATCACTAGTGGATTGTGAGCTGAACTATAAATAGCACCCACAGCCACATCCTGACTCCCTATTTTTGTATGTTAACATCAGCAATATCTTTGCTTTCTAGAGCAACTTCTAAGTTATTTGGTTTTTTGTGCTGAAAGGGAGTCTTGATTTATGGATGTGCTTTCTGGTGCTCTGTAGCAAGAAAAGGAAAACCATTCAAATTATGGAGTATTGTTGACAGACTGGGTGTCTGAACTATCAGATTGAAGCAGAAAAATCAGAGATTTAACAGAGTAAAAACCAACATATTCCCATGAATCTCCAGGGACACAAGGTGAGAGCTGAAGGATCTTGCTTTCAGTAATGCTTTTAAGGAATATTATATCTGTCCCCAGCCATAACATCTTTTATATAGTTTCTTCCTTTCAGCCAACTTGCAACTATTTAATTATTCTAATAACTACTTTTCTTGTGGTTTTTGGTTTTTTTGTTTGTTTTTTTGTTTGTTTGTTTTTTTTGTTTGGGGTTTTTGGGGTTTTTTTTTTGTTTTTTTTTTTTGTTTTTTTTCCTGCATGTTTTGTCCTGTTATGAAGTATTAACCATTTTGATGACCTGGATTAAAAAAACCCAAAATGAAGCAAATAAAAACACTGCCTAGCACCAAAGAGCAAAAATATAAATGCATCATAACATTTTTATAGGGCTTTAAACTCTGAAGCAAATATTGAATGCTTCTTAAGTGCCTTAGTCCTTACAGAAAATCTGATTTTGTCATGAAAGGATTTTTTAAACATTTAAGTTAAAAAAAATATATAATATCACACTCTTACAGTAGTATTGTAGGAGATTGCAAAACACTTTTACAAAAGAGTTCAATACTCAATTTAGAGCACTGGAGCTAAGGTGCTAAGCAGCAAAAGGACATCAGAGACAGGTTTATGAAAAATAAATCATCAGGGGATTTTTTTAGAGTTTAATTATTATAATTTTGGTTTATTTTCTGTATTATCATGATAGGTATGATTATGTTGGTTATCTTTACAGTAATTTTGCAGAGTCATATGCAAAAGGACTGTGACAACTGAAGCATAAATTAACTTTTTATTTAGTTGAGGTGGATTATACTATAATTGCAGCTCAGATAATGATTCTCAGACTCGTTGCTTTGGTTGGGCAGATGTTGGCAAATAAAGATTCAACTGTGAGTAAAAAAGACTGATAATATAATTTTATGTAGTATAAGCTTATGCATACTTTCTTATTTAAGACAAAAAAATTAATTGCTATAATTTTGCTTCAAATTATATTCAAACATGCAGAAGTAAAGCAAGTGAAGGAATAAACAAAATACTTCTCTTGTAGAAAATCACAACTCTGTGCACAGAATTTAGGGAGTTCTTTATGTGCTTACATGTCACCTAGTTCAATGAATAAGCAGAGCTACAACAGTTTTTCAGAGACTTTAGAAGCTGTTGCATCAGTTTACCTCGAACAGTAAAAGCAACCTACTGAAAAGGCATTGGTCTTCTTCAGCTCCATCCCTCATCTTCATATGCTTCATCATTCCTCACACAGCTCATTTATGACACCCCTGAGGACAGTTCTTTTTTAGAAACAGAGCTTCTAGAATCTCTTGCTGTGAGAGTATTTCTTTCTCTGTGGTGGTGCTGTGACAATCTACCGCAGAGCTGTTCCTGATTAAGAAATATTCCTCCTCATTAGAAAACAAACAGGACAATAACTGTGCAGCATTTGTTTTGGAGAAGTAAACCACCTACCTTAGCAGACAATGCATAAATGCCAATATTCCTATAGATCACCTGAATCTCATGCTTTGTTCTCATCTACACTGGTGAAGTCTATGGGATTTTCCAAGCTGGCATTTCTGAGCAGTGGTTTCCTAAATTGTTTTTTTCCTTTTCTATAGCAGATCCTTGTTACGATAAACCACAAATTTTGGACTTGAACAAATGTATAATTAAGAGACAGCAATGTTATTAGAATACTTTTTCCTGTGACACAGAGTATTTAGAGTGTTCTGCATGAGATATATGTTACATAAAATAACTTAAAAAACAGCAAAAAACCCAAAACAACCCCAACCAAAAAACCCTCAAACAAATTAAAATCCCCCAACCAATGAAAAGAAACGGTATTTACAGAAACCTCAAACTGGAGGGATCTGTATGTAATTGTGAACGTGGTAAGAATTCAGAAAATGTAAGGGAAATCATTGCAAAAGTTTGCATATCCTTAAACATATTATCCAAAAATCCCCTGCTGAGGCATGTCTGTAATCAGTTAGCAAACTAACTTATGACCTTTAAATTATCTTCTTGATAATTACCCTGATAAATTTATCAAGAAGTAAGTTTCCTCTTGAAAGGTCTATATTTTAAGCTCAGTAACTGCTAGAAAAAAAGTACTTCTATTTTTGGATGCCAACATCAGGATCATCTAAGTTATAGTATAACTTAGTAATATTCTATTACTGATATTGTTAAATAATTTCAGACTTCTTAGCAGGATTCAATAACAGCAGGCATGGCTTATCATGGCTTTTCACATTCACTAAAATATTTTTAGTTTTTTGTATTCTGTGATCTTGAAATTGGCGAACAGTTGCACTTTATCTCCTTGTCTAATTGAAACTATATGTTTTTTTCAGGTTTAGTAGCATGTGTAAGACAAACAGAAGAATTGTTAGGATCGTGTCTGCTTTTTTGGTCCCTTTTTAGATCCTTGTCTCAAAATCTAACTATGATCATGAGCTGCAGATTCAGAGATTGCGGGAAGAAGATGAGAAGGTTTTACTGGTCCCAAAGCAGGTACCTGTGTTCATCTGGAAATATTCAAACCAAAATTGACTACCTTCCTGAGGAGCTCCTGATGGACTTTCGTCTTTGTGGGGCTATAATTGAAAACAAATCTACTCCATGAAAAATTTCTTTCCCATTTGGGAGATAATAAATTATGCATGTTGTCTGAACTTTTTCAGATGTGTTTCCTACTGACCATTATTGGAACTCTTCAGGTCCTTTACCCACTACTGCTCACCCCAGCCTCTATGTTCAGTGCTCCTAAACCCAACTAGCAAAGTCTTCTGACTAACTGAGACCTTATCTCATTTGTCACCAGCCTCAGAACACCACTGGTTTATCAATAAGATTCTTCTACTCCAAGAGCAGAGCAAGTATTCTGGGCCCAGAAGTCTCAAAAGTGGAAGGACTGGATAGAAATTAAATAAAAAAATTATATGCAAATTGACATGGGTAGTAATTGATAGATCAGTAATCTGTTTCTTTAGTGCTGTCATGCAATATTTTTGGGGTCATAGAAAAATATCCCTTCCCCAAAGCCATGAAGAGAGAGGGAGTTATTTATAACCAGCTTTATTTCTGAAGGTCAAGGTTGCTCTATCCAAACCAAGGGATTTAAACATTACACAGAACTGATAATTTCATTCCATGTGCCCCACAGGGGATGGATACGGGATAATTCAAGTCTTGAGGAGCTTAATGGGAGAGGGGGAATTAGGAGTACAGGCAAAAGTCCTGTAGAAAATGATGATGTTTGACAGGGGTCATTCAGTGAGTGATCTAACAGCTCTCAACTACAAAATCAGAATATTTAAATTCTTTAAAAATCACATCAATATCTCTTTACATTTATTTATGGCTCTTACCTGTGGAGGCTGCTAAGCCAGACAGTGTTAATACAAACACACTCCCCTGGAGAGAAGCCTGACAATAATATAAAGATGCTCTCTGAGAAAGCGAGCAGTTAGGCCAGATAGCATATAAACACAACCCCCTAAAGGAGAAACCCTGTCAAACAGCTGTCTCTGTTATGGTGGAGAAATGTGTTAATCAGTTATACCCCACTGGTTCTTTTTTACCCCAGCCGATTGGTCCAGTTTGCATCCTTCCCCTGATTGGTCCCTTTCCCAATTCCTCTCCCCATTGTCCAAGTTGTGAAACCCCACCCCTAGCTACCATATATAATCCCACGTGCCTTGAACTCTCTGGCTCCTTTCTGCTCTGGACTTGTGGAATAAAGAAACTTTCCTGAAGATCAGAAAGGCCGTGGCTCAATGCTTTTCCTCCTACATTGCCCAGGGTGGTAAACGCGGCTCTGCTGCTCAGGCAGCTCCTCAAAGAGCAAATCACTCTGCACTTGAGAGTGCAATAGAGAAAAAATCACTTTGGACTTGACAGTGCACCACAGAGCAAAATCACTTTGCACCTAAGGGTGCACAAAGAGCTAAATCACTTTCTGCCTGAGAGCGCTTGTGCCTCTGTCAATCTAGGTATCTTTTTAAAGATGCTTCTATCAAGGAGGGTTGCTGACACCTTTACCATGGGACCAGACCACAATAATTACCATGATAATAATAATTAGAAGCATTTACCAGCTGGAAAGCATGTAAAATTTTGAGAACAATTACTCTTTCATAAATACAAACAAATTCACGACTGTTTCATGAGGAACAAAGGGGACTAAATACCTAAAAAATGGTCATTTACTCTATGCAAAATGGTTTTGGGTTCTGATGTTGAGAGGTTTTTTTAAGTGGCACTAAAAGTGGTAAATGAAGTTAAAATAGAAACAAATATTAGTTTTCATAATTTTAAATCTAAAATATGAATAAAATCAAATTACTGGAATGAATTAATAAAATAAAGTGGGACTGCTGAAGACAAGACACAAAGAAATAAAAAAAACCAATGGGATAGACTCAAAGTTGAGCTGAATTTAAAGCTGAAGAACTCAAAATTTAGCTGAATAAAATCTAGGAATTACCTCTAAAAATAGAAGTGAATCTATTTTTAAATACACATAAATGTGTATATATGTTAAATATATATTTTACAATGGGAAGCATTAAATTTCAGGATTGCTTTTAAAGAGTTTTTAATAAAATTGCATTTATCCGTGTATTATTTGTATGTATCCTTGATATATCAAACCATTTGAAAGTGGAAAAACAAATTCCTTCAACCCCAGGAAAAATCTACTCTGGCAATAATTTTTCAACACCTTTTCTTTGATTTTAATAGTTTGCAACATACATTTACAGAGCTTTCCTAGATTTTGTGGAAAGTTTTAATGGGAGAGTGGAACTGTGAACTCTGATCTTGGCTACTCTTGTTATTGTACTTCACAGACTATTCATGAAGTGTCATAAATATTTTGTGTATACATAGGAAAAAAATAGATACTCTTAGGCTAATCAAAAGAATGGCAGTAAAGGATTATCAGGAATGATTATTTTTCACAAAATTTACAAAAAATACAAAAATATATAATTTTCAATCCACTCAAAGAACATGGATAAACCCAAACTTAACAAATCATTTTTCCTACTCAGAAAACAGCAGAAAAATTATTTCATAGCATGACTGGTTTAATATAAAATTAAAAACAAGTTTAAGTGATATGAAGAAAATATTCTGACATATCCAAATTATTTATTCCTCTTTAAATAATTGAAAACTCATCATCATAATGAATCAGTCTCTAAAGCTCTTTCTGACCATAATGATTTCATTAAAATCTCAAGTGTAATAGCTTTCAAATTTCCATTACAAAATGAACTTTGCAGATCAAGATAACCACAACAGTAAGATTGGACAGGAGGATATCATCTGGCTCAATGTGTGGAACCAATACACCGTAAAAGGCAAATTTGTGAACAGGAAAATCTGAGGCAGTCATAAAAAAAGTTTACAGAAAACATCGTAGGCCTGGAGAAAATAGAGCCTTTGTGGCAATTGAATAGCATAAAAACTATGTGAGATGGTATTTGTGATCAACATAGAAGCTTTCTAAGCTTTTGGTGCACTGAAAAAATGCTCTAGTGACTCTCCCTTTAGGACTCTGTTCCCAGCAGACCCCAGAGTCACAGATTTTTCCTTCACATCCTTGATGCATGCTAAAAAGTTACAACTGACATCTGCTCTCATCATTATCTGTCTAACTTCTTCCTCTGACTAATGGTATGCATTCTCAACTTGCAAAACATACCTTCTAGCAGAGCAAAGAGGCATTTAGGTAATTTTAGGGAATACCTTGCTTAGGGTAGGCATATAAGGCACTGCCAATCATGAACCTGACATATTTTAAGAAAAATATAAAGTGCAAATTTTTTATAATAGAAGGCATAGTGTAAGAAATAGGATAGTGAATAAAGACAGAGTAATATTTCAAAAAAGACCATCTGAGTTGGTCTTTCTCCAGTATGTCTTGGACTTAAAAGCTTGAGGTGAAGGTTCAAGACAACTCTGAAAGAAATTCTGAACTGCTACTTAAAGCTAGTTTCAGTCCTTCTAAGTACAAATTTTTGCTCAAATGGATGATGCCTTTCATCATCACCATTCTGTGGAGCATTAGTTTCTATGTAGAATTTTGTGTTCCTGTCAGCTTTAACAACTCAGCTAATTGACTCCTGTATCCTCTGTAAATAATTTCTTGTGAGAGAGTTTCAGATGCTGTTGAATAGAGCTCTATACATGTGCAGTGTTGCTCCTACAGATACTGAAAAGGAGCAAAATTTTTCAGCACCATACTTAGCTTAAAAGAATTCAACAACATACTTAGCTCGTTATAAACACACCTATTTACACAGTACAAATGCATTATTTTGTGACAAATATGTGAGGAAGAGTAAAACCACCCCCTTTTATGTGGAAATGGACACAGACATGTTTTTTTGATACAGAGCTTCATTACATGTGTTTCTCCACACGAGAATAAAACAGTAAGGCTCAATGACAGCTTTTAAGAGAATAAACACGATGACACACTTGCTAACTGGAGACAGACGTGTATTTGAATCATAAACATAATTTCTTGGAATGTGGAAGGATAACCTACATAAAGATTTAAGAAGACATACAGTATATTTATGCAGTTTGACATCTAAAAGTATTGGTTCAACAAATTATGACTGGTTCACAACTAAATTCAAAACAAAACAATACAAAATCCTCCTAACTATATCAAAGTTCAAATTCTGTAGAAATTGGCTTCTTGAAGCCATTAGAAAATTGCATGTTGATTTTGAAATTCATGAAAATGCAAAGGAAAGTATCACAGTCATGAATATATTAAATCAGCCAAGTTTTGGGTCATTCCCATGATAGTCACTGATGAAAATTAATTGCTTCTGAAGGATGGCCTGTGTTCCATGAGGAGTGCTGCACTTGCATCTAATAGATGTGTCCATCATTAAAGTTTGATTGAGTTGAATGCATGGCTGATTATTCCCTGTAATCACTTGAGAGTTTCCACTAGACAAATAGTTAAAGCAGAGGGAGATGTGTCACTGGGTAGCTATGGTGTTAGATTTATTTGCTATTGATTGACCTTGCATTAAGTAACGGGACTTTGCAAAAAGTCAATTAATCCTTATGTTTTAGTTAGGTAAAGTTTTATTTATTTATTTATTTTTAAGTAAAAGTATGTGTGGAATCTACAGAGCCCATCCACAAGTATCTATTTCGGAGTTCTTACTTCAAAGCAAGAAAAATTCAGTAACTATCCTCAGGGGCATAATCAAATTCCCAAACTTTATGGGAGTGTTATATTATTTGCTAGGTATATTGATCCTTCCTGTAGTCTGGTTATGCAATATCTGTGAGTTTCCCAATATCTAACTTATTTGTATGCCACATCAAGAATGTGAGACATATCACATTTGTTTAAACAAACATATGAATCTTATTTCCATTGTCTTGTAGAGATTTATCAACATACGTGTTCATACATGTACAATTGTATGCTGATCTGAAAATAGATATCAAATAAAACATTCATAATTCTGTATTTATTTATGGAATGCTACTGAAATTAGCTAATGTTTTATTTCCTTGTTTCCTCCCGCATGCATCCTCATTTGTATGTAGATGCTGCTACTTAATTAGTTTACAAATTAGTGATCCAGGTATCTGTATGTGCAGGTAATATTTATAATTAGAGACTAATTTGAAATGAATATTTATTTTGGTGTCCACATATCATTGGATTAAGTCAGACTCAACTGACCTATTTGTAATTTATTCTAGGGATTTTTATTGTTATTTTTTCCCTTTTAAAAGAATCATCTTAGATTATTTGTGTGACTATTCTGTTGTGTACTCCAATGGTTTAACAGCTACTACAGATACTCTTGTTAGAGAGATGGTGTGAAAGTGAATATTTTTGACTCAGAACACTATTCAGCAACTGAATGTTATCTTTTAGTATGTTTTCATATAAATAGAGAAACTTATAATGTATGCATGGATATTTCTACATTACAAACTTGGGCAAGGGAGAATTAATGACTGGTATCTATTTATCTATCTGTCAATTGCCTGTAATGTTTCTAGATATTTTTGAGTGTAAATTATAAACTACAATAAAAGCATTTTTTTCTTTGTGAATGCTAGAAAACTAAACTTCTTTCACAAGTATGGAATTCAAATAAGACATTAAAATAAATAGATGAAATCTTATAGATAGTCTATATTATTTTGGACTGGATATTGATTTATTTTCTAATTAAAACATGTTAATTTGCTCTTAGTTGTGTGGGGTTTTTTGTTTGTTTTTGTTTTGGTTTTGGTTTTGGTTGGTTGGTTGGTTGGTTGGGGTTTTTTTGTGTTTTTTTGTTTTGGTTTTTTTTTCCCCAAGAATGAATAATATTTATCCTTACTTTTTACAGAAATAGTTGATTGATACCTCAGATTAATATTGTATGGTTTTATTCCAGTTAATTACAGCACTATTAAAGGAGAATAACACTTCTGTGGATGACTAAATTACTTCATTCTGCACCAAGAACTGGCTCAATTCTGTGCACAAAACAGACAGGTTTTTGGAATAAGTGCATTAACTTTCTGAAGGAATTGATAGCACTCAGCCGTTATGATTGTTTTCCTTCATTTTTCACCTCTTTTCTCTTACACGTTTTGGGTTTTATAAGAGGAAGTTATCAAACCCTTAAATTCTCATTTCTTTCCTGAAATTGCAAGCAAGAGAAAATACAAACTTAGTTAACCTACAGCTTGGTAACTTCTGGCAGCAGTAGAATTTCTTCGTTCAATGTGCTGGACCTGAATTGAACTTTGGAATCTTTTCATCATATAAATATTGAAATTTTCTGTGAAATTTAGTGTGCAACTGAAAAGGAATGCTATATGGACAGATGGATCCTTCCCTCTCACCTAAACTGACATTTTAAAAATATACTTTAAATTAAGAAATAACAATTACAAATGTAGCAAATATTCTGTGATTTGTTGCAACATCAATGAAATGAAAGTATAAATAATTGAAACGTTTCTAAATACACTACGACTGACAACCATTTAAAAATATTCTGAGTATTTATGCCATTTCACATATTGTTATGCTCAATTTGTTTAATTTTATGACATATAGAGTTTTATTAAGGATATTGATTTCAAAATTCTGGACGTTTCCATTATATATATGTTCTCAAAACTAGTAACCACCTTAAACATACAAATCTGGCTGATAAATACTGCAGAGCAAAAAGGAGTCCCTGAGTCCAAAACCTTTGGATGTTCATCTTGCCACCTGGCAGAAAATCAGAAAATTTAAGAACTCAGTTGATGTCAAAAGACAATCACACCTGGAAATAAATTTTTCAGCTAACCTGTAGTATTAAATAATGTCACATTTTGGATGCTGTATGTTTGTTTGCTTTTTTCTCCATGGGTTAGTACATAGCAAATATAAATTACTTGGATTGATTTTCATGAGTACACCTCTAAGGTATCTCCACAAGAAGATCATCAAAATATGTGGATTTTATACATGTGTATGCCAAGATATATCACATATCCCTATGGAAAATGAGTGAAAACCGCAAAGGATGTGATACAACAGAGTGGTCTCACACAGGAAAATAACAAAAGATAAAAGTGCCTGTTTTCCCATGTTTGAGTACTTCTTTTATCAAACAACCTTTCATCTCCCCTCTTCCCACTTCTATCCTCTGTGAAAAACTGCACAGTATGCTCAAAAGAAAAGCTTAGGAAACAACATTCAAGCAGTGGGCAACAAGGGTGTATGGAATTAGCCCTTTCTCCTACTCTTAGGTCCCAAGCGATTTTTGGTTAAGCAGTATTGCAAGGTAAGCAACATATTTGAACAATCTCAGCACACTGCAATGCAGAATATATACCTTAAGGTATGAAACCTTTAAGGCAGATAATGTATTTTCATTTAATTTATTACAAGATGCAAAATACATACAGAGAAAACGATTTTGTTAACTTTTATTGAGTAAAAAACAGAGATAAGTTCAATAAATGTGCTTGGCACTGATATTGGTTGTGGAAAGGCCAATGCCTTCTCATGGGACTAGAGGCTACCTTTGCTCTAATTACAGTTCCCTAAATGGAATGTTAAAAGTCTAAGGACTAATGAAACAAGTCTTACCTGACAATCTAACATTTTAGTATTTATATCCTCCATAGGCATTTCAAGTTTCATAGATGATGAATTCAGAGAGGTTTTTAAGACAATCTGTTTCATTTCCTTTACAGAGAAGGTTGCAGCAAATAATGGAGGAATGTGTAGGGCCCTGTGTACTCCTGTTTGGCTTTTATCTGAGTGGGGCACTCACCAAGGACACCATCCCCAGCTCAGGATAGTGCCAAAGTTTGAGAACTGGCTGACACAGCAGTATTGAAACAGTTTGATCTTTGCATTCATTCTCAAAGCCATCAATCCTGACACAAATGGATGCTGAGATGAGGCATTCAGGCAAGCATGGAAAATGGCACCTACAACAGGCACCCTTTCCCTGTCATAGATGCTGAGAGTGGATCACTTTTGGTAGGTGTGAAGACATATGTCGTTCCACTGGACAGAGCCAAACTGCCCTGGAAGTGGGAATAGAGATGGGTTGGACAAGTTCACCGATCATGGGGGACTGTACCCTCAAACAATGTACTGCTTGGAAGAAATAGGCCCACCTGGGTCTCTTCCAACTTCTGAGCTAGAGGCTGTAAACTGCCACTTTATAGACATAATTAGACTAAGCTTAGCGCCACAGTCTGACATCCTCTCATATGACATTTTTCTGAGGAAAGCAGTAGACACAGTACTCTAGGGAGCATTCCTGCCCTGCTGGGAAATCCAGAAGTGACTCTTATTTCCATAGCTCTCTGAAATCCTTCTGGTAGTGGTTCACCGCAGCTATTAAATACATGCATAACTCCATATAATCCCCCGCTCCCTCCTCTCCCCATTTGTTCATAAGGTATTTTCAGAGGAAGAGATTTCAAAGTAAGCTCTTATCCAAAGTATGCTTGGTTTTGGTTCTTATGTTACTATTTTTGTGTTATTTTTTCATAAGAAACTATTTTTCTAATACTATTTTTTCTACTAAAGTGATTTTGACACTTGATCTATTTGAGGTCATACTGAATATATATTTGGAAGGGAGGGGTATGTGACTGAGCATGGGAAATAGCTTGCAAACAATCATGGCTACAAGGAAACCCTCTCTTTACAACTAAGCAAACATAATTTCTGTTAAAGGAACTGCTAAGGATGCAGTGTCTGGGAGTTTATATCTAAGTTTAAAGATGGACACTTGTGTAGCTGTCTGAAACAGAGACAATACAATACTCAACACGACTTGCCAAGTGACCTCAAATATCTGAAATGAGAGGCCAATAAAGAAACAGTGTCAGCATGCTGGAGTGCAAGATGAACACTGAGAGGTAAAGAAAGGAATGAGTACCTGGAAGATGTCAGGTTGAGAGCCAGATCTCCTGAAATCGATGTGATGATTCCATGGACTATAAATCAAAACTTCACCATAATCAAAACACCTGGGGAAAAAAAAAAGAAAGGGGAAAACACTAAAATGATTTTTTTGTAAAAAAAGAAACAACAAACCAAACAAAACCTACACCAGCAAAATCTCTTAGATTAGGGAGATGTAACTTAGCAAAATCAGCTCCTTACATTTATGAATACTAGATCACACACCAAGTAATTCCTGAAAATAGCAAAAGAAAAAACATCAGTTATTGTACTTATATTTTTTCCCATTTAGCGTATTAGTTTGTGGTAACATTTTTAGTTTCATTATGTTTTGAGATGCTCCATCAAATTTGATAAATTTATTAACTTATCTGTTTCAGCTTCACTGGATTTCTATCTCAGAAGCACTAGAGAAAGTAGAGGAATAAGGCAGTACAGTTGAACAGCTGCTCTACTGGAAGCGCCTAGCTCTTTTCTCTGCCCACAACCTCAACAACTTGCATGAAGCCTAATTTCTGGGAAACACAGATTGTCTGTACTACTACTTGCATTTGCAGTAGAAACCTTTAACAGAATTGAACTAAAAATATATCTTTTTTCTTTGGTGAAGGTAATTTCATGGAAGGAAAAAGGCTTAGGATTATTGTACCATTTTCTGCAGTATTTTTTTAAAACTTTATTAATATGAAGAAGGATGTACAGAAATTCATGGAAGATGTGGGTTTTTTTACCTAGATCAAAGTATTGACTTTTACCTCATAATTGTAGTTAGATCAAAAGTTTCTGCATGTTTCTATACAGTTGATGATTCTACCACACTACATTTCTGTAGCATTTCTACTTTCAATTTGCCTGAGGCTACTGATGGAATTCCTCCTACCTTGTGGCATGCATGATTTAAAACACAAAAAATTAAGAAATCTGTGGAAACAAGAACTAAAAAATTATTCTAAAAGCAAAGACAAATAAGAAAAAAGAGAAAGCTCATTAATTATATGGGGGGAAAATATGTTAATGTTTCTGTTTACTCATTTTCTCTTTATTTCCTACGAGAATTTTGACGGGAAGTGGTTAGTTGAAGAAAGATAGAAAAGATTGACAGGAAATATTGCTAGGGGGAAAGCTGAGGAGAGAGTACAGGATTGTAGAAAACATCAGGCTACACAGGCAGAAAAAGCTCGTGCAGAGGATTTTCAATCAGACCAGCAGTGAGCAAGTAGGAGGAAATAAATACTCAAGTGACAGCTCCGCTGCCAGACTGCGTGTCCATCAAAAATATCCTGTTCTCCTTGCCTACTTGCCTTCCTCTGCTGGCCCCAAAAGCCTTTCACCTTGGAAATGGAGGAAAATACCTTCTTGGATCAGATATCCTGAAAATAGACCAGAGAGCAGTGGATATTCTGTCTGCTGCTTCTTGTGTTCACAGATGTGTCAAGGGAGAGAACTTTTATGCACCTTTGCACAAGGACAAGACAGGAAATAAAGGTGGAAGCCATATCTTTGACTCTTCTGTACTTTGCATGTCAGTCTGGGTATTTTCTTTTTAGATTTCCCATTTCACTGTCAGTCATGTTTGGAGGAAAAAATTGTCACATTTCTTTAATCCAATGCTATTTGACCATATAAATATTTACATTCATATTTGCATACAAATATGCCATATTTGTAAGGATTGTAAAGACATTTTCACAAAAATAATGCCTCAAGTTATCAAAAAAGAAAGGTGAGAGCGATTAAATACTTACATGGTAAGAGGATTAATAAGTACATTGGGAAAGGAAAAAAAATCATTGAGGAAGTATGTCAAAGTAGGGATTGGAAAACTAACCTTCTCTAACTTGCAAAGTTTGTTAAGAGCATGGTAAACCTTGAATATCATCTGAGTGTTAGATTTTTTATAACTCATATACAGTATCTCCTGTGTCTATGCCCTAAAATCTATATTTGAGATTATTTTGATGCCTGTTATAATAGGAATTTTTTTAACTGCTATTTAAGTTCCTGCTGCTAAAGGTTAGCCAGTTTTTATGTGGGTATTTATCATTTGAAAAATATCTTTCAAACAGGCGAAAATTTTCAGCCAGTCATTGTGTTGTGAAAAAAATCCACAAAATGTGAAAATTAAATTAGACATTAAGAAAATTCTTTGAAGACCACGGTCAATTAGAGAGTGACATAAGGGAAATTGTTGATGCAGAGTCACTGAACATATTTAAGGCTATTCTACTAATACACAGGACTAATTATATATCACTGACTGCTTTCAAAGTGTTGTACAGACATGAACTAATTAATCTGCTCCATCAGAGACAGGAGTGGAAGTATTGCAAATTGTAGCACCACCTGCCACAGCTTCTGGTAAAAGGTAGAAAAAACCTTATTTTTGACAATCATCCCATCTTGGGCTTTCTGTCTTTGGTAACTAAAAGCACATGCATGTGTATATATCCAAACTGAATAACTGAACACCTGTAAAAGTAAATGGGAAAAAATTACACGTAAATGTCTGGTTTTGAAGGACACTAAACATGCATTTAGATTACTGAACAATGCTACTATTCCAGGTTTTATGATCCACTGGTGTCAATAGTGTTCATAAAATATTAAATACTTATCAATAGTTTCTTTATGCTACATCTCATCATATACTGAGCAATGGAGCTCTAGAAGCTGGGAAACAATTTTTTATCCTGCACTGACTTGTGTATCAATTATATTCTTAGTTTGTCTTACTGCAGTCATTAAGATCCCTCTTTGCTACAGTTGTACAAACAAATCAAGGATGTTTTAGTGAAAAGACAACAATTCAAGGAAAAACAGCAGATGAGTATACTCAGAAACAACATATTGTTCTTATGTTTGACTGTGACATAAGCGTATCCTAAATTTTCAGCATTGAAATGAAAATGAAATTATTTACATAATGCTTTGATAACTACTGACATGCAGTAGATAAAATGTTCAGCAGCAATGTTTGACTGACATTTGTCTTTGAAATATCAGAAAGCAGATAACTCAGAGAGTTCAAAAGCAATGTACATGTCATGGAGTCAAAGACAGTGATGATGTCTAGGAAAAGTGGTGAGAAGAGAACTTAGCACTGAAGATGACTGGGGAAGTTTTTATTATTTGTATGCGTGAAAGGGCCTCATTGTTAGGTATTTTCATTAAATCAGATGCAAAAAGAAATGGTCACAACCTTTCTTTAAAGGAGACTTGTGAACCTTGTCTGAAACTTGAGCCAGAGGGTGACATAAACACACATATTATTCATGGAAGAGTAGCTGGTAGATTTTCCAGATAGTGAAGAACAAGCAAATATTTTTTAGTTATTTTTTAAGCTTTCTAGATTTCTCATAGAAAAAGTTAAAGTACTTCTAAAATATTTGGAATTTTTAGGGAGAAATTATGTACCTGGACTTGTATATGACAACATTTCAAACTGTCAGTAAGAATTAATTTAAGAACACTGTGCCTAGATTTTCTTAGCTTTTTAGGAAGCATAATGCTTTTAATGTCAGATTTCTGGCCTTTAAATTAACCTTAAAGACAGACAAACTAATAAGCCTGCATTAGGGCTGGGGCATGGTCTTAATTATGGAGACAGTCACTTGTCCCTTTAATCTTTACAGTTTTGAACCAGGTTTAGTTCTGAGTTTTGAACCTACAGAGGAAAGATGGTATCACATTTCTTTTTATAGTAATGCCACTTCTCCTTTTCTTCAGCATTGAACCACCTTAAATATAATGCAGGAAGCTTATAAATAAATAATATTCATTATTCATTATAGAGAGTTGTAAAATTTATAAAATTTATATTTTTGCACAAATAATATTACCATAAAACTAGCTAGTGACCAGATTTGTGTAAACGTGGGGAAATCTCAGAGCAGGAAAAATAAGGATCACTTTCATTTTCAATTTAAAAATATCTAAAAATAATAAAAGGGGAAAAATTTTACCTAATGCAAAATAAACCCATTGTTCTTATTGCTCTAAGGCATAAACAAGGCCAAGACTTAAGTAGGAGTCAAGATACATTAGTTTAGATTAAAAAGTGAGGGCTATAAATCTTCATGCATTCAGATATAAGCTAGGAACTATGTAATAAGAATTCAGAAGAAATTTTCCCTTGAGGCCGATTTTTCAATGGAGATTTTAGTATCTTTTTCTGATGTACTCAATCTTGACTATTGAAGATTACATAAACAGAGAAAACCTTGATTCATTATAGCAGTTTCTACATATTTACGTGTTCTTAAAAACCATTTTGGCCTTGGCAGTTCAGTCAGACTGTAGGCATTTCAAAATTGGTACTGACGACTACACCTCTGCTTTTCAAACTGTAGAAAAAGAATCCGTATATTGACATTAAAAGTAGGCTAAAGTTTGAAATATCTGTGCACACTGACGGCATTCTATCCTTATTTTTTGTGTATTCTGGATATATTGCTGCCTGAGTGCTCTAGAGGTATATGAGGCCCATCATTTGGTCTACTGTAGCCAACTAAACCTCTTACTCTAGAAAATCTTAGAATAATGAATGGCAGATTTGGATCTGTTGAAGCAGATCTGCAATAAATTTGAAAATCTGTGTTGTGGAAGATGCCTTATTGAAAATGTTTTCATTTCCATAGTTTCATAGCTCAAACTTGAGATATGAGATAACTCATATCTTAGGTATTTCAAATGTGACGTTAACCATTATCTGGAATAATGTAGAGGTTCAAATAAATATTATACCAGTTGTTAATTCTGCTCAGCTATGTACATATGCAAGTTTTAAAGTAAGAAAATCCTAATTCCAACGGCATGTCAGTCAAACCCTTTTCTGCCAGAGTATAATTTGAAAAAAAAAAACAAAAAACCACCACAACCAAATACAAAATAACAGCCAAAGAAAACCACATAAAAATCAAGAAAATCACTTTCTTTAGCCTAAATAATTAATATTCATAGTCATAGTTATTATCTACAGGTAGGGGTTAATTGTTAATACAGGCTTTGAAGTGGCTTGGAAGAAGATAGGTCAATGAAGAATAAAAGTAAAAACTGCAGGTAATATTCAGAATTCTGTGGAGATCAAGAATGCCTTTCTATTGTGATAAAGAATAGGACTATACATCCACTAAAATGAGTAAAAGGTTCTCTCTCCATAAAGGACAACAAACTTTTGCAGAGGATCCTAGGCTCAGATGTAAAATCCCTGCAATACCAGATTTTCAGGGAGATTCAAGGACTTTTTTTCCATACTTGAAGGCTTATGTTAATCCAGTCAGTAAAGCCAGTAATTTATTGAGCGCACAGGGATGGCAGTCATTTGGGTCATCTGTGTTTACTTTGCTTTTGTAAACTACATTTAATGGAGAGTGATCTCCTGACAGGAATTGTATCTCAGCACAGGGAGTGTGCCATGAAACTCCTCCAGTTTCTTCTGCACAGGGTAAGGGTGCCCCTGTCTAATTACAGATTTATTTTATGTTTATGCTCCAGCAAATGCAGTCAAAGATCACAACACCTGGATAATGCAAAGATCTAAAAGGAAGATATTTCACTTTAGAAAAAATACAAAATGCCACCAATGACCAGAAGATAGAGGAGGAGAAGTAGGAGAAGAAAGAGAAAACTAATTTGGAGGATGTTTGAAGCTTGGATTTAATAATCCAAAGTTACCAGCAGTGCTCTAAAAGTCAAAGCTCAGCATTTATATTTGTAATTTCACTCAGTCTTGGAGAAGAAACCAAGAAAAGGGCTGATATGCTTCTGCAATCAAACTTGGATTCAAGGACAAAATTCCCAGTTTCCCAAATGATGTTACATTTTCTTTTACTAGTAATTCTAGATGTAGAAGGTAAAGTAACCAACCAACCAGTATATTTAAGCATTGAGGGATTTTGAAAATAGTGTATATTTTCAATATGTGGTGATAATAATTAGAATTTATACACAGAGGAAGAGACATAATAATAAGTAAAAACCAAATTCATTATTGCCTATAATGAGGTCTTAATGCTAAAAATGTTCATAAACTCACTGCCTTAAAAAACCCTAATGTTCAGGATACATGTTTGTAACTTAACATTAATTAATAATTCTCTTGGACTAGATTATTTGGAAGACGTTCATGTAGCAACAGGAGAGCATAAATGAGAACCCTCTGCCTTTTGAATTATTTGATTTTACAGTATTTGTGGAACATTGCCCCTCTCTAAACCACAAAGAATAAAATAAAATAGAGGGAAGAATTTCTAGGCCCAGAAAAAACTTGGTGTTTTTTTGGGTTTTTTTAACCTTTCTTTTCCAAAAAGTCCTATGGCACAGACATCTACTTAGCTTTCACCACACAGAATACACAGAAGTGATTTGGTGGTGATGGATGAGTCACTTAAGTTCTGCTCTTAGAAATGAATAGTTCCATTCCCTGGCCTTAGAAGATCATGGAAGAAGGTATTTTCACCAATATTGTTGTTTTTGTGACTGGGTGAGGGTGTATCTGGTAAGATCCAAAGGTTGTACATAAATCTGGTGATAGGCAACAAAGAAAGCTGGTGTTCTCTTCAGTTACTTAAGGTATTCCCTTAAGGAAACAATAGGTGTTGAGGGCTGGGTATAAAATACGATAAGTACTTTCCTGTGGCATTACTTTTGACATCATAGAGGAATGATGCGTAAGAAGAAGGTCAAAAAGGTGATTAAAAGCATGCTGATAGCACAGCTTCCATTGCCTAATCTCTGGTAGAGCAAGGAGCTTTTCTTCCTGGAAGAGATGACACAAACATGCAGTGCACTTGCTTGCGTTTAGACTCTAAATAATTCAATACCTAAAAGCTTCTATATTTTATGTTATGCATGTTTGCTTTCATGCAACCCAGAGCCAAGTATTGTTACAGAGTGTGAATATATTCTAACAAAAGTTTGACATTATATTCAAAGAAAGAGTTTTTTTTTTTAACTGAAGCAATAAAAAGTGGCAGTTTTAAGAGAAGTTTCTAATACAATAAGATTTACAGAACAAAAAATAACCCAAACTCTCCTATGAGGATTTAATTTTTAGCTTTCTGATTTTTATCTATAGCTTTATTTTTATCTATAGCTTTATTTTTTAAAGTCATGATATCAAGAAGTTCTTCATACCTTCAGCCTCTAGGAAAGATGGATTTTATCTGCATCCTTTACTTTATCTGCAAAGTAATAAATGCTTTGGAATGTCTTCTATGAGATTTTGCATATCTTGAATAAGGGTTGAGGGTGGAAAATGTGCTTCCCTTTCTAAGTACCCCAGAATAGAATCCAGCCACTTAGGTGACTTAAAAAAAAGTATGTGTAAAACTGTTATAAAAGCCTGGATCAGTTTTAGTTTACAGTTTTAAATCCAATTCACTCTGTTGATTTAATGTGCGACAACATGAACGCCATTAAACCTTCAGCTTAAGCTTACTTGAATTGTATGTCACTGCTAGAGATTTCTTTGAAATTCATCCAATAAATAGTTTTAAAGTGCCTTCATAAGATCTTAAACATAAATTTTTCTGTATAATTCTATTTTTAGGTTTTTTCCTCTCTGTCCATTACAGAGGCAGATGTTTACAAAGGTAGAACAATTACAAGGATTCAACTATTCTTGCACTGCAGCAAGAATCTAGACTTTGTGAGTGGGTACTATCAAAATGATATCACAGAATATTCATTCTGCTGGAGGGCATATAATTTTTCAATCTCAAAACAAAGGAGGGCAGAAAATTTGTTCCTCTTTTTAGCAGTGCATTCTTACTGTATATATGGTCTCAGTGAATTTAAAAGCAAAGAAATACAAGTCCATTAATTTCAGAGATTTAATAAAATTCAATTTTGTAATGAATAAAAAAATCTTGTGCAGATTGCTTTTCTCCTCCTCCTTTCTTATAGCTTTTCATGAAGATGAATCATATTTTTGGCACACTGGTAGGACACTTGCCTTTATATCTTACTTTTACAGATCACTGATCTGCTGTTTTGGCAGATTTTAGCAAACCACATGAAGTCAGTTTTTCCTGGTATTTCAAATTACTTGAAGTTCCCCATTACTCTGCCCTCTTTAATTTTTTTTTTTTAAGCGCTTGGATTTTTTNTATCTATTAAACTGACAGCAAAAGCACTGCATTTTTTTAACGTAGCATTTTAAATATGACTTCACTTGCCTGCTGGTTCTGGCTGGGATAGAATTAATTTTTTCATAGCGACTTTTATGGTGCTATGCTTTGTCTTTGTAATGAGAATAATGTTGATAAAATGAGGATGTTTTAGTTATTGCCTGTCAGTGTTTACACAGTCAAGGACTTTTCTGATTCTCAGGCTGACCAGCAAGGAGGCTGGAGGTGCACAAGGAGGGGACACAGCCAGGGCAGCTGACTGCAACCAGAGGGACATTCCATACCATATGGCAATAAAAGCTGTGGAACAGGAGATAGGGGAGGATATTTGGAGTGATGGCATTTCTTTTCTCAAGTCACCATGACATGTGGTGGAGCCTCGCTTTCCTGGGCATGGATGAACCATTGCATGTCCATAGGAAGAGGTGAATGAATTCTTTGTGTTTGCTTACGTACATGGGCTTATTTTACCTATTAAGCTCTCTTTGTCTCAATCCATCAGTTTTCTTTTACTTTTACAGTTCTCCTCTCCATCCCATGGATGGGGTGAGCGAGCATCTCTGTGGGGCTGAGCTGTCTATCCCTGTTAAACCACAGTAATTTGTAAACATAGAACAAAAACCCCATGCAAACTACCAAAAATATTACCTTTATATGACAAAGATAGAGCTGTTAGTTAAGAAACGTCAGGCAATCTTACAGTGGCACACTGCATGTTATCTCAGAATAGAAAGTAGAAAAGAGTGAGAAGAAATGGCAGTCAATTCAAAAATTAAAATACTAAAAGAAGCTGTCTTTACTGTAAGGTCTGGGCCCTAATGTTGTTAAGCAAAATTTTACATTGAATGAATACAGTGCAAAAATTGAAGTTCTACCTGTTTTTCTCTTTTTGAGCTTGTCATATAAGAAAAATTTACAGAAAGTTGATACACATTGAGAAATTTCTTTTTGATGTCTTCAAAACATGACAGAATCATAGAATCAGCTAGGTTGGAAAAGGCCTTTGAGATCACTGAGTGCAACCTATGAACCAACACCACCTTGTCAAGCAGACCATGTGGCACTGAGTGCCATATCTAATCCTTTCCTAAATAACTCCAGGGACAGTGACTCCACCACCTCCATGGGCAGACCATTCCAATGCCCAATCTCCCTTTCTGTGAAAAACTTCTTCCTGGCATTCAACTTAAAGCTCCCCTGTCACAGCTTAAGGCTTTGTCCTCTGATTGCTGGTTGACTAGGAGAAGAGTCTGACCCTCACCTGGCTACACCTTCCTTTCAGGGAGTTGTAGAGTGATAAGGTCTCCTATGAGCTTCCTTTTCTCCAGGCTAAACCCCCCCAGCTCCCTCAGTTGTTCCTCACAGGGTTTGTGCTCCAAGCCCCTCACCAGCCTCGTTGCCTCCTCTGGATGTGCTCAAGCGTCTCAATGTCCTTTCTGAACTGAGGGGCCAGAGCTGGACACAGCACTCAAGGTGTGCCCTCACCAGTGCCCAGTACAGGGGAAGAATGACCTCCCTGCTCCTGCTGGCCACACTATTCCTGATCCAGGCCAGGATGCCCTTGGCCTTCCTGGCCACCGGGGCACACTCTTGGCTCAGGTTCAGCTGCTGTCACCAGGTCCCTTTCTGCCTGGGCACTGTCCAGCCTATAGCATTGCAGGGAGTTATTGTGGCCAAAATGTAGGGCTTGACACTTAGTATTGTTAAGTCTCATATCACTGGATTTTGCCCACCTATCCAGCCTGTCTGGAACCTCTGCAGCATCTGACTACCCTCCAGATGATCAACACTATCCCCAGTTTGGTGTCAACTGAAAATTTGCAGATATGTATAGAAGTCTGTTGTATGTAGTTCACTTCTGACATACAGCTTTTTGTGTTCCCTGTATTGTTTTTTATTGTTTAGCTTTTTAGTTTTTAGTATTAGATAACACACTGAGAGTAGTTCAATTATTTAACATTCTGAGAGTAGTCAACCAAATCTCTATAGGGGTCATACTAATGTTAAATCATATTGTCCTATAAAAATGCATCATTCTGACAAATTTCTATCACTACTGTTGATAGAAACATTTTAATCTCACCAATGTGTCAAGTATATAACAGTCATAGTACAGGCTATTTTGATGTCAGCAGGTATGGTATTAACAGTAGTGGTGTATCAGTTCTATTTTGGCTATAAAAATTGCTTTTAAATTGCAAACAGACAGCTTATGGAAACTGTGAGGGCTGCCCACCTAGCAATTTAAAAAAAGTTCACAGAGGTGCAATGGTTAATTTGGAGAAATATTGCATGAAATGCTCCTGACTATGCTGAGAATACTACTCCTTGCATGGATAAGGTGACAAAATGAAAGAACATAGGCTGATTTTGTATTCCCTAGTCCTGGGGAAGTACACACAGTATATACTTTATTAAGCATTTTCCAACGGCTGTTGAGAAATATTAAAAAAAAAAGAAAAATAAAAAAAATTCTGTAAGCCCAAAAGAACTGACAAATTTTCTGAGTTTAGCTGCACAGTAGGTTTTCTTAAAAGTTATGTCTTCTTGCTGTATAATAAGTTGTCTCTATATTACCTTATATTACTGAAAAGAATTTCAGAATAACTCATGCTTGATGAAGCACTTCTCAACTGAAATTTGATTTCTTGGTTTATAAAATGTAGAACAAAATAGAAAAAAAAGGGGGAAAAAGTATTGCTAGCCAAAGGCAGACAGATTTACATTTGCATCACTTTTTCAAGTGTTAGTTCAGAACAGCTTGGTCCTGTAGAACATTTTGTTTTCAAGCTTATACTTGTAATAAAACACTCACCAAGTAATTGATGAAATATGTCTATTAACATGTACACATTAACATCATATTTCCCTAGTGATTAGGTTCTGGAATTAGCTCACAGATCAAGCTGAAAATAATTAATTCATATGAATATAAAGCTTGTAATAATGGATAATGTTTGCAATTCAGTCTTGGATGACTTTTCACTACCCTTAAATTTCTTTCAGAGAACAGTAATATTTTTAGCCAAGTCCAACATGTAAAATAAATGTATTGATTTCCATCACCTCTCCAAGCATCTTTGCATTTTCTTCCAAACTTTCACTGAGAGGAGACGCCCCTTGACACAACAGGAACAAGCAATCCCACTAGAAAAATTAAGGTAATCACCATTGCAGCTGGAACCTTTGCTCATATCCCATGGGGTCCAAGGGAAAGAATTATGGGATGCAAAAGCCATGAGAATTGCAAACAGGGAAGTGGAGAATTTTGAGAAAGGTTCTTCTTTTGCAGAAAGCTCCATCACAAGATCTTCTGCTCAGGGCTAGGGGAATGGACACGACTGAGTAAAAAGTATGTCTTTTTTTGCAACACAAGCCTATCCTGACATCAGAATAGTGGAACCAGAAAATTAAGTGGAAATTGCCATTGCTGTGTCTTCTCCTGTGTTGCAGCAAAGGTAATAGGAAAACACAATATTACTCAGTCAAGTGAGATCAGGTATGAAGACAAACTTTTAGAGGAAAAAGTTTATTTTTCAATTAACCTCTTAGTTTAAACATTTTGCTTTTCTCCATTTCTGCAGCTGTATCCCCACTCGAAAAGATCAACAGTTGAAAAATGCATTGCTCCTAACTGGCTGCCACCTTCTTCCTGTGAATGGCTTAACAAGAGAGCAGGTGGTCCTTCATTGATCTTTTTTGTGGGGAGGGGATTGGTTGGTTTTCTGGGGGTTTTTTTGGAGGGTATTCAAAACACAGCTACTGCTTGAAGATTTCCATTCTCACAACACAAGCAATTTAAGTCAAATTGTCAACACATGCACTAGACTGTCAGCATGAGTAAATATTGATTCTACAATTGCACTGCACAGGCACATTAAAAACATAGGTACATGCCCTTGCAATGTTTCAATTCAGACTGTAGTCTACTAAAAATAATCCTAATCTCACTAAGAGATTACATCTGTTGAAAATTGGTGAGGTGAGATGTTGTTTCCTGTGAAATAGCATACATGTTAGCCGCTATGAAGAAAGACAAAGGTAACTTAAAACATCCTTTTGTTACATCTTGCAAAAATATTTTATGACTCATAGGAACGAGTTTCTTTGTATGCGTATTTTGGTTTTAACCTAGACTTGATGAATAACAATAGTTTAACAAAGTTTTCAGTCAAATACTTCTTAAGTACTGAATACTCCTAAATCTTGGGAAACAATCACTTTCTATGATGATAGAAGTAAACACTGTTGCCTTTTTCTGATCTGAACTCTACACATTGATTTATAAGAAGTAATTACAATTGTGTCTATTACTGTAACTCAAACTCCTCACAAACTCTGGGAAAATTTTAATGCTGAACAGCTAAGGGTTATTTTGCATGAAAGTTCTTTGGGGAAACTGATAAAACCAAAGACTAAAATAAAGAAGACAGGGTATTTCTTGTCCTAGTCTCCTCATTTCTTGTTATAGTATCATCAAAACCCTATATATGCATAATGCTTCCAGTATCTAATTGTATTTACCCCATAATTACTATGAAATAACAAACAGCAACTCATATAATTGTAAATAAAGGTTGTTTGCAGAAATCAATAGATTTAACTTCATTCCAAAGAAAAAGAAAATAATTGAAATTACAACAAATAAAAGAAATAATACTAACTTTGAAAACCAATGAATTCTCCAGGTAGTTTATCAAAAAGAAAAAGCTTAAAGAACATTCTTTGGATATGTGTTTTGTTTGTATGCTGTTGGTTTTTTTGTAATAGTTAATCAATACTCCAAGTACTTTTTTGTTTGAATTAAAAGCCTTCTGTACTGAAATATCTGGACACAGTGGTGTGTGTCATATTCTGCTATACTATGATTTTGTCCTCTGCTGGTTCTTTCAGGTCATATGAAAGCCAATCCATGCTAAGCTGAAATCAATAAACTTAAAATGGACAAATCTGCCTTTAAGCAAATGTCAATATTAATTTCTAGTTAAAGCTAAAATATTAGCAAATATGATCTTCCTACTAGGAAGTCAAATTTCACCTTTTAAAACCCTGTTTAGATTCTAATTTAATTCAATATAGACATTATAAACCCTAGAAACACCAATTTATATTTTAATTAAGGAATAAATACATTCTAAATACTTGAGAAATCAACAATATCAAAGCAAAATTCCTTCTTAGGTGAATTTAAAATATTTGTCTCTCTCACTGTTACTCACTTGTTTTCCCCCAGATTTAAGGTTTATCAGTTTTTCATTTATGTGCTGTGTGTTGGTTTTGAGGTTGTTACTTTGTCAGTTTTCAGCAGGAAGACAAGGAGTCAGAGAGAGAACAGTAAGTTATTCTGGTAATCTTTTATTATTGGGCTATAATAGCTCTCCAAACCTAACTAACTAGGAAAGGGTTGTGTGGATATTGAAGGACTTTGTAATAATATATTTTTTAAAAAAAGTATGTTAGCTGTAGTATTTTACTGGTGCTCACCTGTAATCAGTATCTGATTTTTTGACATTGTAATACAATTTTATGGTGTGTGGCTGATGTGAAGCATGACATAGAATACAAAGCTTGCAAACAGATTAATTTTCAAGAAATTGAGGGCACAAAGTTGAGAAATAGATGTCTCCAAAATAGTTGTATGACAAGGTGTTCAAATCCTCATGAGTATTAGTTAATTTTTCTACAATATACTTGCATAGTGGCTATCATTACCTATGAATGATATTGCTATTTAGTTTTCAGGTTCTAACTCATCTTTTTTTATTCCAATGGTACATCTTTTTGGCAATTAGAGCATTTTCATTTCCTTTCCTGACTCCACAGTAGCCTGAAGAACAGGACGGAATCTAAATCCTTAATGGTTTTTGTACTAGGCAGTCAACAGCAAATTCTTGAAGAACATTGTCACAACAGCAGATATCAAAACTGAATCTACTCAAAACGGCATTTTCTCTCCAATTCAGTGCTGTAACTGTGCCTTCTGCAATAGTTAATCTAGTACTGACAGAGTTATTTGTTTCTACTTGCTCACTTCTAGGGGAAGTTCAGATAAGGACATTTATGCCTCCATTACAATTTTATACTTATTGTGGTATCACTAAAATCTTTTCTCTGTTGAATGGATACAGGTTTTAAAATTTAGGTGTAACTAGTGATATTAAGTTTTTCAATGAATTGGGACTAGAAATCCTCCTACTGGGCTGCCTTATTTACATGTCAAGTCATTGTTAGATTAATAATTCTACAATCTTGACTATTCTGTGAAATCTTTTCTAACTCAGCAGGCTACCAGACACAAATTAACATCAGAGAGATGTTAAAAGCCTTCGCATATGATTTTTAACACTGACCATCTGAAAGAAGAGGGACTTTAAGGTAGGCTGTATCCAGTAAAATGATGAGATGTTTATATCCAAGAAATTTCCTAATGAATGCACTAAAAGAACTCTCCTACTGTTTAAACATAAGACACAATTACTTACCCATACAGTTCTTCACAGCCCTGAGACATATATGAGTGTAAAGTAGACAAAGATCAATTCAAGTTCAGAACATAAAAATACTGGCCTAGAAGCAGCACTCCTTTTCTTACAAGAAAAAAAAAAAAAGTTGAAATAACAAATTCATGAGATGCATTAATTTCTCTTTTTGCACTGGATAAAATATAATAAAAAGAAAAGAGTGCATGATGAAAAAATGGAGAACAAATAAACTTACTCCCTGGTGCCAAGAATTCTTTTCCCCATTGGTGGGAGATGAAAAGTAGAATGTTTCTGACTCTAAGTATGACTAGCTGGATGAACGATATGCCTGGGCAATGTCAATGTCCACAACATCCTTATGACATATTTCCCATGAACAGCAATTCTACAGAATTCCTAAGAAAATGTTTGAAATGGTTTTCCTTATCATCATCTTATCACAGAGAGAGTGGATTTCCTAGTATAGAATGTTTTCAGGATCTTCAAAAAAACTACACCAAAACTTCTTGTCCTTGGAATAATTTTAAAACATCACCTGCAAGGACCTATTGACTCCATTTCTGCTTTGTACTGTCGATCAAACTGTTCCCAATAAGGACATGATGACCATACATGAGAACTGAATATTGTATTCCTTCTTATCCAGGGATGATTGACTCTTCTCAAGTACACTGTAAGTTTTGTAAATGTGAAGAGTGAAGTCTCATCAAAGTCAATGAAGCTGTGCTATCTTACATCAGCTGCGGGTTTAACCAACAACTTCCTTGTCTGTTTTTGGCTCAAGCATTGCCTGGAGATGGCCTACCTCAAACATGCCTTACAAGACTCTGGTGAGATCTAAATTATAATAAAATGGCTATACACATACATTATCTAGAGCATATTGCCAATTTTTTGTATTGTTTCCAACTGCTCATAAAATACACAAATAATTCCTAAAATCATTGTTGCCTTCTATTTAAAACCCATTTGTGTTCTATTTTAACTTTTTTTCAGAATAATTTTCAAATAATTTTCTTCTTCTGAACCACATACACTGTCAACAAGCCATGAAGGATTATTTTGGGTTTAACTGAGATTTGTAAATAATTTACTTCAAAAGAACTATTCTGCTTTGTTGACAACAAAGTTAATTGTCAACAAAGATGGAAATGTGCAAACAGGGACAGCATATTGAAAAACAGACTGCAAACACACAGGGAAAGCTAGACTTAGATCACAGGAAACAAAATGTGTTTGTATAATAATTTGCATGTAAACAAACATGATTTTAAAGAAAAAACCAAAACAAACAACACCCAAAAAACCTGCACAAACTTCTTTATAGTCCTATACTTATAATATGTGACAAAATAAGCCTCAGTATTAAGGTGACCAAAAAATCTTTGGGAGATTAAGAATTAGTCCAATTAGACTATCTGACTAAATATAATAGGCTTGTTAATAAATCTAACTATAATCAGATCATTAATAAGATGCTACAGAGGGCTGGCTTGACCTAAGGAGATGTACAACAGAAAGAAATAAATTTGAGTGTAAAGATAAGTTGGAATCTTAATAGGATCCCAAGGCTGTATTTTACTGATGTGCACATTCTTATGTTTCTGCTTTGTTACTATTAGGTTTCATACCTCTAACACAGTTTGTCAGATAAATATTTCTCCTGTGAGAGCTGTAAATACCCACCTTTCTGAGTGATGGCAACTATGAAAAGTAGCTGAGATGAAGCGGTCACATCAGTTAATACAGAATGGAGAAGTCATTTCATCCAAGGTGTATTGCGGTGCAGAAGATAATTCATTAGGGTGATTTCCTCTGCTTATTCAGACATGCCCCATTCTCATCCATCCCTTGTATAGGACTGAATAACAGCATAATAGAAACAAAAGCCCTTGTCAAGGTGTCATGGGACTCTTGCCTAATACCCAACTAATAGGAACGAACAAGGTCAAAACAGAAGCTAATTTGGCATGCCAATTTGAAAAGTGCCAGTGTTCTCCTGAGTTGGAAAGTCCTTATGCCTGTATATGGATGTACGTATCCGTGTGAAACCTCTTAAATTGTGTGTTCTTTATGCTCTTATTAAAAAGGCACGTTGTCATATCAGCTCTAAGGCTGAGAAACAGCGCTCTGTTCCAGTTTGTCAGTCAAAGGATGGGTTGTTCCTGTCAGCAGTTCTTGTCAGGAGGAATGAAATATGTATCTGTGCTATATACAGCAATTCTTACTAAATGAGACTGCCTCACCTGAATACCTGACAATTGCTGTGGCTGTTGTCATCTACTTTTTGTTACATCCAAATCTGTCACACTTTATGCAAAAAGTACAGAGGTCGTCATGGCAACTTTGTATCCCTAAACTTAATATGAGGAGCAAAGCATAGACCATTTTACCTTTATGTATTTTCTTAGCATTTTCTTTTTCTTGACTTAATAAGGGAAACACTATCCATTAGATACAAATATAAGCAGCAAATATCTGGTACCAAATTTCTTCATTTTTTCTTTTGTTTGCCATGGAAACGTTTTCATCTTCCTCTTCTGATACAATTTAATATATATGTATGATATAAATCCATAGGTGTGTTATAATATTTTGAGGAAGATGATGAAGAAAGGAAACTGAAAAATTGTTGCCAAAGGATACCAGTAAGTCAAGGGTTCTATTGAACAAGAAGATCAGACATTTAAAAATAGGGTTTCCAATAAGATTTAAAAGCTTTAGACACCCGTGTCTGATTGAATTCAACTCCCTTAAGCTCTTGGGAAAATTTCAGCCAAAATGGTTAACATAAATATAGATGGACAGGTATTTTTTTTTCCCACACAGAAATTAAGATAATAGGAATAAAACATCAAGCTTTAGGGCACAAAGCAGCTGGTAACTGATTGGAATTGAACAAGGTTTTCCCTTCATGAATATACCATAAGTACTGTCTTGGTTACTATTACATGTGATCCATACATTAATGGGATTTCTTTGATTATTAGGCATACTAGTTTCAAGTCTATATGAGTAGCTTAATTCTTAGGTGCATTGCATTGATTTTTGGTTAGAAATGGGAAATATTCTCAAAAATTCTCAGAAACTTTTGGAGATTATTTCTCTCTCTTTTTTGACTGTATGTGGCATTAGACATGGTAATTATATTTGACTTTTGAAAGCCTCTATGTCAATAAGTGAAAATACAGAGAATAATGAAAATGTTTTCATCTAAGATTAGTGGTCATTCACCTCTGAGTTATCCTCACCCATGCTAATAATGGCTTGCATTTTCTGAACAAATCCATTTGCAGTGGTTTTGGCAGAAACATTGTTTCAAGAAAGCCCATTTCTTTCACTTGCCATCTAACACACTGTTTTAACAAATTGGTATCAACCGGATTCAATTCTCACAATTTTAAACTGTTGAGTTTTCGTTTTCATGATGTAAGCCATTTATAGTTGAAAAGATTGACTTTGTGTATTCTGTTCTCTTTGCTTTTATAAGTATGGCATTGCATAATTGCATAGGATTGTACATTCATGTTTTGACTGTGATCTTTTTTACCTCATGATTATTTTCTGTATATTCGTGCTTAAACCCATTCACTGAATCTTCCTGTGCATATATTTACTTAATTTAAAAAACTTTGACTCCCTGCCAATAAAATAATAAATATACCATAGTAATTCTAAAGCTAAACATCTTGTTTTTGCATCTGAAAGCTATGAAATTTAAGGCCTTCAGAAGAGTCACCTGCACAGGCCAGTAATGCAGTACACATACTTGTGGCTGTAGAGATAAATATTACATTTGATGTCATTAAGGGTGTTAAGGTGTTTGGATATCAGTGGTGAATTTCTCTGCTGTATCACAAATATGACTGATCATTTGGGAAGTTTCCAATGAAACAGGAATTAAGTTTCTAAGATTGCACAGTTATGCATGCTTTCTATTTTAACGGTATAGTTTGTTGAGAGGAAAAAAAAAAAAGATAATAGAAGGATCACAGTCTGTATATCTATTTCAGTAAGAAAAGCAAGAAAATAAAATGCATATTAGGAAACTATGAGCTGTACAATTCATATGAGCTATGATTCTATTTCAAAATAAATTTTAGCTACAACTATTTTCCAAATAAAGTAAAAATAGGGTCAGCCGTTTAAATCCATCAATTTGAATTAGACTGGCAAAATCTGGACCACAGTAAATTAAAGAGGAGTTATATGAAATATTGAATAGATTTTGATCATGGTATGAAATAGATACTCTTTTATTTATGACACGTATTAATTAATTCATTAGGAACTCGCTTATGGGCCTGGCTACAAGGCCATATGAAGCTGAAAGGCTAGCTAAAACTTTTTTTGCCTGGCTGAGGGTATTTGCATCATTAGGCTACTCCAAGGCAAAAATAGATAGATAGATAGATAGATAGATAGATAGATAGATAGATAGATAGATAGATAGATACATACATACATACATACATACATACATACATAGAGAGAACTGCTGCTGATCTGTATTTTTTTTACTGTTTTAGTGCGAAGTTAATAGTTAGACAAAGATTATGTCTCTGCCCTAATTTAGTGACCAGAATGAAATTTTCATTTGGTTGAACAGTTTATTCTTTCCCAACTCTAGTACTCTTTCCCAACTCTAGTAACTAGATTTCCAGTTATGCCACCAGAGAGCACCTCCTTTTCTCCAGACAGTTTGCTGATGATGTCATGCCCTCAGGCAGAAATAGTATAAGTAGCGCTGGAAGAGGAAAAGTTCCTTGCCCAGAGACTTCTCTCTGTGGAAGCCTGTGGGCGAGCCATGGTTGTAACTAGGAGTGACACAAATTTAATGTATAGATATTTTCATTTGCATGCTTTTTATTATCATGACACTAATAGGTAGTCAGCAGCATAGAGGTGGTATGGGAGCAAGATATGGACCAAGGTAAAGGTTATAACATTTGATTTCCTTCTTGAACTGCAACTATTCGGCTTTTGGAATTGTAACCGCTGGTATTTACATCTGGAGTGGCACAGATTACATGGTATCAGGCATGATGATTAGACTCAGTGAGACAGGGTAATAAGTCAATTTACAGGTGCAATGCAGATAGAAATACCGAGGGTTATGACAGATATATCCAAGAAGATTGCATTACACATTTTTATCTCGTGCAGAGCACTCGGGGACTGTAAATGCTGTTGAAAAGTTGCTGGTGTATTTAGCATATGAAAGTCAGATTCAAATCCTGAAATTTTCCATCTTTGCTGCAAATAAAAACTATTTTACTGTGTCTTCCTAGTTGGTTTGCACAATTTAGATATATTGCATGTGGGATTTGCAAGGAACTTGTATTTACCTGAAATGTCAATTTCCTTTTGTATCAAATATATAATTATGGAAAATTGGGCTAATCATAATCAGCTATAAGAAATATCATTCAGTCTTGGAAGACAAGTAGCAAATTTATGAAAGATAAAAGCTATTTCTAAGTATAGAAATATTAGTTTCTGTATAGTGTTACACATTAAGATTTCATAACGAAAGTAGCTGAGTTGCAATATATATGACAATGTTTTGAAGACTACCAGGAAATGGCACCAATCACAAAATTTCTTTCAATGGTCCTTATGTTCATAGAAATGGTGGAAAGTCCCTGTGAAAAATTTCCACCTGTCTTTTAAAATTAGTAACTGAAATCTTGATACGTACATGCCAACTCTTTTGTTTGACACTTATTTAGAAATTTTCATACTAATAGTGGATAATATTTAATATTATAACTCTATCCCTTTTTCTTATATCCTTAGAACTTTAGGGTACTGCTTTTCTTAGTAATGCTGATTTCTGCCTATATTTTTCCTTTACTCATCTAGTATGGATTCCTGCTTGGAAACTTTCAAAAATTTTTCCATCTACTCAACGAATTTAGGAGAAAATCAACCAGAAACATTACACTGGAAACCTATTTTCTATATAAATTTGATGTGGCTTCATAGAAGTTAAGATATATTTCAAGTTAGAATAAGCTGACTTCCACCAGAGCATAAAAATATAGACAGAGGTCATAGGTCAGTCTCTAAAGTCAGCATTCTGACTGAGAAAGGTGTGAAGATGCATTGTGATGTGAGGGACCTTTAAGCGATGGGGAAGTTGTTTCTACCTAAAATTGTCACTTACATATTTTTAGGAAGGTGCAGAGAGGTCAGGAAGGCAAAAAACATGTTTCTTTATCTTTTCTGTCTCTCTACCCTACAGCATATTAAAACAGCTTGCAGCGTTTCTGTTCAGATCTGCAGCCTAGTTCCATTCTTTGCAACAGAATAAAAGTTTCTATATCTCATGCACTAGAAAGTAAGGACAACATTAGTCTAGTTTGCAGTCCTAGTTTTCTGTGAGATAAAAAGATAGAGGCAGCTGCAAAACAAACAAACAAACAAACAAAACCACCCAGAACCCTTAGGATGCTATTGATGTTATATTTCAGAATAACAGTATTAGAAAGTTTTGTTGGATAAAAACATTTGAGAATATTTCATTGCTACCCCAACCATTAATCTGCATTATGCAATTTAAACTCTTATGTGTATGTAAAGTTAAAGAACAAGTTGAGTCACATTAGAGTCAGGGTAGTGTAGCAGATTCTGAATTGTATTGGGACACAGACAATAAACTCCTACGTCTGTTAAAATAAAGCCTTTATTCATATGCAAGGAATTCAGTGATATTTATCGATTTTTTTTCAATTTGTAAAGGTCATATATAAGAAACATGCTTATTTCCCATTATGAATAACAACTAAAATATCAATGGTTTGGGGTTGTCCCCTTGAAACTTCTAACTTCTCTGAGGAAATTCATGGTGAAGATGCAAGAGTAGAAAGAGATAGAACAAAATCTTATTGCTTTAACAGTGTAATTTCAAATAATATTTGTTGATTGACCTCTTCCCATTAGAAGTGTAAAGACATTTATGATTAAAATGCAAATGACTTAAAATAAGATACGCATCGTGGTCCAAACCTATATGGTAAAGAAATTCCTAAGCAGTTTCAGTTTCAAATTATCACACTTTTTGCTTCCCACATATATTGTGGAGACTGATGTGATTGTACCAGTATTGAGTGCTGGTCTGCAATAAAAAGGCACAGAATCAAGAAGATTTGGAGTGTAAACTTGAAGCTATTGCTCTCACAGAAAGTTTTCAGACTTGTGCTCTGTCTGTTTGTGTACTTATTTTTAGTCTTGTTTTTAGTTGCATGTAAGCTTAAGGTAATTCAAGTGGCAGCTATACTAAAATAAAGGTAAATTTCCCAAATTCACTGTCTTTCATTACCATTTATTTTTCTTCACAAAAAAAGGGTCTTAATCTCAACAGTTTTGAATTTCATCATCCCTACAGTATTATTTAATAAAAAATCCTGATTGACTTATTGTACATTTGTCTGTATTCTTCACATCACTTCACTATAAGCTAAATTTTGCCTTCAAATATGTGTGCCAAATCTCTGAATTTTCTACTACCTTGTTTTGCAATTGGCATTTAAATCCTCCAGCAAAAAAGCTGAAAATTTTCTCAGTGAAATAAATGAAGACATGAAGACAAGGACAAACACTATTATATTAGAGAAAATCATTGTAAGGTATGTAGTATTTTATTGTTTAAGGAAATAAAGAAAACAAATATTTTTAGAACTTAATTATAGAAATTACTGTAGAGAGTAAACAAGTACCTTAATGGGGTCTGTAATGACTAGTACACGATAAATTGTACTTACAAAAGGGTACAGAATTAAGTGGCATATCCACTGTGGAATTTCAGCTTTCAATCGTTATTTAGGCAGTAAATTATTATATGCACTACCTTCACACAATATACTGTTGAATTTCCAGTCAACCAAGGTAGGATATCAGTATGAAAAAAAACCATATTTTTTGGTTGCTTTAAAATTATTTAAAATTGTTGTAAGTTGATATAAGTGTAGAGATCCTTAGAGACTCATTTGGTCTGTATAGATACAAAAGGTCAATTATTGCAATGAAAAATTTAACCTGGATGGATGGCAAATGAGGTTTGATTGTTCATTGACACTGTTGTGCTCCAGTTCATAAAACCTGCATAAATTAACTAAAAGTTGGGCACAATTGGGTGTTTAGCTAAAAGGTCTGTTTGAATGGTTAGTTAAAAATAACTATGCACCAGAGATTACTCATTTTTCTCCTCAGAGATAGCAAAAGTGACATGTTACACAGAGAAAATTGAACACTAAACTATCTCATATATTTCTACAGGCAAAATTTTATTTTTGGGCACTCAAATTCTGTTGATTTATGATGAAGTAGATTAAGATAAATTGAACTATTCATAAAATCTGAAGATGCCTTCCTTTAACTTTCAGAGGACACCTTAAATGTAATAGAAAGTTATGTAACTTTTCTCACTATTGTGAAAATTGCAAGAGATAATATGCAATTACCTACATAAAAGAGACAGCATAATTGAAATTTATACATGGGTAGCCTAAACTTAGGCTAGCCTAAATTGATTGAATTTACAAAATAAAATTAAATATATTAAATTTTACTTACATATTTCACCAAAAGCTTTGTATCTTCCTTTACCTTGTTTTTCAGGTCATCTATATTTTTAGTACAAGCACTTTTTTTGTAACACTCACAAAATATTTTTCAGTCTGGAAGGACAGATTACTAGGAGAAGTGGTAAATAGAACGGTTTTATATGGTCAAACAGGAGGAATATTGCAGTAAACCAGAAATATCTTCTGATTGAGTTCCAAATGATTTTGAAGAAGATGAGTCTTCAGTGCAGTGAGAGAACCTCAGTGAATGGAACTCCCTTTTGCATTGATATAAGCCTTGATCAAACCAGGTAATTTTATGTAATGAGTAAGTAATATGTCTGGAGAACAGGTTCAGACAACAGGATTCCAGAGCATGGATTTTCAGGATATGGCCAAGTAGAAGGATCAGAAATTCTGTTTTGTTTACAAGAAATAATGCTGTAGAGAAACTTCAGAGTTATTTGTGCAGTCCGAAAATTTTTATTCAACTTAAAGCTCAAGGCACTTTATTTTAGGTTAGAGAAGTTTTAATATTTTTCTTCTAACTTTTTTCTTTAAATTTGTCTAAATGAGTAAATTATAAATGTAACTACAGAAGAAAGAAGGTCAGTTCCATAAAAAACAATTAGATTTAGAAAAAAAGAAGTGTTTTTCCATTATCCCTTTTAATTTTTCTAATTATTTTCCAGATTTAAAAAATTTAAAAATATTTTGGGTTTCCTTAAAACCTTATTTTTTTTTTTTTTTAAAAATGTTATTTAACAGAAAAGCTCATTCTCCTCTATCCAATGGTGGGCTTCTTGCAAAGGCGCTGAAGACAGCCAAACTCCTGGAAGTTCTTCCAAAAGAGCTGCCAGAGCTGATCCTTACATCCATGTGAATTCCTCAGTGAAGTCAACACTAGTCACAAGGGAGGAATACATTAAGGTATTCTTATTACCTTTCATGAAAGAAAAAAAAAAAAAGTAAGGGATCATGTTTCCAAAATTTCTTTTCAGAACAACAATAAATCCTACCATTTTAATTTAAGTAAGTGTGTATTAAAAAAAAAATCTTTTGCCTAGGATATATAATATATATTTAATCACTATTATATTATACTTCTGTAAGACATGTATGTCTCAAAGTTCAGTGAACTTGTTGGTTAAGTCAGATTTCGTTGCTCAAAACTTAATAATTCAAAATGCTTCATGTAAACTTTTTGTTTGTTTGTTTCTTTTATTTGTGAATTTCCCAGACTTTAGTTCATGATTGGCATTTTAACTATGAAATATTTAACAAGACATAATTATTTTTTTACTGTTCCTTAAGTGGTCTATTCTGTGAAGAAATGGGAAATGTCATAAAACACTCTTCTCAGTAGAAAATGGGTTCATATTCAGAAGAAAAACTAAGTCTTTTAATATTTAATAATTTCAGAGGAAATAATAGGTCACTATTATTAAGTACAAATAGTAGAACCTAATCCTACAAAGGGACTGGAAAGACTTACCTGTGAGTTAATGTGATCTCATCTCAAAATCAATCTAACATTGTGAGTATACTCATATGGGAAGAAAAATTCAAGGTGTGTAAGCTCTTAAGTCTACAAAAATGTGTAACAGTTCTTCTCAAGGGACAGAAAATATCGAAACCAGTTGATTTCATGTTGCACACTGTTGGGAAGAGAAAAGTGTGAGTGTGAGTGAGTGTGTAAAATAATCACCTTGGGCGAAAACTCTAATCTTGTTGGTTCTCAAAGAAACACCAATATCCAAATCCCCCAAGGGGTTTTCACTTATTCTGCTTTGCCCATGAAATTGACCTGATATGCATGCCATTCTCATTTTTAAGGGTTCCAACACACAAGGATTGTATTCCCTAAAACCCATTTCTCCTCTCATTTTGTTGCATGTTCTGGTTCTCTGTTTTTTTACAATGTACAAATTAATGGGTGTCCAAGAATGTATTTTGACATTATTTGTAAACAAATTATTACAGCTACCAGTTCTACCTTATTAACTCCTATAATTAGCTAAATGTTGTAAGTATATGCTATAACATGAGGAAGAACTGTAGTATATAACTATATAGTATATTAGCCAAAACAAAATTTGGTCACTTTACCAGCAAGGCACAAATATGGAGTATGATATGTATGTGATATTTCCAAGCAGGAAAAAAAAAGTATATGACTAAACTTGAGAAAAACACATCAATATGAAATCCTTTTAGTGTTTGATCAAATTCTAGAAATCCTCAGGAATACAGTAGTCCCCGACCCAGATGGCCCTGAATAATTCCTAAGTGTCTGCAATTCAAGCATTTAAAAATATGTGTATACATATATGCAAAGCACGAACAAATGCATAAGCATGATTTTGCATCGTGGGTTCAGGAGCATGGAAAACCTTATCTCTTCCATAAAAATACTCACAATCTAATTTCAAAATTACAGTTTTGAAAACAGTCAATGATTCCCACAGGGTTATTACATACTTACAATAGAAGAAGTTGCATTGTGATGAATGGCCCAGAAAATTTTCCCTCCTAACTCCTTTCCAGGACAAAAATGTCATGTAGTGATTTGTAGCTGAGAAGAGAATAACTCTATTCCATGGCAAATGAAAATCAAGTAATGATGAGTTTGTATTGCTATTGCTGAAAGTCTACACTCCTTCTGAATACAGATCAATTTCAGCCAGAATTATACAGGGTAAACTGGATAACTCATCTCCAAAAGTTACCATTGCTTAGAAGCTTCCATGGATTCCAGAAACTATATGTGGAATCAAAGAGAAGAAAGTACACAGGTCACAGGTGATCATGATGATAGATTCAGAAATCATCTTGTATGCTAAATACCATGTACCCCAGGGGAAAACACATCTCAGAATTGTAAAATAAAGGTGTGTTCAAGCTTTCAGGTGCTTTCAGAGTTCAGTTCTAATTTTCTTTTAGGCCATCTGAAACCAGATCTTGCGTTGGAGATGGAAAATCCTGAAATGTCAATAAATATAGCATACTGGCACAATGAAGAAATTTTTTTTACCTTTAATATTGAAAGTTCTGTAATGTTAACTATTTATGCATGTGATTCAGTGAAACTCTGAAGAAATATAGCGCTAAACCTCATTCAAAATCACAAGACATTATCATTAAGCCCTATTGCTTTTTCAAGTGTTCAAATAAACAGTTTCAAGAAGCAGAACTTTAGGAATAAATACATCACAGTCAGTTATTGTGTATTTCCATTTATTGCCTTTATAAGTATGATTGTACCTGACCTTACACTAGCCTCATTTTCTTGTCCTTTTCATTCTACAGTTTTGTAAATAAGCAGGGATTTTATAGAAATATATTTGTTCTTAGCCCACAGGATCTGTCTTCATAGCTTTATCTTGTTGACAAAATAATTTAGCATATGATTTTATCTGATCCACAAGCCTAGGATATTCTCACAGAAGACTATAAGCCAGTTGGGAAGAATGTTCCCATGATGTATTTGAACAAGCAGACATGACCTACTCAGCAGATTTGTGACCGACTTAGTGTTTCTCTGAATACTTCAATGGCATCATAATGAAACCACAACCAGGAGATACCATCCCCTCTTTTTTTACAGGTTTATTGGTGCTGTAAACTCATGATCCCTTCTTTCATCCTTGTCACTTCTTAAGCCGTGTATTTTACAGTCCTAGATCAAGCTTCCCTCAAAAGGCACATTAAGAAATCAAATATTTTCTTTAATCCCTATAACTCTTTCTAGATTTATTACCTTGATTGTACTTTTCAAAACAGGAGTGCTCTTCATGCTTCTTACATACTGAAAGATTTGTTGGGTTTTGTTTTCTGTAGTAGCTTTTCCCTAATTGATATTATTGTAATTTTAAAATACAAACTTATAATTATACCGAGTATGTGCTCTAAGTGTTGACATTCACTCAAAGATAATGATTTTGATCTATATTTATGATCTTATTAAATACTTGGAAGATAAATTAATTTACAGGGAGTAAAACTGGGAAGTTCAAGTTATTAACCCCTAGATATACACAAAGAATGGTTGCTAGCAATCAATTGAAGAGCAAATATTTGATATCTGAGGTTTGCCTCCTTCATGTACCATAGATTAAGTCTGTTGTTTCCCAAACCTATTTGAAAGGCATATTTGCCTTTAACTGTCTTATTATGAATATGAAATACTGTAGCTTGCTGGCAGGTCACAATTTTTCAAGATCAACACTGAACTGTATGTATGTATATATTTCTTTTAATCATCTGTTTCTTTTAATCTTCTTGATCACAGTAATTTTGTGATAGGAAGAAATAATCTCATCATTTTTCAGGAACATCACACAGACTTCTTTAGAAAGACACCATTATGTGTATCTTCTTTTTATTTTGGACAACTTCAAAACAATTCTTTAAAGAATGCAAATTATCTCTTTTTTTATATTAAACAATTTCTCTTTTTTTTTTTTTTTGGCTTGTTTTGACATTCACTGAAGAATTAAAACTAATACATAGATCATGCTGACTTATTAAGTGCTATATCTTCATGGATAATTGTATATATGTAATTTTCTAAAAGATCTGAACCTAAAAATCATCTTATAATGTTGTATGCACATATTATGAGTTTCCCTGCAGAAAAGTATTCTCATGGGAAAGCTCAAATTTGCTCTGCACAAAGTTCTATAAACCATCTCTGTCCTTTGTCTCTGTCTCAGGAGATGTGAGTTTGTTTCTCTTTCTTCGCCAATGTGTGAAGTTTTGTTATCTCTCTGATATGGTAAGCATTTTCTAGGATTCTTCTGTACGGACCATGGAAGAAGCAACAGCTCGCTCTGTACCTGGGCAGAAATAGCCCAAGCTTTGAACAATGGAGTCAATTTTAATAAATCATATTAAGCCTTCTGATATGGAGTCAATGAGTCCTGTTTCACCGTTCTCATCGCGACCATCGTGACCATAATATAATATTAAGGAGATATATAGGCTTTTTTGTATCTTTTTGGGCTTTACATTCTGAGAAGAAAAACATTCTGAGAGAAGAACAACAAAATCTATTTGAAGCTACAGCAAAAACACTAATTGTAAAAGATGTACTCAGTCCAGTTTATGTTGCATGAATTACCTGCTTTGTGGGAGTTCTGTTAGTCAAGAAAATTTAAAGCTGGTATAAGGTTTATAGTGATATAATATGAAAGTTGTATTCCTCTCCCCTTCTCCTGCCCTCCTCTTGCCTTGCCTTCCCTCCCTTTTCCCTTCCTTTCCCAGAAATAGTGATAAATTAAATAAAATTTCCAGAAATTTTGGATACATTTACTACTAAACCCTTTGCAAACTGTGTAGTGTGAAGTAGCAATTGAAAATGTCTTTCAAAGGAGCGTTGAACAATGTATTCCAATGCTCTGATGGATGTCACACAACACACTTGGATCACAGCGGTATCTTACAATTTTGGTTACTGGTCATGCATGTTGTTAACTGACATAACACCTTAAATAATGTTTCATAATTTGCAATCTTCAATATTTATAATCTCTTCAAAGAAAAAAAAGATGTACAAGGATGATGGCACCATCCACCATTTTTCTAATTACTTGCTTATATGCGGCCAGTAATGTCACAATTATCAGGTTGTTCATTTCAAATTGATTTTATGAAAATGAGCTTGCTTTACCTTTTTTTTCCAAAATAATCACTACCTTTCTTAACCAGAACAAATTTTAAATTGTCACTACACATAATTTGTTCTCATATAAAGCTACTCATGTTCACAGCATGCACTATCATACAAATGGAATAAATTCACCAAATGGACTTCAATATGACTAAGAATTAAAAGAGGTAAAATATAAGACAATATTCCCACTTAGGAAATTAATATCCCTAGTAAGAAAGCATGTCTAAAGCTAGTTCTGTTAAAGAAAAACATTTTATCTTTTAAGTCGTATAAACAAACTTTTTATTCCTATAAATCATCTACCTTAATGTAGTAAGGAGGAAGACCTGAAAATAACATTTTCAGCAGCAGTCATCAGAGACCATTCTTAGAATTTAATGATTTGTGAGAAATAATTTTATTTCCTTGCAGATTTCAGGTTTTGGGGGTTTTTTGCTTCTCTACTTTCTGTAGTGCTTAGTGAAATGTATTTTTCATTATGTTGATTATCTGATGGCTTTTGTGTTTTTTCTTTGCATATGTGTGTAAGAAATGTATATCTTACTAGAATTTCTGATAGTTATCTTTTCCATGGGATTTATTTAAAAGATGACAGGAATCGTACTTTCAAGAATAGTCTAATCCACCTACTTTCTGAATTTTATATATGTCATTAATTGGATGGCATTCTTGGAATGTTTCCGAGTTCCAAATATAAAGCAATGTTGAGGTTAGGCATACTAGAAGACAAAACATTTAATATGTCAGAAAGTCAGAATAACTGAGATGTTGGGACATTTCTGGGTCATTTATTGTACCTTTTTTGTCCATTCTTTTACTTGGCTTAGAAGAGTTTGTTAAGAAAATGTTAAAAAAAACCATTTGTCTTTCACTACTATTTCTCTGGCCCTTATTTATCCTTCATTTTACCTATTCTCCTTAACACTAAAATGGCTGGTGCCAGGTACATATACATTGATGCAATATAATATATGAGGCATTTTTCTTTAACTTTCACCATGAACAAAATAAAATTAATTTCTTTTTCCAAAAAGACTTTTTTCTCCTTCAAAATGTTAACCTCCTCTGATGACCAGGAAATAATCTATGTATGTATGGTTAATTTTAATTCTTAGCGTTGAGATATGATGGACTACACACCTGAGAAATATTCCTTAAATGCAACTTTAAAGACTAAACTTAATTAACTCTATGTGTCTCTGAACAGATGATATCAAATTAAGAAGATGATAAAGTTTCCCTACTTGAATTTTTAATTGAAAAATATTAGACATTTTGTAGAGGAAGAACTATCTAGGAGGAGAGAGATTCTGTGCAATTAACTTCTGTAGGAAATGCAGACCATTTAGAAACATGACACCTTAGGATTGTTGTATCATCTTCTTTCTCATACCTATGTGATAGGCATGTTATAAACAAAGAGCAAGATCTCACACGTCTGTTACACAAGTGTATAATTTTCTCCCAATGAGACTATACGAGAGAATTGGCACATGGCATATACACAATTCAGCTATAGTATTTATCAAGTCTTTTCTCCATTGGAACTTCCCAGGACTTAGCATCCATTCAAACCCTTGTAATCTTTAAACCCACAAGGGTCACTATCTTCATCAGTGGAACAGCTCATAATATTGCTGGATATTCCCATCTTGCATGGCAAACAGACCACGCTACTAATTAAAGGCTATATTCCCAAAAGGAATTGAGGAAATTTCTGGGTAAGTAATGGATCCAAAAGGTAATGTAGCTACACTACATGTTGGCCCAGAAGGAATTTCAGGGTAGTGGATAATATGAGTTCCTTCCCAGTGTGGAAACAGGAAGCAGAAGTTTGAAATTTCATATGACATAATTTACCAGACATCATTGGTCAGCAACAACAAAAAACAGAGAAAGAATTGGTAATTCAGTGATTAAGTCAGTTTTCTAGGATGAAAAAATCCATAATTACTTACACAAGAAAGCTCATCCTAAAATAACCAATAGTGTGTAGTTAGGAAAGGCATGACCTGGAAAATACAGATTGAAGTCCATGTTCCCAAGAAGTCAAACTGACATGAAGAGTTGGTTAGAACAGAGTCTCTCTGAATCATACTTCAACTGTTTCTAAGGGATTTTCCATTTTGTAGAAAAGGCCTGCATGTAGCATCTTGGTAGGCAAAAAGCTGACTGTGAGCCAGTAATATATCCTTCAAGCAAAGGCAGCCATCAGTAGTTTGTGCTGTTTTAGGCAAGATGTCCAGATGTCTGAGGGAAGTTATCCTTCCTTCCTGTTGAAGTGAGTCTAGCAAAGATCCACAAAGATGACTGAGTGGTTGAAGTATTTGTCATATGAAGAACTAAAAGAGCAAAAGCTTTTTATCCTGCAGAATAGAAGGCTAAAGGGGAAGCATCAATTTTCATAAATACCTGACTGGAAGGAATAAGCAAGACAGAGACGGACTTTTCTGTGCAATGGCCACTGGCAGGACAAGAGGCAAAGACCACGAAAATTATGCCTGTAAATGAGACACAGATATCTGCCATCACACAATGGAGTCACTCAGTGCTAAACTAGAGTTATCTGGCACTACACTGGGTCCTGGATAGATTTTACCAGTATGTTGAAAAAGCTGAAGCTTCTCTCTCTCTCTCTCTCCAGAAAAATCAAATAACAATTTTGATAATAAAAAATAATTTTGGAAGGCATACATTTCCAGGCTTTTACTGTAAAGTTGTCAAGCAATATGGTCTCATTTTTCCCTTCATTCAATATCAAAGTTCTTTACAGGCAACAAGTAAAATAAACTATAGTGTTTCATGCTCTATCAAGTATCAAGTTCTGGCCACCAGCCACAGGATACCACAACAATTGATAGTGGTTTGAGATGCTTTTCTGAGTGGCTATTGGTGTCACAGTTGTGACAATATCCTTATCTATCAACAGGTCAGAAGACTTGTCTGTAAAGTACAAATGCTGCATTTGACTATGGAATGTCTTTTATTCATTTTAAGGTCATTGCTGAACAGTGGCTTTAGGAGTAAAATGTTAGGAGAAATGGCGCAGTAAGACATATGTAAGTGACAGGTTCTAATGGGGGAGGAAAAGTTGTAATTAGAAATAAATGTAGACCTTGCCTTAGAACATTATCACCTCATGGTTTCAAGGAAATGTCTTTTGAAAGAAAAAACTACTATTAAAGTTACTTTATGTACATGAAAATATGCTAAAATGTATTTGACTTTCTTTCACTCTTCTGACCTATGCTAAGAGGAATTGCAGAGATATGATTTAGCTTTCTCTTACATTTTTTTGAGTCATCACCTTTGAACCTGTCCTTCCTCTGACACACCCTCCAGGCAATTTATACAAAGCTTTCAATAGAAAAACATCTAAGTACAATTTGAGGACACTCAAATTGCCGATGAAAACCACAAATTCTCTACAGTCCTCCAGTTCAGAGTACAGCTTAAAAAAGTGAATATGAGTGGAACTGCTCACAGTGAAGAATTTTAGCTTAATCAGACCAATGCAGATCTGCCATCCACCCAGCACTGCAGCTGTACATAGTTAACACGAGTAGTAAAGAACTTTGTATGGAGCATACTTATTTTCAGTTTGAGTTAAAAATCCAAACTAAAAGACTTTTTTTTTCCCTTGAAAACCATACAGAAGAACTCTGAAATGTACATGAAATAAATCTATAGCCAATTGTTATCAGTGTTAAGAGATGATATGTGGAAATTGTCTTAATGGTAAATAAAAAATGTATTATTTGCAAATTAAGGTTTTAAATGTAATTATATATATATAAAGCTGATTGGAAGAAACAAACCAAAAAACATCACAAAAAATTATGAAGAAAAACTCTTGTGCTGCTCCAGAAGAGTGGTTGAAGCAGCATGCCAATCACAGCTATGTAAGAAAACTATCAAAAAATCTTGTCTTGTAAGAACTTCTCTCAGGCATAATTTCATCTCCCTTTTTGTTCAGTAGTTGCCCAGTTGGCAAAGCCATCACTGGATTATGAATACACTCTGTTCACACAGTTGGGAAGATCAAGAGTCTTATTATGTGTTCAGTATTTCATTCAGACCACCTTGGCACAGTATCAGTACTGTTTTCCAATTACATTGTTTAGCTGAAAACAAATATCAAAACATATTTGAATCATCTGTTAATGAACAGGTGGAGATTTTTATGGACATACGCTGTGCAAACACACACCTGCAGCAAATGAAATCTATGTCCATGGCCATTAATGTTGCCCAATTTAAGTGAAAAAAGCCCAAAAAATCCAATCACGCGAGAAATCCATGAGAAGATTCAGAGTTTGCAAAATCTATCCAAAGTTTGTGGATGCAGGGGAGCCTGTTGTAGCATTTCTTAATATAAAATTCCATGCACCTCAGGTATGACTGCTCAGCTCCTCCAAACTGAGAAAAGGAAAATGACTTTTTGAAAAATCCTAACATTACTAGTGTTACAATTATGTGTGATTATGAAGTAAATTCCTTAAGTAACCAAATCAACGTTTTTTCTCTTGTCATTCAAAATAATCTTGGTTAGGACAGGCTCTCAAAAAGGTTTCAAGGTCTTTGTAATACATCTGTAGGAACATTGTCTATGCTAAAATATTAGTGTTGGTTTTGATTATTAGAATTTTTATTGTCATTCTTGTTTAAAATATTTCCTTTTTCAGCGATATTTTCATAAAATCTTGAATATGAGTTTAAGTATATTTAGTTTATTAAGTACAGTCACTGGCTTTAAAAAGCCAAATATTTTTCTTCATAAATCAGTGTATCTGATTCATGATTTATTTCACAGTGGAGAGTAATTTTTTCAACTTTGTATTTTTTTATTTTTCAATACAGATGACTGCCACCAGTGGTGATATAACTAGTGAAAGTTAAGACAGTGATTATGAAGGAGCTAAAATCAATATCAAATCATAGCCTTATATTTTATAAAAATCTTAGCAATAAATTATTATGTGTTGAGAAGAAAAAATAGAAACTATACAAATATAAGGAAGTGGTTTCCATTTCTAAATGAACTTCCTGTGTATCTTTGAAAATACCAAGCACATAGTTGATATTGAATAATAAAGTACAAAAGAAAATTGGGTTTTGATGCTACAAATGAAAAATAGAACTTAGCATCTATTGACTGATTGAAGTGAGAGTGTCACCTTATATCTCTATGATGTGAAAACTAGTCAATTTTTATCCAAAATGGAGCTTTTCTCTCTGAGAAATTTCTATGTTGCCCATACTTTTCTTACATAAAAAGGTTGAGCTTCACAGAAGCATCAGTTCTAAGAGATCGTGGACTGTCCTTGGAGATAACTGATTGATTCTAGATTCAACAGCATGGATCATGGCTGATTCATTTTGTCCTGTCTCCTTTGGGATGATTGGGCCCCTCTTTGGAAGTGGTTTATTCTCTGGGATGTATAGGCTCCTTCTGAAATCTGTCTAATGCTTGACAGAAGTATTATATCTTTATCTATGTCCATAATAAATATACCTACTGTTTTAATTGTTGATAATTTGCTTCTCCAATGCAACTTCATAGTGATGTGTCATAATGCGATCCTACTTGGTTGTTGCTCTATGATTTTTCACTGCCATATTCCTTATTGATTCTATATTATTGGTTGCTGAAAGCAACCAATTTCTAATAGCATGTATATTTTCTATATATAATTAATCATAAGTATACTTGGTGGTATATTTATGGAAATATACTTGATAGTAGTGATTTTTTTTTTTTTGCTGTGTTTGTGACAATTTGCAATAAATTAAAGAAATTTAGTGGATAAAAGCCCCCATGTCCTTGCATATTACAAAATCTGACAATATGTTAACACCATAGCTAGAAAAAAAAATATTTGCGGTGCTTTCTTTATTTTTGCAGTAGTTTGTGTCAGGAAGAATATTAAATTATTGCTTCATCTATTCTTTGTCTCAGTAAGAAAGTTTAGGTTTTCTGCTTCAGAATGTTTTAAACAGAATAGTGTTCAGAATTCCATTTTTTAAGAAATAGTTTCAGAATTCCCTAAGGAATTTTCATTTCTTACCTCATTAGTGTTAAATCTATTGTTCTAGCATTTATTACTTTTTCCCCTCTATGTCACTATGTATGTATGAGAGCAAAGAGCAACTAGACTGAGAAAGTTAATGTAAGTCAAAAATACTGTGGAAAAATTAACACAATTTCTCTTTTATAATCGAGTAAGTGAAAGATGGATAAGTAATATTTTGGGATAATCTTTCTAGACAATCAGTGCTGTTACTACCAACTTTTTCTGTCTGTCCTACAGAGACAAAAAAAAACCAAAAACACATTTTGATTTGCTAAAGTTTTTTGTAGCATAAGTTTAACTACATATTTCCAGGATTTTAATTTTGCTTCAAGAAGATGTGCTTTCTAGTGCACCCAGGTCACTGTTCATGTGTCTTACTTTTATTTAATTTTTTTTTAGATTTAATTTTGAAAATCACAGACATGCATTAAGTGTGTCTGTGCTCCTGTGTGTGTATAAGCTGTTTACAGCATGCTCATCTGAATAAGATTTTATACTGGAGCTCCAAGCCTTTTAAAATAGAGGTTTATAATGGTAAAGCTGGCAGACCTTTAACTAGATCCATGCTACCAGCCACCACTGTAATATTACAATTTTTATAGTAGAAGTAATATCAATCTACGGACTGTGTCTGTATGGTACAATACCATAAAAATTGAAATACCATGAAATGAATTTTTGTTTATTTATTGCATAGTACAGTAATGATTTGTGAATTGAATCTGTTTTCTACAAGTTTTAGTGGCTCAAAGATTAACTCTGTAGTATAACTTCATTGTTTGTGCATATCAGCAGATGTGGATTTCCTGTATCAATATATTTACATGTTGTGCAACTGTACATTAAAGTCTATTCAAATTTAGCTCCTAAAATAACAGACACTTTATACAAAACAATCAAATTCAATCAAATCAGATGGTTTCTTTAGAGAAGAATCCCAGAGGATTAAACCAGATGAGACTAAATTATGTAAATCTCTTGAGTGTTTGTGGGTTCAAATATATTTGCAGCTAAATTTAAAGCTCGAGGTAAAAATAAAGCACAGTAATGTTTCTATTATCTAAGTTTATTGCTGACCAGCTATTGCAAGGTAAGGATGTGTGAAGTTCCTTTTCTTTGAGGGTCCAGCAATGCAGCTGCAGCTGGATTAAAAAGATTACAGTAGCACAGGACTCCTTTCCCTACGTTCGCTCATGGTGCCCATCTGATTTGGAGACAGCTTTGGAGGGGAATCTCTGGGAACTCTCTCAAGTTATCACTTCCCCTAGCTGTGACTACTATAACATATGTGGCTACTAAAATATTGTCATCAAAATAAGGCATAATGCCTACTGATGCCATTCTGTAGTAGGAATTTAGTGATATGATTTATTTAGATATAAACTCTTGAGAAAAGAGTGCATTTTCAGGTAGGACTCATTCATCAATATTTAACTTTCTAAATATATTGTCTACTGTAGTCATCTGGACTTCTGGACTACTTCTTCAAAGACAAAGAAGATGTGTTCAAACAAATTAAATATATCTGACATGATAGAAAAGGAAAAGAAGACCTACTTTTAAGCTTGTTCTTACCATACTTACAGATGTCTAAGGACAAGTGAGAGGAACTCGTGATTCAAAGTAGAATTAAGGAGTTCTGATCATGACTGAGCTTTATAGATCCTTCAGTAATGATGATATTAGTTAAAATATTTCTTAATTGTGAATTATTACTGAATTATGTGACTAATGATAAAGTTTAGTTATATAATTGTATCTACTAATTAACAAATCATGGGTTTGAATCGCTGAATACACGAATGGGAAAAAAACAAAGATTTTTTTTCATATTTGTTAAGTGATAACAAGTAAAATTTCTTTGGGCTGGTTCTTTGAAATAAGTTTGATGCAACAGTCTTTCCTACCATGTATGTGTCAATATTGTTAATAATTCCGATTTCAAATCATGCAAAGTGGATCTGAGTAGCTGACAACAGAAGCCGTATAAACAACGGTGAAAATAGACACAAAAGTCTCATCTCACTGAGGTCACTGGGAGCTTCACAGCAGGTGAAATAATGTATCTAATAATTAGTAATGAGTTGTGTTTTTAATAAGAAAGATGTTTTCATTTTAATAGTATTGACTGTTTCTCTAGGCTAACTACCCTCTAAATCTGAAAAGTGATTTAATTTGTTCTCATAAACACCACTGGCTGTACTCTGTGTCTCAAATGAAAACTGCTTTATTAAACTAAGTATGAAATGATTTTGCATTTTTAATTTTATTATTCCTTGAAAGAAAAATGACAATGCTTTTTCTCTCTTGTCCTTCCCTGTTTTGATGTATCAGTGTTACCTATAGTCATCTCAGAAATGAGACAATGAGTCATCTCAAAAATATCTTTTTCCTGGTAGTTTGTATAAAGGAACAGTAGAGCCTTGACATCTGATGTTTAATCTCTGTGTTGAAGAGGGTTATTTTTGTACCATAAACTTAATATATATCTACCAGAATATTAAACTAAAACCACCTTATATTAGCTATAGAGGATATAAGTGTGCATATGTTACACATGTGTGTGCATGTATATTTATGAATATTCTTCTTTGTGTCACTGTCAAAAAAAAGAACAAAACTGTATAACTGTTCATTGAAGGTATGTACTGAAGATCCAACAAAACTCTTATTTTGTTTTTGCTACTTTATTTTTTTTTAATTCAATGCATTTTTAGTTTTATGATGGATAGATGACTGTTGCCTCATCATGCCTAAAATTCTTCTGCCTCATTTTTAGTGAAATGATGAAAAGCTCAATCCTCAACATTTAAACTTTTATTAATTTTGATGGCCTACTTCCACTTCTTTGACATTTAAGTCAGAAGAAAAATAAGAGGGTAGAAAAGAAACAAAACTGTTTGTTTCATTAACAGTATTGCATTTTTCCTCTGCAATGAGAAATGTTTTAAAATAATTTAAAATAAACATCTGTTGCATAGAGCCTGGTTTAATGATGGTCTACAGGAATTATAAATTTAAGGAATTATAAATGGCACTCCAGAGAATTTCTCACAAAGTTGAAACTTCACACAAAGTTGATTTCAACAAAGTTGAAGTTGTTTCATCTTTTGAATGATAAGCAAATTAATTCTGTAAAGAATTGAAAGGAATTTAAAAACAGATGGGTTTGCACAGATATTGAAATGCTCTATTTTCAACTCATGATTCTAGAAGAACAAGGAAGAAAAAATAAGTTTTCTAATTCCAATAGGATTTGTGGGACTGCATATATGTAGCTAATTTCATTTATTGAGAGAAAATATACAATTTAAACAACTTTAAAATAAAAAGTCTTTGAAAGAATTTATTTAATACAAGTAATTTGTTACTTTTTTTTCCTTCTAAATCAATAAGAAATTTTTCCTTTTTAAAACATTCTAACAATGGGGTAAGAGAATCAGCAACATTAATTAAAAATGTTTTATGGATTTTTTTTCCCTTCTTTAATTCTCTCTTGTGGCTTTGTCTTTCTAGCATCCTGTTCTTTCACTTTTTCAAAATCTAATGATATTCCACACTCTTTTGTCTAAACTATATGATTTCCAAGGTCATTTTTAGTCATTCTGAATTTGAAATGCAAAAAAAAAAGTTTTAGCTCTTGCTTTTTTATTCCAAAAAAGCTTCTCAATCAAAAATATTTGATAATATTAATAACTTTGAATTTTATGTATATGTCTTCTCTAAAGGGTTCCCTAGATTTATCAAACTCCTAAATGTATAATATTGCTCTCACTTTAATTTTTATTGCTAACAGATCTGCTGCTTCCTGATTTCTTATCAAACCCTAAATTTCATATTTTGTTCATGTCTATTAAAATAAAATAATGTAACCCTTTCAAAATGAGTAGAAAAAATTTAGAAATATGTGCAAAATCAACTGTATTTTTATTTTTATATACACATGATTGAACGCTTAGATTTTGTTTGACATAGGCTACTAACTTTTGTTGGTTTGTGTGATTACTTTTGCTGGTATTTTTGTTTAAATTGTCAATAGTAAAGGATCAAGCATGTTTTTCTCTTAAAACTCAGTTTATATAAAACTTTTGACACAAAAAATGTACATATATATATATACAATTTTTTTTAAGTGCTTCAGAAAGAGAAGTCAAGTCAAAGCAGAAATGTAATTAGGCTAAGAACAACACAGCATGAAATAGAGATGCATATACATATTCATTTCAATTTTAGACAGACAATCAAAAATATCCAAGATTTGTATTATGAAACATTCATTACCATCATCAGCAAAAATAACTTCTAAGGTTTTGCATGGGTTCTCTGAGAGTTTTCCTTGATTTCACTATTGAAATTAGGCTAGAAATATGTTTTATGTAAATACATCATTAGGGAGAAATCTGTGATTATACAGAACAGATGAAAGCTTACACTGCACTGTACAATATCAAAGCAATGTCTCTCTGACCACAGAATACACATGGTAATAGAGTACATAAATATGAGCTTTGGCTTGGGTGGCAGGAGAGGTCAAAGATTAGGTATGCAGGCCATTAGTGTTTAATTTCCAGTTTCGAGCATCATTATCCTACTGTGAATGCTGTTATTGCCTTTTGATGAAAAAATTTCTGTATTGTAATCCCATCACTGATTCAGTCTATTTGCATTACTTCTTCCTAGTGACTGGTTTCTACTGCACCATTTGTTTAATATTTAATATTCTTTCCCACCTAATTTTGCATTATTTTAAGCTCTGTCTTATTCTGAATTCCTAATTTTTAGAGTGTATTCTTTGAACTCATTCTTGATAGGTTTTCTGCCATCTAACTCAGGCATCTAAAAGTTTGGTAAATAGTTAAGGGTGAAAAAGTTATTTAAGGCTGGCTTTATGCATGCTTGTGTTCCTTTCTGTTTACTGTGAAGTTATCTTAGGATAACTTTAGATATTTATTCCTTATCCAATAAAGCATAGATTATATGAATCATGGCCTTAGATTTCATGCTAGACACCTTATTTTAGCCCATATTTGTTTTAACAATCTTTGTAATTACAATAATAAAAACCATGAAATATTTCACCAAGCAAGTGATCTATAAAGCAGTTCTCTGCTTTATACAGCTCAGTGCTTTTATTAGAGTTCTGTGAAATCTCCGTAGTGCCACTGGCTCAAATATCACCAAAAAAAAAAAAAATCTTAAATTTAAACCACACTTAACAGCATCAGTTAACTGAAAGACTGAAAAAGTCTAGAAAATGTTCCGTATCAGCATTTCTAGAAAGTGAATTAACAAAAATTATTTATGATGATTTAGACAGAGGAGATAAATCCATGGCATGGATACATACTTATCTGCAGTGTCATCCATGGATTCAAACTGTATCCTTCAATATTCATTTACTCTGTCTCACAGGTTTTCTGCAGTTTCCATATTCTTGTATACCTGGATATGACTTGCTCAGCTTTCATTTCAGACTTTGTAATCCAGTGTGCAGCTGGTCCACCAAACTCTTTTAAAAAAGCTATGTTAGAGCCACAGTTATCACTGAAAAATTTTCTTTTTGTTACTGTTATTTGCTGTATTTATTTTACGTTTCTAAATGAAAGTTAATTTGTGCTGAACAGCAAGAGCTTAGATTTTAAAGTCAATACACAATGAAGAAAATATGTGAATACATTTTACTATTGATTTTGGTTTATCATTTTGGTTTCAAATGAATTCTTCCCTTTATTTTTGTTCAGTTAATACCCATTTCTGTTGTTGAAACAAATACACCTTCTTCCTCAGTGCCTTGGAAGATGATTCACAATGCAACATTAACTTGAAACTATTATGTTATTCATCACATATATTGTCCAGAATATTATATTAAATACTAATAAGTAAATAAAATCATACAGGCATTTGTTTCATGTTTTCTGTTGAGATAGAAATTTTCTGTTCTGAGATATCCATGATGCAGCGGAGTAGTTTTCAGCTCTTTCTGAGCTTCTGTATGCATTGTTTGTTCATGGAGGCACAGTGACATTGCTTGATTTCATCTCTTAAACTAGGTGCTCTCTCCTCAATCTTCTAATGTTGCTATTTTCTTTCTTTTGTCTTGTAAAGTTCACCTGTGAGTAAGACTCATACATCTCTGTATCCCATCAAGTATATATGTAACCTGTGTACATAAGACAAAATACATATATTTTTACTAGATTAGTTAACAGGGATAAAATCTAATGTTTATCAATTAAAATATTTAAAATGCAAAATATACCAACTGTGTTTTCTCCTGCTGAATGCAAGATGAAATTTACAGAGATCTCTCCTCATATTCTTGGAGGATCTCTGTGAAAGGACAGCTTCTGCTTCCAAATCTACACAAAAGATAGGGAATGTATTTTGTTTTCTTATCCAGACAAAAGACATAAGAATATGTGGTTGGTTAAGGATGGCTCACTGTCAAATTTCTACCCAGATGCTCACTCACTCTCTGCTCAACAGGACAGAGTGGAAGGTAGGACAGAAAACATGCAGGTGTAGATAGGGAGACCAGTTACCAATCACTATCACAGATAAGCAGACTTGATTTGGAGAAGATTGTTAAAGTGGTTTATTGTTAATTAAAAACAGAGTAGGATTGCAAGAAACAATGTCAACCCATGAAATGCTTCTCCCCCAACTCCTTTCTTTCAGTGCTCAATCTCCCTCCTCCATTGCTGACTCCTGTGTCTCTTCCAGTCCCTGAGCAGTGCAGAGGTGAGGGGAATGCAGGTTCTGGTCAATCCATAGCAGCTTCTCCCTGCCACATGGTCCTCCTCCTCACCTCTTCCCTTGATTCAGGAGGTTTCCGTGCTGTGGGATACAGACTTTCACAAACTGCTCCAGTGTGGGTCCTACACACAGGCCACAGCCCCTGTCAGCAACCTGCTCTGTGTGTGCCCTCCACAGGCTACTTGCTGCCCAATTGCTGGAGTCCCACTTGCTGGTGTCCTCCACAGGCTACAGATGGATCTCAGATCCACCACATCCTACATGGACTGCTGCTGGACATGTTGCCTGAACCCTTATCTGCTTGGTAATTTCTGCAGTGCTCATAAAGTACATGCCCCGCCTTGTTCTATTCTGGAAATCTGCAGGGGCCTTTCTCTGAGTAATCCTTTTCTTTGTTACTCCATGCTGCCTTGTGTGGCATGTTGGCCTTTCTTAAATACCCTTTCCAAGAGCTGTCACCTCCTCAGCTGCATGGTTCAGCTGTGCCCTATGGTGGGTGGGCTGGAGCCTCCTGGAAACAGCTACTCCCAGGGTGGGGTATCCCAAGACTCCACTCACAGAGGGCACAGAGGGTACAGAGGGCACAGTTTCTCCCACTGCTGCACCTGAGCACCTGCACTCCATGCAGAATATTAGGGAGATTTTGCCTATATGAGTGAATAATTCAACACTTACGTTCAGCAGAGACAGGAAGAATTTTGGCCTTGAAATGCCAAAAGTGTGAGTTACCCAGCACACGCCCACGTGTGCTTATTCCCTTTGTGCATTAACAAAGTTCTTCTCATGTGTCAAAGAGGTACGGTTCATATTCTGAGAGACACTGTTTTGGAGATTTATTTAATTTCTTAAAGAATGACAGTCAATACATGTGTGGGGTTTTTTTCATGCAATTTATAATAAATATTATTAGAATGACTGTGAGAAATTGAATTCCATGGATTTTTTGTTTTAATTATCATTATATTTTCTTTTGTATTTCTGGAGGATTTTTTTTACCCACATCTTTGTTTAATATGACTGTGGTTGATGGGACTGTGGTTAGTATGGAGACTTATTTGATTTTTTCAATTATTTTGCTCCAGGTGTGAAAAACAGATCATGAAACATCTGTCTTTCAAGACCAAGTCTTGATTTTCCAGGCAGCATGATTAGACTACAACAACAAATCTCTAAATTCACTGTGGAGGAGATAAGGTAATAATCATCTTTTTCTCCTTCTTCTGAATTTGAATATTTGGGAAAAACTGTGTAGTCAGCCCCATCCCAATAATTTCAGAATGAGAGTCAGTGTGAAAATCATTTTAACAGAACAACTACAAGACAAGAATATTTAATCCATATAATTTTTATTATGCAACTGTGTGTATATTTGAGGGCATTATGAAGCAGATGTGAAAATCTGGAGCTGGGACAGGGAGCGTGGTGGGATGTGTAGTTGGGGTAGCTAGTATGGCAAATACCTGATAAAACTTCCACAAACAAAGAGGAAATTCTGGCTTTGTTACCCAAGTATTCTTGTTCTTGTTTTGAGGCAGGTATAACAAATCCTTATGAAATCAAATATAGAGAAGAAGCTGATAAAATTGTGGGGTATTTTTGACTGCATTTTAGGGAAATGCATTTGAATGAAAGGACTAAGAACCAAATGCTAAGAAATCGAGTGTAGAGTTGTTTCTTACATCATTGCTCTTCAGTGTTTGTAACGTGGAAGACAGGTGTTATAATTTTCTAGGAAGTGTCGAGGTAGTGCCAACATTATAATTCTGTAGGCATAAAATCAAGACAGGAAGGTATAAAAGACACGTGTATTTAAGATGAACTGCTTCATACTGTGATGTGTAATTTATAGGAGAGATGTCCAGATTAGTGGATGAATGTTTATAATTAAAGCCTTTGAAGCAATAATTGAATTATAAATAACACATTGTTTGACTATTATTGTCTATAATTAAATTTTCTTAGTTTTAGTAGTCTGATTTATGTTAGCTCTATGTTTTTAATATATCAAGTAAAATGGAATGGTCTTGACTGGGGCTTCTTAGTGCACACACACAGGTACAGAAAAACATAGAAAATTACATTGTGTTAAGCAATAGCATACCTTGACATGGCTACATTTTTTTTTCCAAGGATATGTGTAAAATTATGTTTTCCCCCATTTCCACTCTGTTAAACAAAAATATGCTTCTGTAGACTGAACCTGCAGTCATGCATCTTACTCTTAAACATACATGAGTAAATCTTGGCTAGGCTTGATTAAAATTATTTTCTCAATTAAAAGCCTAGAATAATGGAGACTTAAGGAAATGCATGTGATATAAGGTCTAAATGTAACATTAAAGTTAAGCTGCTTAAGTTTTGAGGTGCTCATTGAGTTTCAATAGAGTAAATAAAGAATTTAATTTTTGTATAGAAACTATTGTGAAAAATATTTATGAAATTCTAATATGCTTAAAATATTGATAAACCCAGCCGAAAAATGGAAAATAAGATAAAGCATAGTTAATGATCTGAATAAAATTAAATAAGCATAGAGAATAAAGTTTTATCTCTTTAACATCTGTTAATGAAGCAGCAATTTTGAAATTGCAAAGCAATTTAAGGAATCCTGAAACCCTTAAACACTTGAAAAGTGATAACATTTGTTCTACTATATTTTTTTAATGTCCAGCCAAATACATTCTTTGATTGGAATTCGTGACACAATAGAAAAAACACAGATCAAAACAAAACAACTAAGTGTTCTGGGAGATAAACTGCTCCATTTGCTTAGTTGAAACAAAATCAGAACTGAAACCGTTTATTGATTTAATAATGGCACATTGTTAATTGAGAGTCAGTGAAGTATGTCTGTGGAATCAATACCAGGAGTACAACAGATAAAGGATTAGACTGGAGATTTTTAAGCAACACCTGCAAATAATGGGGCAGCGGCTGCCTGCAGCACTCATCCATCCCGTGGGAAGGGGCTCTGCCTGCTGCAGGGGGAGGTGGTGAGGCCGCTGGGAGGGTTGCAGGCACTGCCCAACCTGGTGTCCTGTATCTCTTCCTTCCCTCCCCAAGGTGTCCCCTGACTCATTGCAAATTCAAATGCCTCTTTGCACCTCGTTTGTAAGGGTTGGTCCTATAGCCACCTTCACACTAATAAAGGTATAAATATGTGAAACAAAAGTGTTCAGATGTACCCATTTGCAGTCATCTCAACATCCTTCTATCCACTATCTCAGAAGGAAAGAAAAAGCCAATATTTTAAATGGAATCTGAAACAAAACAAAAAATTCATACCCCCAATTACATTTAAAAAGATTGAGCCCTTTCTCCACCATCTTTTTTTCCCTTTCTTTTTTATTTTTGTTATTAAAAAAATGAAGTAACATGCTGGTAAAAACAAACAAACAAACAAACAAACAAACAAACAAACAAACCCACACACCAAACTTATTGACTATGTTGGAAAACAATTGTGTTGTTGTATTTGGTTATTACAGTTTTAATTTATCTTCTTTTAAAATACATATAACTTTTGAAAGATGTTTCTAGATGTTAGGTGTTAAATTGCAGTTGAAAGGGGATTTATCTCATGTCTTTCAAGGAGCTTAAGTAAACATATGAAAAGGATATAAGGGGAAGCTGTTTTTCACAGCCATTGATTTTATTCTGAAAAAAAGAAACATTGACAATTATTTTTGACTGAAGCTGTAATGGAGTTACTTCCTTTAAAAAAAGCAGATTGACTTAGGAAGTGAGAAATGCTGCCATAATTCACCTTATCCTAAATCAAGAAGGAGGCAACATATTTTCAGTGATACTTGAAATGATGAAACATATTATACTTATCCCTTTTCTGTCAAAACCCCCCCTCATTTCTATCCAGATTTTGCTATAAAATTGTTCCTTTCTGTACTGGAGATATTTTGGAATATCTTCAGGTGGAATTCAATCATTTTTTTATAAATATTAGGGACATGGACCCAATCACCTCCAGTGAATAATTTTTGATGGAATATCTTGATAACTTTGCCTTGTAAAAGAGGTTTGTCTTCTGTGTAACATGCTTCATTCTGTCCAAATTCTTAGGACAGATCTTGATCAAACAAACCCTTTTTTTTTTCTCTTGTGGTCCAGGACTGGGCGCCACCATGCTTCCTTGGTAGTGATGGAAATAATTTTCTAGCCACCTGAGTTTGATTTGATTTCAGGAACAATTTCAGTGTAGAGGTTTGAAAGTATGAAGAAAGTATTTTCCTGTCCAAATTTTTGCTTCGGATTCAAGTGTCATAATGAATTTATTTTTTAAGAAGTAATTTATCCTAACAGTTGATTCCTTTGGTTGGCTAGCATGGGAGATTCTTATTCAAGAAAACAGTGCTGAGGCAGGTAGCCAGGTTTCCAAACTGCAGGTTGAGATGCAGGTTGAGCTTTGGGGGGAAGCCTAGAGAGACAAGAGGCTAAGAACTGCCAACCCCTTTGTTAACAAAGGGCATGAAGAGGGTGATGCCTGCCAGGTGAATGGACACTGAGGGACACAGCCAGAGAGAAAACTCAGAGGAAGGGGATTTAGGAGTGCTTGGACCGAAGCTATAAAAGCCCAGGGGTTCCTTTGTTGGGGGTCCCTCCTCAGAGGCACCACCTGTGGCTGTTTCTGTGTTACTGCATCATGAATAAATTGCTTTATGGAACACATTTATGTGCTCCACATTGCTTTATGGAGACATTTGTGACTCTGACCTTGGAAATATGGGGTCAAACTGGTAAAGAAACCTGGCCTGACCATGTGAGAAGGGAGAGTCTGGAGAGTCAGGGGGGGACACTGGACCCGCCCTCTGGGAAGAGCTTCAGTCCCAGCAGTGAAATTCTCTGGCCTCAGGAGTGTGACTAACAGAGGATCTCTTGAATGGTCAGATTGGAAAGTTTCCTTAGCAACTCTGCTGCTACACAGAACTGTACTTCAGCAACGGCAGAAGAAAAAAATCAAAGCAGATAAAAAGACAATCTACCAAAGATGTGACAGAGATAGACAAGGAGAGGGTTTTTGATTTGTTATTAAATAACTGGTCCTCTGTTTGCTGAATGAAGCTTTCTAATCCCTGCCAATCTGTAGGAAACCCATTCTGATGGAGGGATAATGCTTTTCTGAAGTGGGGTGTCAGATAAGTGCTTTTACTTATTATAACATTGCACTCAAAAGCGGTTAACCCATTTCTCAAGAGAGGGAAGAGACTGGCATGTCTGAAACACAAAAAGTGAAGCACATGGTAATGGGTTGAACTACGCAGTGTCATCATCCCAGAAACCGCAGAAGTTTGTGAGAATAGTAAGAAATTTATTGAAAAGACCACAGATACGGTAGTATAGGTGTTCAACAAGGGGTTTTCAACTACATTTCAGATTAATATTTGGCGCTTATTTACAGAATTCTTTCCTAAAGCAAAATACCATATTGCAAACCTTCAGATTATATCAGAACCCAGAAGCTGCCTTTTCATTTATGATTCCTATCTTTGTATAAAAGTACCAAATACTCCTGGACTTTCTCTCATTCATATTAAAAGAAAAAATATCTTCTGTTGGCAGGATGAAATGAATCCTTTTAATTTTTTATCTGAATTGTGGTTTTCTTTGGGAGTTTTTGGGGTTTTGATAATTTGGGGTTTTTTTGGTGGTGGTTTGGATTTTTTTAACTTGCCTTCCATTTTAATCTCTTAGTTTCTTTGGGTAGTTTTGTCCCTTCCTTAATATTGTTTGTATTTCACCTCCTTCTTTGACTGACTTCTGATGTGCTTTGGGCTAGTTTCGTGTTAATTGGAAAGAATATACTCTATGTGGTATCCTTTCTAAGAGATTTTTAATATTTCCCCAAAGTACTACATCTTTTTAAAGCAATTATGTTGTTCCAATGAACAAACATCCCTTCAGTTTTCTGTAAAGGGCAATGACTTTATATCTTCTTTCTCACAGTAATTTGGACAGTACTTTTGATGTGCTGATAATGAATCTGCTGATTCCTGGGTCGTGAAAAGAAGAATGCTGCTTTTTTCTATACCTGTAGATAGTAAACTTCTCCTCTTTTGCTCGGGAAGTCAAAAGAACTGTCTAGTAGCCATTTTTCTGCAGATGTGATGATATTGTGCTTTCCTGTTTAAAATATTCACCTTCTTTAACCTCTCATTTTATACCTAGAAATTAAATAGATGCATGTATAATATGTGCTGTCCAGGGAGTTGCCTCTGTGATGAAACTTTGAGGCACAAAACTCAAATAAACATTCAAATATTATTGATATGTTCAGTTCTGAACATTCAGGTATCTGAATAGTGAGGAAAAGGAGCAGAGGCCCTTCCTCTTCCCTTTTCTTTTTTTTGCATCCTTTGCTTTCAGATTTCCTGATAATCTGTGGGTTTCCAGGGATGAAATTTTGTTTTCTTCCACAGTGTTATGACATTAAAATGTTTCACTGGAAAATGGGGACAAAAAGCAGGAGTCCTTTTCTGTGCCTTTGCACTCACTCTTTTTGCATTTCCATGAAAATTGATGGAGAAAAGGAAAAGCTGTGATCCAGTAACTGTAAAGATCAAACAGTGAGAAATTTGAGAAATAAGCAGAATGACCTAGCTTATATGAAGAACCATACAGCACTGAGAAAATGAGGAGCAGGGGACAGAGGCTCTGGAATCAAAAGCCTGAGGCAGGACATGTTGCAAGTCAGCATGAGGCTTTCTTTTTTTCTTTCTGGAAATAAGGAAATAGATCTATCCATATGGTCTTTCTTGGAGTTCTTTTAAGCTTCAGTGAATATTAACTGAAACAAAGATGTCTGGAACAAAACATGTCTGGCTCAATTTTGAATGCTTTGATGGAAAAATGATATACTAACCTGAAGGGAGGGTTTGCAGAGAATGTTCATGATATGTCTACACAGAGCAGGAAATTCTCTTGCCTTCAACTGTTTTTCTTTAACATTCATTTCTCGAACTTGAGATGGGGAATTTCCTTGGTTGTTGTGCATATACATAAAACAATAGTCAAATCCTCTTCATATCCAAACTAAAACCCACCCAATTTCATGACTATGGTAAGAAATAAACAAATGAGAATACAAATTTCTCTAATTCCAAAATAAGTAAAATAAGTTAAATATAATACTGTATATTTGGAGGTAGTTTTTGCAATTAAATCCCAATTGATTCTATAATTATACCCTGCTTTTCCCCTGAATGTTAAACAACTTCTGATATTCTCTGTATGAATACTTCTTTCACAGGGCTTTCCTTAAACCTATACCAGCAAAATCTATACCTCTGGTTTTAGCATTCAATTTTGTAAGAAATATTCAATGAGAGATTTTAAATAAGAGCAGATTATAATTAAAATATATTGATAAATTAATGTATTCAAACTGTCATAACAAAATACTACAGATTTTACATGTAAGTCATAGACTTACTTTTTTAAGAGTTTATTTATTTAGTACATAATAACTTCTAAATTTAATCAAGGTGATGAGTCAAGTCTGAGAAGCTCAAGGAAGAAAGAAACTAATCACATAGGCAGATAAATTGGGATACTGCATATTTTCCACACGTAAAATGAGAAAATATTGTCCATGAATCATGATATCATGCTTGCTCTAACAGATTTATAAAGCAAAAAGGCCATATTTTAATTTAATGGCTTGTATCATAAAATGTTCCATGATAAAAGCTGATTCAGTTTGCCCATAGGGGAGGATAAGATAGAGGAGTTCAAGATAGAGTTAATAACAAATAACATTTTCTCAACTGCAAGAAGCTGAATAAGGACAACTTGATCTCTTTGGCGACTGATTTAGTAACAGAAGCTGCAATTATCTTTAGTGATGAATGTAAAAAAAAATGCAATTGCAACAGGAACTTCATTTCCAAAAAGGGAATCTGACAGGGTGAGATATATCATCCAAGAAAAAGGCAAAAAACATCACAACCATTTTAATCAGGTCCAGAAGCAGAGGCTAAACTTCCACATACAAGGAAATTTAAATACAACACATTTATGATTCTTGTCTTTATACCAGCTAAGTCTATTAGGCATACAGGAAAGATTCTGAAAAAGAAACAAGGATTTGAAATTTTCTAATTTTACATTTTTAAAATAAAACTGACCTCCTATTCTTCAGAGGAAGAGCCATGGTTCGGTACATTCTATACTGATACATTGTTTGTTTGTCTGTTTGACTTTATATGGAGCACTATTCTCCCTACCAGCTGTTCAATATTATGCCTTTCAACATAAAACTTTTTTTTTTTCCCAGAAATCTCTAGGATGTTTTAAAAATACTTTTGAAATATGAGGCTATGGAAAACATACAAAACTAACCTTCAAGTTCTGTGTCCTGTACTACAGGCACTCATTTAAATTTTGAGAATGAATTTCCCAAGGTGGAATAATATCTCAGGAAATCATGTGGAACAAATTTCTTTCATTCCCATTGCCTTTTTTGGGTGTAGTGCTACTCTAAAAAATGAGAAATATTTATTAAGAATATAGTCCATTGAGATCAATAGATCAAGATTGAAGAGAACAAGACTGTTTTTTCACTTGAATGCACATCTGACAATGTAGACATTCCTGAGAGCAGCAAGGTAGTGAGTCCCAGTTAGAATTGCACTGTGATTTGAGTTTCACCCTTGGAATTATTCTTCAGGCACTTGTATCAAATGTAGCTGTCCAGCCCTTACCATAAAGAAGGGGAAAAGTAAAGGGAAGTGAAACCATCTATTGAATGATGTCTGAATGAAACATAATTTTCTGGTCTGGCATATACAGTTCTACAATCATATTTCTGACATGCAAAAACCCTCACCCTATATTTTTTTTTCTCCTTCTAAGATGTACTCTAGCTGTAATGAATAAAATTCAGCTCTTTTTAGGTAAGGCTGAAATACATATTGTTTTGAAGATGTTACAAGCCCTGCTCTTGTTAAAACCTAAGAGAAGTATCACTGCATTTTTTAGAAAAAATGAAGGCCTTTCTAAATTGTTTAGCTGCTTAGATATTTTAAAACAGAGGCCTAATAAGCAGAGTCTGAAAATAGAGGTTTTTTAATACTATTTTGTCTGATGCAAATCTAAATCACACATGTTGAACATCCATGTTTAGGCTGTGATCTAAAAGTCTTCAGGATAATCTGACATTAGGACTAACACAAAGATATACAGCTTATTTATTTTTGCCCTATTCTTCTGCCTACCTTCTGTTTGTGCACAACAGTATGAAGTTGCATACTTACATACTTCCATTTCATTTGCCAGTCGTGCATGAGCAGTACATTCAGTATTTTAATCTTGTATCCTCTAAGTATAGTTGGCATTTCCATGGCATAATTTGCATGTCAATAGTACCAAACTCAAGGAGCTGTGAGTAGCAAACCCACTACACTAACTCTTTTCCTTATGCCCCTCCAAGCTCATTCATTGGTGTTTACCACTTTCACTAAAACTGTAACTCTTTCATTTTCACCCCTCTTTTTTCACTCATCATCTCATGTGGCAACCTCCTAGATAAGATATCTTGGACTGATACAAGCAGTTATGTCTCTCTTCTTTGTTGCTGACTCCAGCTTCTCAATAACAAGCTACGTTTCCAGGGCTGCACTAAAGTTAATATAATCTAGATAGGATTTTAGAAATAAAATTTATTTTCCAGAATGAAAGAAATCAAACTCAAGTATAACAAATCATTGCTGAATAAGTTATCCACAAGGGAGGTACAAAAAGTGTTTCAGGCTCTTTGCCATAAAAATATATAAAATAAAACTGGCATCCACCTTACAATATAAGCCCATTTATCATCATTTCATCAGAATAGACATTCTTCAAAGAATTGCCAGGTAATTCAAGTCTAAATGAAAGGCAAATCAGACCTAATTATTTCAGTTTTTCTTCTTAGGTCAATCATATTTTTGGACTTTATGATTAACATTACTGCTCTCTTTTAGACTTTTTCACACTGACTTATACATTTTCTGAAGTACAATGGTCAAGACCGACCAGAGTTGTGTGAATTGTCATTAATATATCCCAATATGGCACATGCCTTCTTTAATATGTGAATTTACTGTTAAATAAATTCAGTTAGTGATCCATTATAAACCATCATTCTTATTCTGCTTTGCTGTCCATTCTTCTCCTGTATTTCTGGAATTAGTTGTTCCTGCACAGGCACAGCACNAAATCTTTCACAAATTTGGGCTTATTGAAAACTTGGATCCTGTCCTCTAGTGCCCCTGTAGTCCCTCCCAGATTTTCTTTTTTATTAGTATGTTCAATAATATACATTCTCTTTCATCCTCTATGCCATGGGGAGCAGCATATCCTTCCATTATAACCAGAAGTTATTGATAATTATTCTACCTTTTCTATTCTATTCCCTTTCTAGGGATTATCTTTTCTAACCAGTTTTCCACCCACACTATTTTAGTTTTCTCTTTTTCATATTTATCAGATTGTCATGAATTTTCATTGTAATCTTTTAGAAAGCCAAGATAAGTAATTTGTTGACTCTGCAATTTTATCTTAAAAAATAAGGTCACAAGGAAGTATTTTTTGTTTCCTCAGCACTTGAAGTTACAAGCTTTCTAGCTGTTATTTAATTTCAGCTGATCTGTTCTTGAGGACTGAAACGGAAAAGGCAGTAATGACTATACTTCCTGATACCATTCCTTTGTCATTCTTTTCCTGTGTTGTGCAACAGTTATCCTTTCCTCAGTCTCTTGTTAACTGATTGAACTTGTAGAGTAAATTCTTGTTATCTTTTGTATTTTACATCTCAAGCTTTGCTTCGCCTTTCTAGTCCTCACAAGTATATGCCACACATCTGATTGTATCCTCTGCAGTAAGACCTGGGGGGTTTTTCAACCTAAATTATACTCTTACTAAAATTTGCAATACCAGCCTTTCAAATTCTAATTTGTCCTTTCTGGCCTCTAAATTAGAATGGCTGAATTTGAAAATTCCCTGAATCAATGTCTGAAGAGGTGCTTTAGCTCCTCAGGTGGGAGAGCTGAGAATTGCTTGTCTGAATAAATTATTACCTCAAAAGAGTAATAGCAATTGGCTAAGTCGAACCAATACTAACATACAGGTTCTATTAACCTCAAATTACCATTACAGATGAGCGCACATTCAGGAAGTAGGTTGTATAAATAAAGCATGCTACTCTATTAAATCAATAAAAGAATAACAGGCCTTACGGTAGCGAAGGTGCTGCCAATTTGCAAAGAAGGCTATGCAAGATGATTTTTAATTAGATTACCTACAGCATCTTAATATCGACCTCAAGAGTCTACTATATGAATAGTGATAAATAACTTTTTTTAAATAGAAAACCATTATGATAAAATCTATTTTAAAACTATCAATTTTATGTAGTTATTCTGAAAGTGAATCAAGCTGACTTTGTATAAATTTATAGCGATGTATTCCTTTTATGAGGAAAACCCACAAGTTAACTCCTATGTGTCTTCAAAAAACTGTGGGTGAATAATATCTCTGCAGTTTTCCCTGCTATCATTTTTTTTAAAAAGGAAAGAAAAAACCCTCTTTAGAATATAACTGGATGCCAGAAAGTGGAAGGGCAAGAAATTTATCTTTGCAAGTGCATATATTAAGACACTGACTTTAATCAATGCTAATATTAAGTATATAATCATCTCACATGAATAGCTATGTGATACTAATGCTCAAATTCAGTAGGCTTAATACCTTTAGGATTCTCAAGCCTTATCAAAATTTTGGATTTCCTAAAGAGTCTTGAAAACCACTGTGTATTGTACATAAACTCAGAAATTTTAATTCCTATATAACTCCTATACAGTGGTTATATAACTCACTTTGAAAGTCATAGATTCACAAAATACATTGAAGTATAAGAAACCACAAGGATCATCAAAGTCTGACTTTGCTCTGCACAGTACAACCCCAAGAATCACATCATGTGCCTGAGTGTTGTCCAAACAATTCTTGGATGCTGCCAATTTTGGTGCCATGATTGCTTCAACTGAGCTTACCTTTGTGCCCCATCATTTTAATTTTTTTTTTTTTAAAACAATGTGTTCTTTTTGACACTCCTTAGAACATAAAATATAAAATCTGTAATTTTTTTTTCATTGTATATTTAGAGATCTTTTCATGACATCTTCTTTGGCAACAGCAGAAAGCAATGACTCATTTTTACCTTTCTTTCTCTTTAAGATCAGTGATTCAATCCATTCCATGAAACTGTTTTTTCCATTACATTCATTGAGCCACCTCTCATGATGGTAGCATCCATCACGAATATTTTAAACGTGTCTTTCAAAATAGTGCTACAGTTTCTCCCAGGCTGGCAGCTACACCTAGAAAGTGACCCTGTGTTGGTAAACTGCAGTGAAGGGTGTGTACTCTAATGTCTGCTAGAGCTGTGTGTGCAGTGTGCCATGCCCTCTAGGTCCCTGTGTCAAGTGCAGCTGTGCACATGCTGTGTAAAGGAATAGCAGAGTAAGAGAAGACTATGTACTGTCTCAGTGGAGTCTATTCTAGAGGAATATGTGCTATAGTGAGGCTCAGACATCAAACCATTCATGAGAGTAGTAAGAGAGAGACCGACTATACTGGTACCTTTTACTTAACTCTGATATTTTCAAATAAAACTGTGTAAAAGGAAAGCTATAACCACTGAAGTCTTAGCTGTTAAATTGTTCCTTGGAGCCTATTCATCCTTTTTTCAAACTTTTGTTTTTCATACTGCAACCACTGAGGGGTTTTATTTTAAGAAAATATTAGTGTCAAAGGAGACAAATGGCTTGTGCTAGGTCTGTCTGCAGGAGGAGAAAGGATGTGGACTTGAAAAATATGAAGAAAGATTGTGAGGGCTTTGGTAAAAGGTTGAACAAATGTTGCTTTCTTTAGAATGCTTTGGAAATGAAAAATATGAGAAAATAGGAAAGGGAGTAAGATGTCTGGGACAAGATACTTTTATGAAGACAAATTAGGAAGACATGGGTGAATGTATCTCTGCAAGCAGAGAGGCAACATTCTCAAGGCATCAACCTGTCCTAATCTCAGCCAGAAGGCCTATGAGGACAACAAAATCTAATAGCTCTTATGAGCTGAAGAAAAAACAGATTTTTTTAGTAGGATCCTAAAAGGATCATAGTAGGATCCTAAAAAAGGCTTGAATAACTAAAAGACATGGATGTTCTTGTTTCCCTTTTACAGAAAAGTGTATTCCAATAACAAGAACATTTTATAAGCCCCAGGAAACTCATCACTAATTGTAACCAGCACTAACTATGAGGATTTGGACAAATTACGGAATTTCTTATGCTTAATTCACCATTTGTATTTTCCTAATTGGTAGGCTTATTCAAGGATAAAATCTGAAAACAGAAATACTATGTAGGGTTAAATTAACGGGAGACCAACTTAATAGAAAGCAAAATCACATAAATGTAGTCACAGGATTGTCCATAATAGCTTATATATCAGTGCATCTGAGTGAATGTGAATTATCAGAATTATCTAACGTTAAGAGGTTGGAATGGGCCTTAAAGATCATTTATTCCCAATCCACCCTGCAATGGGCAGGGATACCTCCCACTAGATCAAGTTGCTCAAGGCCTCATCCAATCTGGTTTTGAACACTGCCAGGGATGAGAGATCTACAGCCTCCCTGGGTGACCTGCTCTACTGTCTAACCACCCCCATAATAAACAAATTCTTTCTAATATTCAGCTTAATTTCCCCTCTTTAAATTTGTGCTCATACTCTGAATGCTTTTGGTTTTGAAAATCATATTCATCTGATTTGAATTTAATGCCAGTAACTTCATTGTAAGTGTTAACACCCACAAGGTGTCAAAACAAGAAACTGTAGCCATTTTTTTGAATCTTTTGCCCACAGAGAGCGTAGCTGCTAGAATGTCATGTACTGACAAAAGAAGATGAAATGTATTTATTAAATAGAATCCACCGAAGGTTACATAGAAATTATGACAGGCGTAAGGATTTTCAGAGCTACAAATCTTAGAAGATAGGCAAGTTCTTGAGAGCGAAGTAATCCATCTCTTCCATTTCTTACATACCTTGCATCTCCTTTATCTCTTTGTAGCTACTGTTAGAGACAGGGTGCTGGCTTTGTTGGATTTTTAGTTCTTACTGCTTGAAATTGCTCTTATGCTGGCTGGTTAAATAGGGCTTTTTCCTGACAAAACACGTCCTGATTCAAGTTAGATAAGAGATGACTAAAAACACTGTTGTTTTTTAATTAACATTTTGTTTCAGCATGAACATTTACAATTTTGTTAGTTAAAAAAATTGTTCTGCCATATGAATTACCTGATTGGTAAAATCTAATTGACTCCAATCTCAGGGATTCTACTTTTTTTTTTTTCTATGACAGAATATCCAAACAAAAAAATCAGGGGTGAATGGAACTTTTTTGGCACTTGATGCACTAAAAACAATGCAGTTCAAAATGTGCAAAAGTTTGTATCAGATTTGAATACATTTAAAGTCTGAAAAAGAAAAAAAAGAGTAAGCAATTATTAGGGTCTTAGTTTAAAATGTCCATTTTTAATTAACTTCGGGCTAAAATTTTAGATTTCTGATACTGTATTTTTCTTTCTCTCTTTTTTTGTTTTTCTTTTTTTTTTTTTTGATAGGTAAAAAACAGCTATGTGATTTAAAAGAGCATTTTTTGTTTGTTTGTTTGTTTGGCTTCTGAAAAATCCATTATTTCCACTGATTGGCCAAAGGTACTAGTCATGTGTTTATGTTATAAAAATAGTGTTAGTTTTATTATCTTTGGTTTTAACTCTCTTTATAAGAAAAAAAAAAAGAATTAAAAGCTGACTTTGCTATTAACTAGCATTTTACTTCTCTAATGGTTGCAGCAAGGATTTTCTTTTCACTTGTAGTGGTGTCCAGATGAGATCTTTTCAGTTTAAATTATTTAAAATCACGCTTGTCTTACTGGAAGATTAAAGAAAAATCCTGCTAAGACAGACACTGATTATTATAAGGCTAGTAAGTTATGGTTTGTTTTTTTTTTTTAATTTTCTCTCTGGGTTTATTAGAAAAAGTCTTATTTTTAAATTTCTTGCCATGGTAAAAAAATGTACAAAAAGAAGTAAAATGCAAGAAATAATGAATTATGAAGAAAAACAAACCGACAGATTCAGCGTTAGTGGTAGACTAATCCTTTATTTTACAGTTGTCATGGTTTTTTTTGTGTGGAACATTTCTACTTACATGGAACAGTTACTCTGAATATAACTAACTTAACATAGCTGTGTCCTACTCTGCTCTCAGTACTCAAAGAAAGTTATCTGGAGGTTCTTTGGGTACAACCAAAAGAAGATTACTCTTGTAAAACCATTTTAAAGCCTAGTCACATTTATAAAATATGAAATACAAATCCATATATAATTCATGCATATTATAAAAGGTATCTTTAACTACTTGCTGCAATAAAATGCCAGCTACCTCCTGGGGGAAAAGGATACAGCTCCAGTGTCCTTGTTTGTGATGAATATAACGTTTCTGTCTTGCTACCATTCAAAAAACAAACAAAACCAAACCCATAATGTAAAAACATTTAATGTTAAACCAGATAGATCATTATATGGTACAGTTTGTAGTCCGTAATTGCAGACATCGTACTGTAAACAATGGACAATCTTGCAATCAAGAAGGAATCAATTTAAAGTACTTTCAGGTATTAATTTGGCACTAATGTAATCTAAGTAATAGCAGTGCTGTAGAAATAAAACAAAGGATGGCAGAGAATACTTGGAATATTTTTTAAAAAGGCGTTTAATAAAAATCCTCCTCAGGAATAAAGTACTGGTTGATTAACTTCTGCAAGACAGTGTGAGTACTGTGGTGTTTACTGTGTCTACAGATCTATCCAGATATCCACAGGTCATTTTGCTGCAAACCTCATTTCTGTCCTTGAGGATTTCCAATGTTCCAGCAGAGGCACTCCGGCATTTTCGAGTGACAGTCTTTTCTGATATTATCTCAGAATGCCTTATGGTAATGGAGACAGCTGCTATCACAAAACAAAACTGCTCAGTTCATATAGTTTTAACCAAATCATATCTGAAATGGTTTATTGGCTTGCTAATGACCCGCAATTAACTTGCAAACATTGAATGATTCATCCAGGATCAATATCACTAGCAGAGTGGATAAATCACAAGACCAGACCTTATGAAATGTTAATAAATGCCTACAAATTTCTAAACAGTCTTTTATAACTATTTCCTCATTGGTATAATGCTGCACATTTTTGTGCACTCCTCCTACATAGACCCAGGCCATGTGGGTCACTGATGAACACATTCTCATTGGGGAGTTCTTGAACACCTGCCTACAGATCCCCCTGCAGGATGTGTGGTGCTGTGGCTCTGCATGGACCCATCCTGCTCCCTGTGACCCTGTAAGATCACATCCATGCCCCTGGGGCAGGTCTTCCCATGCCAGAGGACCAGGAGAGGTGTGCAGGCTGCCTGTCCCATGGGAGAGAGCTCTGTCTGCCTCAGGCAGATGCTGATGGGGTGGCTGCTAGCAGTGCCCAACTTGGTGTGCTGCAGCTCTCCTTCTCTCCCCAAGGCCTGTCACAGCTGGTGGCCAGTTATCAGTGGTGTCCCTCAGGGGACTGTGCTGGGGCCAGTTCTGTTCAATATCTTTATTGACAACATGGATGAGAGTATTGAGTCTTTTGTGAGTAAATTTGCAGGTGACACCTAAGCTGGGAGCATGTGTTGATCTCTTGGAAGGTAGGAGGGCTCTGCAGAGAGACTTGGAACAGTTGGATGGATGGACAGAGCCCCCTAAGATGAATTTTATAAGTCCAAGTGCCGAGTCCTGCGTTTTGGCCACAATAAATCCCTGCAATGTTGAAGGCTGGAGAAGGACGGTGTCGCTGGACAGTGCCCAGGCAGAAAGAGACCTGGGGGCACTGGTGACAGCAGCTGAACATGAGCCAGCAGTGTGCCCTGGTGGCCAAGAAGGCCAAAGGCATCTTGGCATGAATCAGGAATGGTGTGTCCAGTAGGGAGCAGGGAGGTCATTCTTCCCCTGTACTGGGCACTGGTGAGGCCACACCTCGAGTGCTGTGTCCAGTTCTGGCCCCTCAGTTCAGGAAGGACATTGAGACACTTGAGCGTGTCCAGAGGAGGCAACGAGGCTGGTGAGGGGCTTGGAACACAAACCCTGTGAGGAACAGCTGAGGGAGCTGGGAGTGTTTAGCCTGAAGAAATGAAGACTCAGGGATGACCTTATCACTCTCTACAACTTCCTAAAAGGTGTTTGTAGCCAGGTGGGGGCTGGTTTCTTTCTCCAGGCAGCAACTGACAGAAGGAGAGGACACAGTCTTAAGCTGCACCAAGGGAAATATAGGGTGGGTATAAGGAAAAAAATTACAGAAAGAGTGATAAAATGTTGGAATTGTCTGCCTAGGGAGGCGGTGGAGTCACCATGCCTGGATGTGTTTAAAAAAGACTGGATATCTTTTCTTAAAAAAAAGACTGGATGTCAGTGCCCTGGTTTAGTTGAAGTGTTAGGACTGGGTGGGACTGCTTTATCCTGAAGGTCTCTTCCAACCTAGTCATCCTGTATGAATTCTGTGAATTCTGTGAAAACCCAGGAAATTTACTATCCAAGCAGCTCCTTAGGTTAGAAAGCCAGCACTACTTTTTCAGTGCTGAGTTATTCCTCACCTGTCTTGTACATCAATTATAAATCTGTTAACTATTTATACATTCTAGGGATTAGTGTTCATTGGCTACAAGTGACATAGTTCTCTTAATCTGTATTCTGTCTTCTGGTCATTGATGATTCTCTCACTTCTCATCCTAATTAGTCTGCATGCTCAGTTTATCTCTTCTCTTTGGGTCAGCTGGTTTCTTGGGTCGGTGGTCAGAGATCCCCCTGTCAGAATTGCCTTTTACCTACCTGGATCTGATTTCAGCACAATTACTGAGTTGGTTTTATTAATTTCTTCCGTATCTTGGGAGTCCTGCCAGATGTCCTTTGGCCCATAAATTCTGCCTTTATCAGTGGCACAGCCTTTTCCCCAAGGTATGTTAACGTTCTCTCCCAGGTCTGAGATCACTGAAGCACATCAAGCCCTAACCTTTAATTTGAGGTGGACATCACTTGCAGCTTGCTTATTAGCTGCTATCTGTTTCACGGATTAAATCTCTTTTATTCTTGTAAGATATACTTATCAAATAAAATATGCTTCTATTGTACAACTTCTATGGGTGAACGTGTACAAAAAGAATGATTTGAAAACAGTTTAAAAAGCTTTTGGTTTTCTGTCAGTCTTAGAAATTATATTGCTTTATGCTGATATGACAGCCAGATAAAGCTAACATGACAGCCATCTTTACTGTTATACTTGGGGATGTAGGCTCTCATATTTATCTTTCTAGATTGGGCAATTAGAACCTTAATGGTTCAGGAATATGCTAATAATCACGTCTTTAATAAAATGAGAACTGCATATATGATTTATTAGTATCTCTTGGTTACACTAAAGATTATACAAATCAGGAAGCTCTGTATAGTTGAAAAGCTGTACTATGAGAAATATGTGATGCAAGATGGTTTTAGGCTCCAAAAGATGATATTTCTCTAACTACAGGTCTGGTGTCAGCACAGAATATGAGGCCATGTTCAGATTTGATTTAAGCAGCACTTCCTACAAAGGAGCTGGTGCTAACCCTGGTTCTGAGCACAGATGAACTGGGATTCAGTACAATGAGGGTTGATACCTGCAGATAAGGGCTGGAATAAAAAAAAAGCCAGTTGCCAAGCTATGTTTCCAACCAGTTCATAAGGATCATCTGGCTGTGCTCATATCTTAGATGTGTAGAAGTTCCTATGTTAGACTAGAGTTGCACTCAAGATTGATTCTTATTAGGAGCAGGAGGATATCCTACATAAATTTTCCTTGCCAGTGTCACTCCCTCAGGTCCGAAGTTTCCTGGAATAGCTGCCTACTCCAGTCACATCTGATTCTTCTGATATTTCTTCTGTCTCACCATTCAACATGGTGTGGGACAGCTATATTTTGGATGTGCAATGGCATTATTCTTGATAGGTAAGCTGGTAGTTTTCCTCTGGAATTCCCTGTTATCAGGCTGTGACTTGTAATCTGTCCTTCCTACTACTTTTGCATCGTTATGGATCAGTCAATATACATAATCTCAGCAGACTTTTGCACTAGGAATTATAATACCAAACTGAGACTCAAATCAGGGAAAAATAGTTTGTCTGTAAACTTACCATAACTAATAGAAGAAAAATGCAGTGATGTCTAAGCTGTACTGTTGTAGGAGAGTGCACTGACAAGTTTAATTATGCTACCTCCAGTATCTATTGATACAGCTTCAGTATTACCAGATAAGCTCTGGAGTTGTAAAAAAAGGTTCAGAAAAGAGTTATATTTCTTCTACATTCTGCAACACAAGTTCAATTTTTTGCTTTGGTAAACAATTTAAAATAGTAGGGAGTCCACTTGGGGTAATGCAAATTTTTTCTTTGCTTACCAAAAAGAAGCATAATAATAAACTCTGCTTTCACACTGCCAATTTAGTATGAAAAACAAATAAAAAGAAATTGCTATAGCTAAAAATTACTCAGCAAGTGTTAATGTTAATGTCCTGAGTGACAAAGGTCTTGTGTGTAGTTCATTACAATATTAGCATATCAGAGTAGCTTCCTTTTCCAGAGAGACACCTTGCCAAACATCTTGGGCCTTTGATTTAAATTTGGCTCTGCACAGTGGTACCTTACTCATTTGTTTGGAATTACTAGAATTAATGAAGAGAAAGAAACAGTTTTTTCAAAACTTTAATTCTATACTATTTTACTGTACAAGCAGAAGGGAGGAAAGAAACCTGGATTTTCAAACACAGCTGCTCCTTCAATCCTCTTTTATTCATCAAATATTGAACTTGTACTATAATATGTTATGAGACAATAGAAGTTTCCTTGTCAGAAGCAATTTCATGGCTTGATACGCATTTTTTGATCATAACTGCATGAAAATCATGTTGATAGAATCATTTTCAAGATGCTCCAAAATGACAATGAATAAATCTATTAAATGTAAGGAAATGCATCCTGAGACTTGAAAATAGGAACCATTCCTTCATGGTGGTGCCTGATAATCTGTGTATTTAACAATCAGTCAAGCTTTCTGCTATGAACACTGTAGGGGGTTTTTTTTGTATTTATATATAACATCTTAGCCCATATAAGGTAAATTCTATTGGTTTATGGATGGAATGTAACAATGGCTGTCAGCACAGATAAATACTTGGTTCATCAAAATCAAAATGCATTCATGTTTGTTTTTCAATTTAGAAGCAACATGGATGACAAAAGTCTAGCTCAAACAGTTGGTGCTTTCTGAATTCTCTTACCCACACAAAAAATTTAATCTAATTATAGTTTTAGGAGTTTATCTCTGCTGGTGAAGTTTTAAGTCCTGGCAGAAGATATTTGTCAGAAAAATAACCATTCAAATGAGATACAAATCTTCAAAAGTGTTTTCTTTGAGATTTCTGTTTCACATAAAATATTTTTTTGGCATATAGTTAGATTACATAAAAAGAGAGCAAATCAGTGCCCCTAGTGACCAGCATATATCAGAGTACTGCATTTGCACTGGAAAAGTTTCAAAAAATCACAAAGATAATAGCTGTGTTAAATAAATTAAGCTGGTGAGAACTACTTGTGACTGGGAAAAAGAGATCATCAGTTTGCCATTAATAGAGGGTAGTGGCCAGGGAGTAGTAGGAAGTGTAAACAACAGAACCAGAGCTTCTCTTTTGCTTTGTCTTATTTCAGGCTGTAATGCAACAAGTTTTTCTCTTGAGGTTGCTGCTGGAATTCTTAATTTCCATTTTCATTTAAAAGTATCGGGAAAAGGATTTGGAGTCTGATCTCCTACTATTCAGGAAACAAAAACATCCATGAGATTATGGATTTCTCTGAACTCCTGTGGTAAAAACCAAGATACCTTTTTTTTCTAATAAAGAAAATTATATTTCATGTTTACAACACCTGAAGATTTAAGCCCTTTCCTGATCATTTGAAATTCAGTGATTGTAGCAAGCTAAATAGCTCAAATGAATGGTGGGACATGAAAGTATGGGAAACGGGGGAGGGAATCATCTCACAAAAAAGTGTTTTCTGTGCACCTGCCTAAGTATTTAACTTTAAAGATTATAAAGGGTTGCAATGCTTGCAGCTGTGTTTGCTCTGTGGTGAAAAGGGACAAGTAGGAAAACAAGATTTAATCTTTTTTAAAGGAAAAAATTGTCTATAAAAACTATTTTAAAAAATTGTATCAATGAACAAGAGACCAATAGACAGCTAGAAGTAATTGACCGGTGATATACTGATCACACTAAATGATATACTATTCCCAATTTAAAAAAAGGATATGAAAGAGGAACAAATCTTTAGTACTCCACAAGACAATTATAATTTTTGATGTGGAAAGTTCTGAAAATGTACTTTAAAAAAATATGATTTATATTAGTACTACAAAGATAAAATATGGGAGAATCAGATATTTGAATCATCTATAGGTAGGAATCCAAAACATCTTTAGAAACATCACAGCATGATCCTGAGAAATAGTGGTGACAGGAAAATTTATTTCAACTTTTTGTGAATATGTAATACTAATTTTTTGTATTCTGAAGAATGAAAATTAAAAGTAATATTTGTTTTGTGGGTGTTTTAAAAACTGAAAACCTATTGTTAATTTAAAAGAAAGAAAAGAAAGAAAAGTATGTATAAAAAAAAATTATGAATATAATGGGAATGTAAATTCACATTTCATTTTTTAGCTAAACTTTCATTTCCTTGTGTATATTAACAACTCCTTCCTTAATGCTATGCATTCTAAATGCTCTCATTGGAAATAAGGAATACATATTACACAACCTGTATGTATGCTCTCTGAAGAGCCAAAGATGAAGTACAAGAAAATCAATTGATTTTTGTATCTGAAAGAAGGTGAAATGAAAGCAATGTCTGAATAATATAAATATATACTTAAATTATTTTAATTTGTTTATGTTCTAAGTGACAGCTGAGAATTCAAGACGTAAATAGGATGTCATTTCTTTTTGTATTATGGCTCAAGCCTTCTGTAAGTCTTCCTTTCTTCAGGCAAAGTATTTCTAGATCAGGCCATTTTACTTGTTCCTTTGCATCAAATCAGGAGCATATATAATATGGGAATACCTCAGCTGGAAGAGATGACTGTAACTTTTAAGCAATGCTGCTGTTATTAAATAACTTTAACTTATAAGGAATGTGTAATTATCTGATATATCCTTGCATTTTCAAAAGCTTTTAACTTTATAGCTTGTGTTTAGATGGTACTAAGAGGCAGTCCATGGACCATTCCTAATAGTCTGTATTCCTTCAGCTGCCTGAAATTGAAACCCAAGACAACTTGCTGGCAGAGATGTGGGCCGTTCTGTGCTCAGTTAGCATTAATAATTGGTAGGGTGCTTGGATACATTTAATTTATTTTGTGTATAGGTGTAAATAATCAAATCCATACATATCTATATATATAAAATAACCTAGTATGTGACCACCTGAAATGGAAGGACTCTGACAGTGATTTACCCTGTCTGAGCATCATCACATCTTTTTTACACCCTTCCCCAGCATCAAACCTTGGTATATTTTTCTCCAGCATAGATATGGAGGGATTATTATCCCATATCTACAAACAGGATATAGAGAAATACTGATTGTGAATACATCTGCTAAAGGTATCACATGCATGATCTATAAACCCAAGTACTGATACCTCTTTTTTTCCTACAGTGTGGATAGAGAACCATCAGTGTCTATCACTATCTGTTTATCCCAGAATTTAACCATCAAAGAAATATAAAATATGAGCAAATTATTCCATATACTTATCACTCTTTGGAAAGGAGCAATTGGAAGCATTTACAACATATAGGAACAGCTCAACACGATACATCTGAACATTTAAACTTTATTAAAATAAATTAATAGGCTAAGCAGTTCTAGATTTGATGATATGATTCATATGTATACTGCTACTTTTCACTTCCTGTTAGAAACAGAGGGGCAATATGAGAAGTGCCTATTTTGCTCAACAAAAAGAGAATATAGGGGAAAATAATATTTTTCATTTCATTGCAAACAAACAAACAAAAAATCTAAACCAAAACAACTGCAAAATCATCAGCTGTAATTTTTAGCTTTTCAGGATGTTACTATTTGCCAGATTTTTGAAAGACCTCACTTCAGTAGCTGTTGTAGTCTTTTTTTTCTAAGTCTGGCCATAAACATTGCAGTGGGAGTGACAATATTCTGAGCTCCATTGAAAAGCTGTTGATGAAGAACAACTGAATGAAAAATTTTGGTCCTGAGCCCTGTAGAATAACAGAATCCACATCACCAAGATCATGGTTATAGCACCTGGCTCTGCTCTCATTCAAAAAACTGAATATCATTCTGGATATAAGGAAGAATTAACCATATAATTAATCTCAGATATAACCTGAGATGGAAAAATAAACCCCTGAGGTCATCTTCTTTATATTAAACAGATGTTGATATAAAGTATTACAATACTAAGTGCAAATTCTGGGAAGTTTCTGGTTAAAAGTGTAGGTTTTTTGTTATGTTGTTTTTTAGTTTTTGAGGGGTTTTCAGTCTATAAAAAGAAGAGGAAAGAAGGAAGAAAAGAGTTAAACATCGGGTAAGAAACTAAGCTATCTAAATAAGATTAGAGATGATATCTTAAAACCAGAAAATATTTCTTAAGCAATTGTATTCTCCTTTTAGAATGTGTTAAATTTTCCAAATTTTTATGCATTTGAATTTTCATGGCATTAAGGATAGAACATTTAATGCTTGGCTAGTCCACAACATAAATGCTCCTTGATGCCTTTCCCCACTTAAGTTTTCTTTTTTTTTCATACTGTATGCCTAATCATCAACCATTGTAATTTATTTCTCCTTCATCTGTGTTTAATCCTTGCCTTCACACCTTGAATATAGATGCAGTTCTCAACTCCTTCCTTTTTACATCCTTCCCCTTAACGCCAAAGCACAGACAAGGACAACATAGATAATACAGACCCAGAATAGTTTCTGTATAGGATAGAAATGATATGTCTTTAGAGGGAATATCTTGACAAGCTTAATGAAAATTATTAAGAAACAACCACTTCACTCTTTTACTCATAATAAACTCAAAGACATATAGTTAAGTTAGATCAGGGGTTCAGAGCAAGCAGAAGGGATTTTTTTTTTTAATTAAATGTGAAACTCTACAGGATCCAGTGGATGCCAACTTTGCCCTTTTTTTCCTATTTTTTGGCAAAAGGCTATTGTGTTAGTTTGAAAAGATAGTGAATAGATCAAGTGGAACTTGTGTAGAAAAGTACAAGTTCCACTGTGATCTGCTGAGTACAGGGTGATGGGGGAGGAGGCTATGTGCTTTAAACATCAGAATCCAATAGTAAGGTGAAGGTAATTACTATCAAATTACAGAAGGAACTGTTACTTTATGGGATTGAGACAACCACAGAGAACAATAGCAAGAATTCCAGAAATCTTTTTTAATTGAGTATGTTGTATATAAGTATGACCAGCCATAACAAACTAGAAGCAGTGTAATACCTCATATTCATGATTAAGACAAAGGTTGTTGAGTCATTTGAATTGAACAAACCATTGACCAGCTGCTGGTCACTGAATATTGAAAAGACTGAATAGTTTCTATTCTGACCTTCTAAAGGTGGAAATCTAAAACAAAAAGGAAGAAGAGGAAACTCTTCACATGGTTTATATGAAATATTATTTTGTTGTTTTATTTCTAGGAATAAATAATTGTAGCTTTGGTATATGTGTGTTGTTCGTTTCACACATGCAGCTATGTGGGCTCACTGCTAAGAGCAGGAAGCCAGCTTTAGGGAATGCAAATTGCAATTCCACAAACCTTGCAGGGGAATTAGTTTTGGGTTTATGCATCTTTGGAATCAGACAAATCAGGGGATCTGTGTGGCTCTCCCTGTATGAGCAGAGCAAGGCCTAAGATTTTTTGCAACACCCACAGATCAATCAATTCATGTGAACCCCAACTTTGGAAATTACCTTATACCTTTCTAATTTTCCCCTGCTGGTTAAAAGGTAAACTGCCTTTGAAATGGAGGGCCCATTGCCTGTTAATAGAGGAAAGATGTGAGGTTGTGGAATGCCCCTGGCTCCCACACCAAGTAGGATTTAACAATATGTATTTTGCAAATTATAATTACATAGTAGGATTTCAGAATACACATAAATAGTCAGGATATACATAACACAGCATATCCAGAAGTCAATGTCTTGCTACATTCTGGGGATATTGGCATACCTGGGATCATCAAGGAAGGTATGCTGTTACTAGGGACACATAGAATTACAATATTTTTATCTAATATCCTTGTCAATCTTTCCCTGTTTCTCAGCCTTTAAGACAACCAGATTAATTCAAAGCATGATATATGCTAAATGTTAATTTTTTATGGTGCATAGCGTTACCCAGCTGGGAAGGTAAATTACCTACAAATTCTCCCAACTACATGTGGGTGTGGTCCAGAGAGAATCCTATTTTAAAGCCTTTGACACCCGTGAACACCTCCTCAACAAACCCATTCACACTTGTCCACACAAGTCCTACAAATATCAAAAGTTTCTTTAAAAATTGGCTGGCATTAGATAAGCAGCCTACCTATTGCACAGTGAAAAACCCTACTGGCATCCCGGTATCTAGGCTGCTTGAACATTCCTGGGCTTCCATCTCTACTTGTAATAAATGTGGTTGGTGTAGTTATAGATCATATTGATCATGAACTTGTGATCATGATCATGATCATGATCATGAACAATCAATATTGACATGAACTTGTGGATATACTATTTTTCAAAATACTGAAATACATTATTAAAGAGAAAGGAAAAAAAAAAGGCAAATACTCAAAAGAATGAAAGCTGGTACAATGAAAATATTTTCTACTTGCCTCCTTTTTGATTGTCATATGTGCTTTGCAATGTATAAAGCTGACCATTCTTTAAATTTAATCTACCTGATAATTTACTTTTTAACAAGGCCATTCAAATAATATATTAGAGCTGAAAATAAAAAATTTGAAATGTATTTCATAGCTCTGGTTTTCTGTTCAATATGAACAGAAAATAAGCCAGCAAAGCATTTTTACCATGATTACTTCAGATCCTGGAGCTGGATACTACATTTCTAAGTCCTCTGTTTCTCCTGATTGACAACCCACTATAAATTCTTTTACATTGCCTTAAAGATATTTCAATGTAATCATTCTGTGGTTAAATAGGATTTGGGAAATATTACATCTAATGTCAGAAAATAATTTTCTGGGCCATACTGGCTATCTGCCTCACAGTAAAATCTGAGATGTCTTGATTTTCTCTTCATCCAGAATCAGGTCTATGTAAACATGACTGTTTTTACCTAGTGTTGAAAGAAGCTTAAGTTGGGTAAGGTTAAGTGTCACATATGCCATGTATTAAAAGGGATGTACCCTGCTGAAGCACCTATATGTAGGATATAAGATACTGTGAAATTACTGCCTTACTGCTTTAGGCTGTTGGTTAGACAACAGTGAATTTCCTTATTCAATTGATAGATTTATTTCATGTAATTAATAACAAAGTAATGAAAATAATTCTTTCTTTCTAGTCAATTCTTTCAATAATATCAAAGCAAAATTAGAATAATGAGAGAATGTGTTGATGTTAAAATATGCTTACAAAAAGAAAGGGCAATCTATTTGGATCCAGGCAAAGAAATATGCTGAGAATATTTAACTGAAATCTGTATATCTCAGCGTAAGTACTCTTGGGTAATATTTCTTACTTTTTATAATATAAAAGCAAAAATGTCCAATGCTATGGTTAATGCTTTCTATTTAGGAGTTTTTAGTGTAGACTGGCACACTACCTTGTCAGTTTTGCTAATGTATTGTGGGGCCAGGTTTTCACCACTTAGACTTCCCTTGAAAAGATGCCCTTTGGAAATTAGAAGGAGCATGCAACATAAACCATGCAACCAATTCTGATACAGACCAGTAATAATGGAGTGTGCTAATCATCTGGCAGTTGTGTCATTTTAATGACTCTGTACACAACACATGGATATCTAGATTACTCTGAGAAAAGAATTGTTAGACAAAGACTGCATGATGTGAAACTCCCACTGTATCTGAAGAGAGATGTATATTCTTAGAATCATATAGACCTGAGCACGGTTGAATGTTGAATGAAAAAGACATCTGTCTTCATAAACCCTAAACCAGAAATAACTTTTAAAAATCTGTGGTCTGAAGTTGTCTTGAGACATCCCAGAATTACTTCTTGATACACTTTTAGATCTCAGGATTTGCGTATGATTTATTTGATTTTGAATCATTTTTTAAGCTATTTAAAAAAGAAACATAATGAGGAAAGGGTTAGTTCTTTGTTTATTTGGGGGATTTTTTTGGTGACTTTTATTAAAAAATTCAAACAAGTCTTCCCTCAGGACAGTCTGGATAATTAATTAACATCTGTAGAGCATACTTATTTGTTACAGAAGATTTCAATATTTAAAAACTCAGTGCATCCTTTATCTTTTCCTGGGTCATTTCTTTGTTTCAAAGACTGCATTTCTCTGCTTGTGTGGCTCTCAAAAAGTATCTCTTGCACTTCCCCTTCCTAGTAATTAATTAGAAAGGCGAGCATTAAAAGTTACAGTTGAGTGTCCTACTACAGTTTAATTATTGCAGAAAACTCAAGAGAAGGAATGACCTCTAGGGAAATATCACATGCACAGCTCAATAATCCAAATCAATCTAATTAAATTTCTGTGAAATAAGCATTTTTAAAAGATTTCCAGAGGTCCAGTAAGTTTGTCTTATTGTTTAGTGTTTCAGGCTCCATCTTTAACCAGAGAAGGTTTCTCAAATATTGCAATGAATAATGTATTAGATTTAAATGGAAAATCCTTGCACAGAACCATTGCAATGGCAGTGAGAATACTTTCCTTTTGAGAGCAGACTTGTTGACATAATTTCCTGATGCCTTGTGGTGGGTTTACTCTGCCCGGACACCAGGTGTCTATCCAAGTCATTCTGTTCCTTTCCTCCTCACCTGGAAGAAAAGAGAAAATATAAGGACAGTCTCATGGGCTGAGATAAAAACAGGAAGAGATCACTCATCAGTTACAGTCATGAACAAAAAAGCTCAACTTGAAGAACAATATTTTAATTTATTACCAATCAAATCAGAGGTAGGTAATGAAAAATAAAACAAAATCTTAAATAACACCTTCCCTCCACCCCTCCCTTCTTCCAGGGCTCAACTTCACTCCCAGTTTCTCTATCTGCTCCCCACCAGTGACACCAATGGGGGAACAGGACAGAAATGGGGGCTGAGTGTCACACATTGTTTCTGCTGCTCCTTCCACCTTAGGGCCATGTGGGACTGTGTCAAAGGCCTTGCAGAAATCCAGGTAGATGACATAAGTCAGTTTTCACTTTTTGACCATTGCAGTCTGTCGTAGAAGGCCACCAGTTTGGTCAGGAAAAATCTGCCCTTAGTGAAGCCGTGATGGCTGCCTCAGATCACCTCCTTGTCATGTGTGAGGCTTAACATGTCTTCTGAGGATCTGCTCCATGAACTTCCCAGGCAAAAAGGTGAGGCTTACTGATCTGTAGTTCCATGGGTCTTCCTTTATCTCCTATTTAAAAATGAGACTGATGTTTCCCTTTTCCTGGCCGCCATAGGACTTCTTTTCCTGACTGCCATGACTTTTAATGGCATCTCTCAGCCAGCTCCCTCAGAACCCTGGGATAAACCTTCTCATATCCCACAGACCTGTGACTAGTTATTTTCATCAAGGGGTCCCAAACCTGTTGTTAGCTTACAGTGAGTGGAACTTCCCCCCCCCCAACTCCCACCTAGAGGTTCAGGTACTTGAAAGACATGGGAAACCTGAGTGCCAGAGAAGACTGAGGTGAAGAACCCAATGAGTTCCTCAGCTTTCGCCAAATCTGTAATTATTGGTTCTCCCTTCTCATTCATTATGCAGGTTCACTCATTCTACTTGGATTTTCCTTGGACTTTTTGTTTCTGATCTATGCATTTAAAGAATCCCTTATTATTCTTCATATCCCTTAACAAGTCCTTTTCCAATGGTGCCTTAGCTTTCTTGATCCCATACCTACACATTCAAACTGTATTCCCATTCTTTTCCTGGGTCACATATCTCTACTTCCACTGGCTGTGCATTTCTTGCTTGCTTCTCCATGTGAGGAGTAGATTCTTGTTCAGCCATATCAAGTTCTGGCCTGCCTTGTCGTACTTTCTAAACATGGATAAGAAGAGCTCCTGTGCTCCAAAAGAAGTGGCCTAAAATTCTGGATTCTGACTTTACTATTTTCCAGGTCCCTGTTCCTCAAGATCATGAGGAACTAACCAGGGCACAATTTCTACAGTCCAGGCTGCCACCAACCTAAACCTCTTTAATGAGCTCAGGTGAACTAGTGAGCACCAGGTTCTTCTCTAGTTGGTTTTTGTAATAATTGGACCAGAAAGTTACACTTGCATCATTTCAGGAACCCTCTGATTTGCTTTTCAATCCAACCAGCTGTATTTCTTTTCCAGCAGACATCCAGTTGGTTAAAATGCCCTGTTAGGTGGAGCAGTTAGTTCCTGAAGGACAGGAAAAGGGACCATGAAAGGGACCATGCTGAAGAAGCTTGTTAAAAACTACATCCCATGGAAAGGACTTGTGCTGGAGAAACTGTGAAGGACTGTCTTTCATGGGAGGGATCCCATGCTGGGGCAGAGGAAGAGTGTGACAAGTCTACCCACTGAGGAGGAACGAGCAGCAGAGTCAACGTTACTGCAACCCCCATTCCCCATCCCCCTGCACTGCTGGAAGGAAGAAGATTAAGAATTCAGGAATGAAGCTGAGCCTGAGTAGAAGGGAAAGTGTTTATTTAAGATTCAGTTCTATTTTTCATCCTACACTCACTTGATTGGGAATATATTAACCTATTTTTCTTGAAGTCCAGTCTGTTTTATCTGTGATTGCAGACTGACCTCTCCCTATCTGGATGTTGACCCACAAGCCTTTCATTATATTTTCTCTCCCTGTCCAGCTGAGGAGTGGAGTGATGGAGCAGCTTTGGTGGTATATGATGTCCAGCCAGCATCAACAAACCACAGAAACAAAGATCAAAATTGCATGCAACGTCAACATTTTGTCAGTGGATTAGTCCTTAGTCAAGCCAGCTAGAGGACTGAGGAAGAGAAAAACTGAATGTAAAATGATGACATTATATCAAACTATTAAATAATCTAATAGTTTTTTATTCTAAATGTAAATTTCTTGATATAGCTTTATTAAACAGTCTTAGTAAAGGTGTCAGTCATAAAAATGAGATCTGCATAAGCAATCAATAATGAAAAAACAGGTGTTTTCTGTACCTTTGATTAAAACCCCCTAAAAATAAAATTATAAAATAATAGAGGATTTAATTTTGATAAGTAATGAAAAGCATATAAGATATTTTGGTTTCTGATTTGCTCATTAATATTTTCCTCTATAGAACCTTTGACGTAAAACATAAAAACCCCTAAGATGGCTTACTTTAAATGAAGCTACTTTTGCTCTGCTGCAATTATTTTCTACAGAAATTGTTAAAATGAAAGATTTTTGATCCTTGAATTTAAAAAGAAAAAACCCGAAGCAAAAAAAGCCTGGCTTTTACTGGCTAAAAAGTATTGAACATTAGAAGAATAATGTACCAAATATAGCAATGTAAAATTATGGGGGGTGAAAAAAAAATCACATGTAGAAAACTGAAAGTAAATTCCATATTGCACATGGCAGCATTATTCAGATCCACAGGCTACTGACTCTAAATTTGGGAAATTTGAAAAAATAGGGATTCCAAAACGTATATTTAAGCTCCATCTTTTCTTCTCCCTCTTCTCTCTCCTTGCATTCCCATCTATGTGCATATTCCTTAGTGTTTCATATTAATGGTAGATGTACATCAGAATGCAAATTTCCTCAGTTGAACTTAGAATTAAAAAGAAAACTTGAATTTTAGAACTTAACTTCCTGTAAGTTTGAATCATATTCCCATTATTCCAATGAGGATTGATTTCTATTAAAATTCCAGCCCATTTTAGTCTTTGTAATGAGCCTGAAATAGCTGCCAGCTTGCAGTGCTGGAATTAATGATAATCGAATGTAACACAAAATGTATTTCCATATTTTGTATTGCTTAAATGATTTCATCTCAGATGTAGTATGATTCTTTTTAGAGATGACTACTTCTATTTAATCTCTTTTCCAATTTTAATTTGAATTTCATATTGTTCCTGACTGTTTAATGAATATTTTGGGACATGGCCATAGTGTTGTTAATTATACTGGAGACTGAGCATAATTAATTCTTTTGGACCCAAAGTCAGCTAGTTAATCGATTTCTGATGAAACTGAAGATTAAACACAGATAGTTCACTTCTTCCTTCATTCATTTTAATTTTTCCCTCTTTGAATTCCATCAGATTACTTTGGGAAGTCATTGCTGGCAAATCAATTTGTGGACCCATTTGGAGTATTATCCAGATGATAATAGATGGATGATCTACTCAGCCCAGTCACCTTCCTATCAATTTTAATTTTTTTATTATTTTTAAAGGAAACCTTTTGATTTTTTTCAGTAGATTTACTAGCTTTATTTTTAATTCATGTTTAAATGATTCTTTATTGCATATTAGCAGAATAAAAAGGGATCCTCAGAACAGTAGGACAGAACATTCTCAGTAGACCAGACAATTCACAAAGTGAAAGCACTGTAGTGCTGTAAAAGACATTCCTCATATTAGTAAGGTATTAACTCATGTGGCTAAATTTGATTTTAGGGAATGGTCTGTAAAGGCTCAAATGAAAAAGGCAAAAATACATTACTATGTCTAGGAGTTGCTTTCACATTTTGTCTCCCTCCTGTGGTATAAATAATGGTATATTTTAATATTTGATGGTGGGAAAAGCCCTAAAGACTATAAAGAGAATCAAAAAAAGAGCAAGTAAAAAATTTAAAAGAATAGAGGAAGGACTTCCAGTCAGTGAGGGAAACCTTGTGCATTTTTCATTTATTACTTTATTATTACAGTAACAATGGCTCATGATCCAAATGAACTCTTTCACGGTACTCAATATCCTGTTGTGAACAGACTTAAGACAGCTTTCAGTGCTGTTTGTTTATAAGCAAGTGAGAAAAAAGCACAAGTGTACCAGGTCATTTGTTATCTATGATTTCTGGAAAACTAGGGCCAACAATAAAATATTTAACAATGGCTGCTTACATAAATTAATCCCTTTTGGACAAGATGTGTAAACATATAATTCAAACTCCTTTGCGCTTGAGGACTTTTTATGTTAAATCTATATTAAATGCGTTACTGAATAAAAACCTCAATATTAATTCAGAAATATTTTCTGTTTCCCAGACAAAGATCAGATGTGCATGGTCTTTATCAGGAATTGTGCTGTTTAACATTCAAACAACATCTTTGTCAATCTGTAGAAACAAAGACTTCACCAGATTAAAAGCTATTCAGTTTCTAATTAATGTTCTTTGGTATAATTTTGGCAACCTTTCTGCATATTTATAGCTGTCAGTGGTTATCGTGAAATTCTGTTCCCACAGAATCTTAAATGAAGTGTCATGAAACTACTGTTTCTTGTAATATTAAGGCTTTTTAAGTTCAGCATTCTTTAAGGGAAATATGAGTAAGTATTAAACAGCAATGTAAGAGGAAAAGACTTTAAAATTTTACATCCAAGTTTCACTTTATAGAACTGCAGAGTGCTAGGTAAGGAAAGTATTTGGTCTCAAAATTATGGCCTGAAGAGAAGCTTAATGAGAGTAATGAGGGGTGTTTGGACTCGAGAATACCTCCACTTACCATGAAAAAACTTTATCTTCAAGTTAAGTCTTGCTCTAGGAGATCATGAAGAAAATGATCAATTGTTCGAGGCTCAAAACAACTTACTCAAAATAGTTGTCTTAGCTATCTGAAGCTGGGAGGATTAAAGTATTAGAATATAGAATACCTCTTTACAACCTTCTTATCCCTGAGGTTTAAACAATGTGAGTGTGAATAGGTGATTAGGCCTTCAGACTTATGAAAGACTGCACACTAAATCTTGATGTGTCATAAAAGATAAATTTAGTCCTGCCTTTAGAAAAACGTGTACTCCCATAGTGTTTGGGTGGTTTGACTGGACACTGCTGTGGCCACTATGTTTATGAAATAGTAATTGGATGTTAGATTTGATTTTAAAAATTAAATTTTAATTTCATTTTTTAATTAATAAAATGGCAGGGACATTTGAAGTAATCCAAGATACTGGATTTTATGTCTTGTGTTCTTTCTTTTTCAGAGCAAAAAACTCCTGTTCATGTTTGTATTACCTGTGGAGATATTAAGAATCAGGGAATCAGACTTTAAGTGCTGTTAAATTTACATTTGTAGTGACATTTAAAGCTAGGAGTTCAGAGAAGTGAATTTTAATGATGTTTTTGTTTTGCAGCTATCCTCACATTACCCAGCTATAAATGGGCAGCTGATTATATGCATAGAGTTATTGAATGTGAGATTAACAGCAGAATATGGTACCATCTACATTTTCCCTTTCCTTTCCTTTTCTATAGTTTCAGCCCAAGTCACTGTAATTTGGTCACGTTATATTGATACCTAAACTCTAATGGACATCTGACTATATTATCAATTTAGAGGTACCTAATTAATATTGGAATAGAGTGTCTCTTTCTATTTCTATTCTTAGCTTTTAATGCGTATTTACCTAGATAAATTAGATGGAAATAACAGGAGGATCTGTTGAGTTGTGGGTGTTCCCTTTTTAATGAAAGAAGCAAATTCAATTAGACTATTTATCATATAATCAAAACTGATTTTCTACTTTATGTAGAAAATGTCAACAGATAATATAATTTCTTTTATTTACACCTTTCATAAGAGAAACAGGAGAAACCTCCATTAATTCTAACAAATCTAATCAAAAGACAGTAAATAATCTGTTGCAGTAAACTTGCCACAATTCAGACTGCAATAAGGTAACACTGTTAAGAGTCACAGACAAAGGAAAACCCTATGTCCTGGTACTTCGTATTTCCACTGCTGCATTTCCTTGATTTATCTTTCTAAAAGTAATTCTAGATATGCTGCTGCTGCTGATGATGATGATGACAATGGCAGAAGTGATAACAGTAACAGCTGGTGTGGTAGAAGTTACTGCAAGCAAAATTAGTGTCATTCATTTGAAAAATAATATGATCTATCCAACTGCTGAATATTGCTAAATGAAATTATTGGTTACAATATGTGCCAAAAGACTAAAACAAAAGCATTGCAAAATTCTGTGTTGATAATGCTGAGAAGAACTTCAGATTTTCCAGCTACTTCTGTTGCCTACAGGCAGCTTCAGACTTGGGTAGGTTGGGGGTCAGTGCTATGAATCTTAATATGTAGAATGAACCTTAATTTTGCTCTCTGGCTTGTGCTACTTTTACAGATGCCAAATATAGTCAAAAACCTATCTAAAAATCAAACAGTATATTATGTCTTTAATTAACTCTTTGTTGGTTCCCTGAAAAGAGATTATGATTATTTGAAGAGTTTGTTTTACTATTAAGAATCATTTCATACCAAAGGGAACTGTTTCAATATTTCTGTCAATTTTCATAGGATGACCTTAAATATGGCAAAAAGTTTCTGGACATATTTTCTTACATAAAACTACACTTCAAACACTTCAAGCTGTCTACCAAAGTGATCCTGTGGGTGAGGAGGGGGAAAAAAACAAAAAAACCCAAACAACAACAACAGCACCACACTAGGGGGGAAAAAAAAAAATTAAGCCAAACCAGAATCTAGATATAAAAACACATTCTTGAAGGAATAAAAATGAAGACCTCCAAAGTTTGTTTTTAGAGACCATATGATTTGTTTGCTACACACAGCTGTTTCTTGAAATTTGTCTAAAGCAAACTGCCAAAATAGCAGGATTAGTATTACTACCAGCAGTGCTATTAATAATAATAATTTGGTCAACTCTCTCAGTCCTTCCTTCACTTTCATTATTGGTCCTTTAGCAAGAATTCATTCTTATGCTTAGCTCTTTACCAACATCACTGTACCTTTCCCCCCTAATTACATTCCTTATTCACCTGTTGGAGGCTGAAGATTCAAAGATGAAGAATTTTGTGAAGAGGCATTTTTACTTTATAAAAGATTCAGTTGAAGGAGAATCACTATGTTATATATGTTGTTAAGCATAATGTTATAGGAAAGCTTCTCTTTTCAAAGAGAAGATATTGCCTAAATATTCAGCATCTTCTCTCAGAATTACTGGGAGATTCAAATTCTGACTGTGTAGAAACCCAGCAACCCTTCTAAGGACATAACCTAGAACTCCCTCATCCCATATTCTCAGACCCAGAGAGTTTCTTGACTGCTCTTATTTTTTGGGTCTCTTTGGGGTAGATTACTTCTGGCATTTATTTCAGCATAAAACTCACCTTCAGAGGGATAGAAAATGAGTCCCACTAAAATATGAGATTATAGCCTAGAGAAGAGAGCAACGTCCCAGGGGCAGCTATCTCTCCAGGTTGGACTGCACAATGAGTCAGATGGTGATTATATAAAAAAACACGAGTTTCTCAAAATAAATCCATTACAAAATTTCTGAAAGGGAAGCTCTGAGCACTGGGCCACAACAGTTTAAAGATATCCATATGCAACGCAGAGAAAATTTAGGCTGATCCTTATTTTCTGTTTCATGTATTCCTTATAAACATGTAATTTTGGGGCACAACAAACTCTTTCTGTTCATTTCTTACAAAATCTGGCAGTGCTAGGATGGCCTTGCAAATCTGGCAGTGCTACATGCTGGATCTGTCTCATCCAGCCCTTATCATCTAAGAAAATCTTTATGAAAACAGATAGAATGAACTTGTATTTCACCAAGAAACATGTTTACAAGCCAGTATAGATTCACTGACAAAACATTTTTTACAAAATGTATTCTTTATCTGAACTCATTTTAAAAGTAGCTGTTAGTCAAAGCTTAAAATATTGTACTGACCATGGCCATTTCATACAGAAAACTTGCCAAAAATCTGTCTCCCATCCTAATCTAAATTTTAAGAAAGATATTTAATGAGGGAAGGAATGAGAGTGATTATAAAGGAGTCCATTTCCATATGATATGTGAATGTTTGCATTTAATTTTTATGAGGATAAATATTGAACACCTGATGTTATACAAAATTAATTGTCTGATGCTGGATAGATCAGCTAATATCATTATGGAAATTTCTGGGTGATATACTTGCAATTGTCATGCATATTGCAATAAGAAAGTGCAGTGGGAACTCTTATTTGCCATGGCAACCATTAATTGGATATGCAGGAGGTGGTATTTTGCTTTAAATAAATCTGACTGGGTCAGCAATTGAATGTTTCAAATACATGAATTATATTTTACACAATTTTTCACTTTTTTTCCTGGGTTTGAATTAGTGTTTTTCTTCATATCTATGCATTCTTCAGAAACAAATGGGATAAAATTGAGTGGAACCCTGGGACATTTTGTTTTATGATTGTTTTAGTGAATGCACATTTTGTATTTCTAAGTCTGACAAATAAGAGTTGATTGTAATTACATTTGTGTTCCTGCCATGTGTTCTCAGGCCTCTTTCTCCATTGTTTCTTTCCATGTGACTATTATTATCAATCAAATAGCTGCTTTGCATAAATCATTTCCATAAAAATGTACATTTGGTTTTTGATTTACAGAGAATTTGATACAGGAGAGAGTCTTTTTGCATATCACGCTGGGATTTTGAAAAAAATATGTTGGGACGTATATATGAAAAATTTACTTCCAAAGAAATGAATCCTAAGCAAATACTCAAAGAGAAATTATTGAAATCTGAGGACATAGATATTTCAAGGAAGGAAAGTGTGAAGTGCAAAGAGGATTCTCTTTGAGTTATAACTCTGAAGGCATTTATAAATGTGATTTATTTTATGCACTATAAGTGAATAGTTGTGCCTAAGTCAAGGAGGATGACTATAGTATTCAAGATCATATTATTTTCTTTGCTTACCTGTGGAGGATTCTTATGACATTGATAAGTCAGTACCCCCTAATATATTAATCTTAATATATTAATATTTTCGTTATTTAGGAAAGCATCTGGATTCAATACAGGACAAAAATATCTCCCTAATATTAGTCAATGAAGATATTGATGCTTCAGAATTAATCCACATAGCTTCATCCTGGAGCATAGTCTGTGACTTTGTCAGACTCCTAGGAGGGCTTGAACCCAGCCCCAGAGCAGAATTTGGAGCAGGGTGTACACAAAATACTGGGTACTCTGTGTGGATCAATACACAAGTTCTCTAGGTTGAGGAACACTTATCTATAACCCTGAAAAAATTTGTTGAATATGCCTCAACCACCTGCAGTCTTTATTTTAAAGATATGGTGAAAGTGGCGTAGTTTGTGGTTTTGTTTTGTATTTTTTTGTTGTTTACTTGTTTTCCTAAGTAAAATTATTACCATGTAATTTTTTTTAATATGTATAATTGAATAAGTAGATAAGTCTCCCAAATGGGAATTTTATGCCATTGCTTACCTGACAGAACCCAGGAGAGCAGAGAGTAGACCATGATATTTTCTCTTTTTCTGTGGAAACCACACAACCATATTTCAATCAATAGACCACTATATAAAGGGTATATTTCCTTCTTATACAATGCACATGCATATTTAGCATATTTAGCTACAATGCTTTGCAAATGGTCTTTTGGATTGGGCATCTCAGATGATACAGGGTGTGAAACATATTTAGCATTGACTTTCTTTATTCCTACAACTGATGTGAGTGCATGTGAATTTATGTTTTCCAGATTCTTTCCAGGGTAACAGCCATAATACTTTTATGTCCTGAGAAAGATTATCCATTTAAATGTATGATCTTTGGTTCTAAATACTTTTTTTTCTTTTTAGTAGATAGTAGTTTTCAGATCAAGCAAAATTCTTAAGTGAATTTAGTCTTGATACAACAGAAACTGTCTCTGACAGTTATGTTTTAAGCATAATGAGAACATTAGTTTTAATTGAAGTCACTACTAAGATGTATGGAGATGAAATCCTGATACAGAACCACAGTGGTCAAAAAGTCATGATGATGACACAAAAATTTCTGGTTTTAGGATAACCTGTCATGCAAGCTGTTGTAACAGAAACTATTTAAAAATGTAGGCATAACCATTTAAATTATTCCATTACATTAACCCTGAATAATCCCTTCTTGCCCATGATAACAAAAACAATATCCAGGAGAGATATGGAAGGAGCAGCAGTTTAACTAAATGAGGAAATTGGTAGTAAGTACAGATACTTAAGTGATTGTTTTTGGTTGCTTTTCAATCCATAATTTTAATTGTGTTCAATTTTT
>VYXD01004000.1:0-11131 GCA_013397195.1 Hylia prasina
TTTTTTGATGCTAACATACTGACCTGGCTCTCATCTTCTCCTGTTCCTATGTGGAATAGACATGTAGCTCTCAGAAAAGTTATACTATTTGTAATGATGTTCTACACATTGTGAAGCAGATCCTCAAAATCTTGTTAATTTTTTTTTTTGCTTTGTATGTGTATTTTTTCTTTGTGTGTGCATTTCAGTCAGCAAATTCTAGCATGTATCTCATTAATTTGTTAAAGCCTATGTAGCCTAAATTACAATTATATAGTCAGGTTTCTGACTTTGACCATTTGAAGAATTATTTGCAAATGTGATTTATTTGAATACTGCATGGTTATGTTGTGATCAAGAAGCAATTTAACGGATTTAAGCTTAGAACAAGTCTGATTTAGGGTAGATATTAGGAAGAAGTATAAATACTGAAATATAAGTTATCTTCTACTTGTAGGGGACACAAAATTTCTCTCTTACATTTGTTAGAGATTATATCTGTTAAATGAAATGTAGCAGTACTGATGTTCACTCTGTCCTTCCCACCATACCTGTCCAATGCACATGAACATCCCAATCTCCATAAAGCCAAGGATGTCTTTTGTGACTACCTATTGCCACGAAACACAATGCATATGAGAAATGATACATAAATCTTGTAGATATATGAGAAATGATACATAAATCTTGTAGATATATGTAAATGATACATATATCTTGTAGATATAAATCTTGTAGAAGGAAGGGTGAGCAAGCAGGAATAGGATAAAGGATTTCACATTTGGTAAATCAGAAAAAAAAATCCATTTTGATTCAAACGCATTTTCAAAAGCTATGTATTTACATGCATTGGTAGAAATACACTTCTGTGTAAAAAATACATAAGTTAGAGCAGAAGTGTTAAGAATGGTCATGTACAAGTATATTTTGCAACATTTTGAATGGTTCTGAATCAGTTTTGCTGCATCTTTGCTGCAAATTGCATATTGAGCAGAGCACCTACATGCCTGGTTCTATCTATTTATAATTCTTGCCCACGAATAGCATTCTAGATGGTGGCCAGCCCACAACAACTGTTCTCAAATGCTGCCACCTAAAGGCTAAACCGAAGTAAAAGGTAGAAAGAAAACAACCCAAACCGGCAAAAACAAGCAAATGGGAAAAGGCTCCCGAATGTGCAACATGGAAGTAATCTGCAATATAGCAATTGCTGCCTGTTTAACACGTACCAAATGCATTTGTGTTTATTCCTGTGTGCAGTGTTACCTGAAAATAGTTTGGATAGTAAGTATATAAGGATATTGAGCAGGTATTTCACTACATTTTGTGTGAAAGAAGAAAACTATGCTCTATGTTTGGAGGAAAAGAATGGATGAGAAGTCTGAAAGTGCAAAGTTCATGTACCATTGTATCTCTCCTGATTTTAGAATAGAAGCAAAGCAAGTCCTGCAGACAGAGGCAGTATCTCCTATTATACCAACTAACAAAGTTAGAAAAAACAGATATAACTCTGAGGTTTCGCACTGAAGAAACCTCCCTGACCCCTTCCATCCCCCCTTTTTTTAAAAAAAAAATCATTTTAATACCATCTGTACCATGCATCTACTGCTGAGAATATATTTTAGACCAGAGTAGTTGACATTCACAATAGTATTTTCCCAGTCCCAACTGATCCCTATATGTCAGTGTCCTCCTATTTCGCAGTGGGACACTTGCCTGTGTGCAAGGCAAAATAAAATATAATGGAAACAAAATAAGTCGTTGAGGTGTTTGGGGTTTTTTAAATTGTGACTAGCAATTACCCAGTTGCATTAGTATTGAAGACTTTGTCAAATATATCCAATTTTACCACTTCAATTGTCAGTTTTCTGCTATGTAAAAATTGAGTTTAGGAATAAAAGTATCCAGATTTATTAAATTGTGGGCTAAAATGAAATTTGAATTTAAGTTTGTACAAAGAAAGGCTGATATAAAATTTCATTGGTTATGCTTCATTATTTTGTTGATTTTAGCAAGTTGTTTCCAATAAATACTTTGGAACCAAAACAATAGTTAATTCCCCAAAAAGATGTCATGTAGGCAACCATTGTAAAACAAAGAGGTTAATAAAAATTTTTGAAAAAGTTTATTAAATCACTACAGTGATGACAGCTTCCACAGGACTGCCATTCTGTATGTGAATACCCCGGAGTTCTTCATGTACCAAGGAATATGCATTTTATTTTTATTTCAGTTCTAGCTTCCTCTGCTAGGGCAGTAGCCACTACTAATCCTCACCAAAAGAAGTCAGTAGGTTTAGATATTGTCCTTTCAGGTAGCTGATGGAAGCTGACTAGTCCACAATGCTGTTCACATGACTGATGATAAGCTAGGCATGGCAGGATACCTAAGGAATACTCCAGTCTCTGACAGTTCCTGTCTGGAAAGCCTCTGTACTTCCTTCTGGCCTGGGTGTCTGCTTCCCTCCCCAGAGGTGATGGCTTGTAGACAGAGGACAAGTCTGGACACAGGAAGTGGAATCTGCTTTCAGGTTCCCACAGTTTGGACCGATTTACTCAATAAATAAAAACAGAATTTAGCAACCAGGGGAAAAAAGGCAGGTTTTTAACAATATTATTCAGAGAAATTAATGTTACATGATGATTCCTAGAACACTGGATATTTTAGAAATTGCCCTAGATAAGAAAAAAGTTTTCATTATATATGATGGTCATTATTATTGTCAATGACAATGTCTCCCATTGTTTACATTTGGCCAGAATTTCTTTCAAGATTCTTAGTAACAATTGATAATTCTGTGCAGCGCAGGAATTTCTACACTCAGTAACAGTGTGCACCACACAGATCCTCACCAGCCCAGCTCAATGAGTTGGCACACGACAGCACAGCTGCACACACATACAGTAGGAAGAGTCCAGATTGAATTAAAGAAATTCTGCCTCTGGAAGACTAAGTAGTTAGGGTGCTTTATGAATGCTGATCTACTGATTCTGATACTGTGGGTGTTCCGGAAGAATTATCTGGACACTTGTGCACACAGCACAGCCATTACCATAGATCACAGAACACAGATTTCAGAGTGTGTGCTGCGTGTAGACATTTTTAATGGAAGGAATAAGAAGGTTAAATCTCTTCTTTGGACAATGTACAGTTGAAATAGTTCTGATTTGATCCTTCTCATGATAACCACAGTGAGATTTGAGGTGTTTCAAGTTCCTACAGCTAACAGATGACTGAAGAAAACAAAGCAAAATAAAAAGTAAGTGTCCTCTGCTACACTGCGGTTAGAGATATTATCCCATAAGGTTTTTTTTTTCTTTAAAACCTGGATTGTTTTGATAGTATACTGTGAAAGGCTGATAAGCAATCCTGTAGCCTTATTCTGCAACTCGCCTTCCGGCTTAGAAGGGATGTCCTCTAGGTGCTTAGAAATAACTATGAGCTTCTCTCTGATTTCTGTGGATATATTTCATACACTTCTTTCAAGTGTCATATGGTACCTTTCTAATTATGTTTTGTGGGGAACACACTTATACTGTCAATTAATTTTCTTCTACTCATTAGCCACTTCCATCACAAAGAAGAAACAACAGAAAGCATAGTTAATTGCATAAGAGGCCAATTCAGGACAAATGTAATGTTTTCCCATCACATCCCATCACACAAGGTTGCCATTTCTCCACTTCTTAAATGTCTATCCCTTGCTGCTAACACACAAAATTGAACACTGCCTGTGGCATTTACTGTACCTTCATCTTCTGGATTTAATGTTGTCTCAGCTGCTCTACTGTGTCCCTCAGGGACCAAACCCATTCAGAATACTCTCAGCAGCAGAAACAGAAGAACACCAATCTCTCACCCAAACTAACAGCATAAAGGTGATAGCTCACTACAATACTAGCCTATTCACCTTTTGTCTCATTCTTTTTTATGTTTTCCTCCTAGTTTATAGCCTTTTTGGTATCAAGCAGGGACCTGAAAGATTAACCAGTCTTTACAATTCCTGACCACATTTTATTAGAAATGAGACAGAACCCAGACCTGCTGCTGGGCAGAACTGTGTCAAGGATGGAAATTTTATTTCATATAAGATTAACAGATGTAGAGCCTAAGACAGGGCAATGGCTCAGTGATCCAAGAAATGTTTCTGGTAAGATGAAACCTTTTCATCTTACAGTACTACTCTGGAGATTTCAAAGTCTGACTTGATTCAAAGTCATAATGGACAGCAACAAATTTCCAAGTTGTCCATGGAGAAAAAAAAAAAATGCTTTCAAGTGTTTTAGTTGAAACTGCTTCCTGTACAATTTGATGAAAGAATCATTTGGGGAATTGGATTTGGACATCTTTCAAGTTGCCTCAGTGATTTCTACCCCATGCAATTCTGAGAAAAATGACTGAATTTCATCCCAGTTAGGACAGAGGAGCTTACTCCAGTAGTATACAATGGTGCTCAAATTTCCAGAGAAAATCTTTTGCAAAGATGTAAGTGCAGAGAAAAGCTGAAGCACTTTAATATACCAAATTAAACACTGCAACCAGATACTGCAGTGGTGCTGGGAACACCAAAACTCTGTGACTTGGATTTCTCTCGAGTTGTAAGAAGTCAAACTGGAACAAGCTATTGACAATATATGCAGCATTGCCTGATTTCACCTGAAAGCTTTTAAAGTTTTTATGAAAGAACGTAAACAAAGAAAGCTATTCATAAAATCCTAAAATCTGTGTTTTTTCTTTTAAGATGTTTCCTTTTAATTTACCATTCTGAAAACAATCCCTATATTTACTTAAGTATTTCATATCTTGTCATTGAATGCATCAAAAAGACTTCCAGAGTTGGTTACCTCCTATCAGATCCTTGGACAACTCCCAAAGTAACAGTGTCTTTAAAGGAGTCTCTACAAGTATATGAAGATTTACTCAGCTGAGTCTTTTAACCATGAAAGCAGATGTTCTCATTTTTTGTAATATAACTTTCAGTATTTGGTAGCAGATGGAAATTTAGTTAAGTATTAAGTACTGTGAAATGAGAGAGGCGAGAGATGTTCTTTCTTCTTCATAGTCCCAGAATCTCATAATAACATAGAATGTGGACATAGACCATGGTCCCTGGCAACTAAGTAGAGAATGACAGAGTAGGGAAGGCTAATATAAGAGCAATTTTCTAATGTCAAAAATTTCTCTACTTATTATATCTGTCATTACCCAAATACCTTGTTCAGGTATTCGCGTATTCCTGAATGATAAGCAATTCAAAAGAAAATACAAAGCAAGCAGAAAATTCTGCATATAATTTCAGTTTAACTTGAAACTTATGAACTTCATTAAACTTCAATTAATTTTTCAAAATTATCATCTGTCTTTTATCTCACTAATTTCAATCATAACCTAAAGCAAGAAAAGAGAAACCATGAGGGAAGCTATGTTCATGGAGAACACTGGAAACATTACAAAGAAGTCTAATCTCATTACACTTCAATACTGTTTCAGAACCAAAAACCTTGGTGTGAGCATCATAAAAACCTGCAATATTGCAAATAACACAGAAACTGAAGTTGCCAAAGCACAGGGACTTGCTTTTGCCTCTCCCCATTTAATTACCTACTGATTCACATAATAGACATGAATCAACACATTCTCAGAGGAGTTTAGACCCTGACCCCCTTCATTATGTAAATTTCTGGTTGATTTTGTTTGGGTCTTTCTTCCAAAGCTGATGCAGTTGAAAGCACATGTACAAGTGGCACAACCTTGTAAACAGTCACTCACATTTTTGGACAGGAACCCTATTATGAAGTTCTACAGCCAGTGCATATATGTGATGTCTGCTGTCTACCCTTATACTCATCTCAACTTCAAAGCACAGTGCTTGTTTACAAGTTCATCAAACCCTTCCCCGGGGATATAGGTGTCAAGCAATGAAAGGTGACTGCTTAGATGCCAGTGAATGATCTGTTTAGAAAGGAAATATTTCCAAAGTGGTGAACAAGAATTGAAGAGTTTCTCTTGTCTGTTATGTTAGTTTAAGTTAGTAATTATGACAGATCCTCAAAACATATAACCAGCTTCTAAATCCACCATTGTTTTACATATAGATAGTATTCAAACAGTATTTAGGTATAATTTCCCAAAAGTTTTTGTTGCTCTTTTACATTTTCTCCTCAACTCTGAATAGCTTTGTGTGAAGTGTACTTGCTGATTATCTTCTACTTCTGAACACCTAATTCTGCTTTATCTTCTGATGCTCTGTTGAATTCATTACACTATCATTATAAAAAAACCCTTCACCATTATCTGTCTCACCTCTCCATTCCTCCCTTAACTTTCTCTGTCCTTTCTCAATATCCTATGGTTCAGAGCTTCCCTCTGACAGTTCACACATTATTCATTTCTTATTCTCCTCTCCCCTCTTCATTTAATATTTCCTTACGAAGCCCAGTCACCCTCCCTTCTCATCCATCTTTTTTTTCCTCCTGCCAGCTGGAGTGTGGCTTTTTTTTTTCACTTGTTCTGTTATGAAACTGTTCCCACCGTATTTCATGAAAATAACACCAGAGTCTTCCAGCAGTTTTCATCTTATTTTTCAGATTCTGGTTGAGTGGGAAGGGTAAGAGCAGAAGGAAAAAAGCCTGATTATAACCAGAAACTACTTCTAACCATAAAATCTCTCACCCTCTTCAAAAATTGTCCTTTTAAGGACTTGTGCAAGCTTTTACCCATCATCACTGCATGCTCCCTATCATGGATAATCACACCTGTTGACAGAGTACCTGCCAAAAAACAGTAACATAAGAAAGTGAAATATGGATTTCATACACAATTGAGAATATAGAAGACTGATTTACAGCAGGTGCCTTACTGACTCATGACGGCCACCTTACCCTGCCAAAAATGTATTGAGCATGGTACCCATTGTGGAAGCATCCCTCCTGCCAATGATACCAGCTGCTGGCATGCATTGTAAAGGAGTAAATCTAGCAGACTTCAGTTTACAACTTTTTATTGTTTAAAAAAGTTCAGTAACAGAGGAGAAGCTGGCTGCTTAGAACTACAGTAAAATACCCTATTTCAAATGGATCAGAATTTTGCACTACAACAATTCTCAGGTAGGATGGAGTTGCAGCTTGCAACACCACCTCTCCCCCTTCCTAAAGGGCTTTAGGAAACAAGTAGATGAAGCCACAAAAAACAAATTTAAAAGTTCAAGTGCCAAATGTGTTGAACTTGTAAGGATGCATACAAGGGTAAAAAGTGGAACCAGCCTGAATGTGGTAAAAGCACAGCTGGTTTTAAAAGGGAAAATCCATCTACAGCCTTCTTGAATAACTGCACAGTGCCTTACATAATGGGGCTTGAATCTCAGTTGTCCCTAGGCACTACCACAAACCACTTGGTTAATAATTAATCATTAACAATGTACATGTTAGACTCACTTTCTAACTGCCTGAGTAATTCTGATTTAGTGGAGCAGTCCTGGAAATACAAATGCTAGAGTACACACTAGCCTAAGGATGCCACTGAAACTTAGACCAGAGACCAGGCCTAGCAGACTATTGTCTGAGATAGCATTAAATGGACCTGTTAGGTCAGAGGCAGCAGAAAGGCAACCCTGGTATTTTGTCTTTTTAATTATGATCAGCTATGGAGTTATTGTCAAAGCTACCTCTGAGTGCCTATTTTTGATGTGTTAATGTCACTATTGTTTCAAAGTGAACTCTTGAGTCAGGCTGATTTTAATAGTATAGATGTAGGTATTGATTTGGAATTATGGTCTTGTATGCCAGACTAGTTAGACTGGGGAATTCTAGACAGATTCTGTATAATATCTTGAATGTATTTTGGATCAGCACCAAGTGTGACCTCTTGGAATGTTTATGTTATTTAAATTTATAGTTGTTCTACAATAATTCTTCTTGTGCAAACTGCAAATCTCTGTAACTCTAAGGCTGGGAAATTAAATTACTTCTGAAAAATTAGTAGAGCATCTTTGTTTTTACAGGTGTTGAATTAATAGTAACTTGAATGACCAAGAACTAAATCCTCTACTTCAGAGTTATCTTGCCTGCAATCAGCCGAAGTAATTGCCCGAACATAGCAAACTTGCCTTCTTTGGTCTTTACTTTAGATCTTTTAATCAGATTTGGTACCATAGCACTGGATTTTCAATCAAAATCTGTAGGAGGTCTGCTTGTACACAGGTGTAGAACATTTATTTTTCCTTAGCAGCTTTTGGTACTAACAATTACTAAATGTGGATCTGCATTACATACCTAAGTTTGTATTACATACCTATCTTCGATACTTAAGCTTGCTTTTCAAATAAAGCTCATATGAAATAATACTTATATGAAAGAATGGTATAAGAGTCTTCAGAGAAAACTAGGAGAAAAAATAAGAACTAAATTCTGAAGGAGATCTTGCTTTAAATATGCTATGAGCTTTCACTCATTTGCAATATTTATAAATTAGTTGTCAAATTATTTTTGCTATGTAAATATTGTTTACTCCTTGTCACTGTCACCCTTCAGTTCATATCACCATGAGCTGAGCACTTGAAATTGAGCTTTGAAGCTTCTGAACAAATGTTAAAAATGTTTTCCACCCTGGAAAATGCAAGGCTCCCCACTACTAATTAGTGCCGCTAATATGTTTGTGGCTTTTTTCTTTTTCAAACAGTGCTTGAAAAACATTTCGAAGTGCCTCATATATTTCACCAATCAAAATTATCATGTGTATTATCTTTTTGTATCTTTGATCAAAAGCACCATTATACAAATAAAACCAGCACCCATCAAGTAAATTTAATTTTGAAACCAGCTGCAGCAGACACTATATCAACATATAAAGATACACTTAGTCTTCACCAGAAAAATAAAAATAAAACCAAAACCTCTGAGACAAATCATATATTCCCCTTTTCCATTCTTATATAAATGTGCCAAAAACAAAAACTACATAACTTATCTCTCTGACAAAAAAGAATTCTGGACTAATAGAACTGCAAACTTCCTAAAACTGCTCTCTTCCTAATATGCTTCTTCAGCACACTCATTTATCCACAGCAAGCTCCACTGGTAGGTAGGTATACATCTTGTGGCTTCGATTGTTTGTTTCATGGTCACAAAAAGACTACGTGCCACCTTGAAAAATGTGCATTAATTGAGTCATAAAGTGGGTATACAATGCATAAAGATGTTCTTCAATGGACTCAATAATGTTAGTGGTTTGTGCTTGTAATTTGGGAGCAGTCTGTCAAAGCTAGTGGATCAGGACTGATCCTTCAATAGCTTAGTACTTTCTGAACTATTTCCACCTGGACAAAGTGAGCACAGAGTGCATGCAAACAAGAATTCTCTGTTCCTTGCCAATTCATACTCACTCGCCATGTTTATGAGAAAAGGATAGGAGGAGCAGAACAGTGGAGAAACAGACCCAGTGTACTTTTCTGTTTTCTCCTGAAACGTACCAGCAGAAACCTGATTAGAAAGAAAGAATTGTTCTGCCTAATAGGAGCTAGCAAGGAACATATGGCATGACATAGATTGTACACATTGAGACATCAGTCAACATGGCAAGAAACTGAAGTAACATCCACAAATTACAACCTCAATTGCTAAAAATAATTAAACAGATCGGCAGACATTTTAAAAATTACACATCGGCATCCAGTAGCCATGGAAAGCGAGTAGGACTTGGTAATGTAAATAATTATGTCATTTTTAGTTTTAAATGTTTTACCTATTATTTGAAATATCTGTGCTCAAGAATTTGAAAAACATGCAAGTCCTGTTATGCCAAGGTTGACTGGGATAATCTTCCCTAATGCACACAGTAATTTTAATTCATTCCTTTCTATCACTGTACTTCTGCATACTGTATTCTGATTTTAATCGGTTGGATATATATGTTGTTCCAAGTTTTCCAAAAGGAAAAAAAGGAAGGAAAAAAGAAGAATTTTTCTGAAAGTAAAGATATTTTCATTGCTTGTCCCAAATGGATCTTCTAAACCATTTTGGTTTTTTTTTCCCAACCATAGCCTGATGAAAGCTGATTTTTAAGAAAAAGGGTCAAAGTTCTGATCAAAATTTTTCCTGCATCTTTCATTGGAAAAGTGAGCATGTTTAAAGAAGGAATTATATGCAATTAAAAAAATAGTTTAAATAATTGTCTCATAGATTGAAGGATCTATGGGCAATTGTACATGCTTCCCTGAAAAGACAGCACAGTGTTATACATACAACAGCTGAGTCCAGATAGAGAAACACTGATAATTTACTAAAAAAAGGTAATATCGAAGATTCAGCTTTCAAGTACACTTTATCATTGCTGAATTAAATGTGTCATGAAAAATAAATAAAATAGAGCTGCATGACAAACAGCAAAACTGAATGCCTCCCTATTCTTTTTGAAGAAACCCCGCCAAATTAGACTTGTCCATATTCATGACCTCTTTTTCCTCCATCTCTTCATGAATATTCAGTAAACAACTTTTCTTCAATAGAATATTCATGGTTGTGAAAAATCTCTGCAAACTAGTATATGTAGGAGTATTTGCACTAGTATGCTGGCATATTGAAGAGCTCTTTTATTATTTGGACAATAAACTCATTAACTGATTAAGAACATTCAGTTCAATTAAAAATAGAGGGGTCCCTCACCTAGTTGGAAAGCTTGGGTCATCCAACCAGAGAGTGCAACTGTGCCACATGGCTTAGAAATCAGCCTAAGAAATAAATAATACAAACTAAATGACTGCGGTAAGCACACAGTTTAAAACGATTCTGTGGGATCCATCTACCCAGCCATACGGAGCAGTTAGATTAAAAAAAAATAATAAAATAAAAATAATTTAAAAATCCACAAACAAACAAACAAACAAAACCCAAACAAAAAAAACACCAAACCAAAAAACTCAAACAAACCGCAGCCTGCCCACGGAGGATTCGGGCACAGGCAAGGGCTTGCTTGGCCCCTTAGGAAGCAGCCGCCACCAGATCTGCCGCAAACCGACAGCGGCGACCACGGGCGGAACCGCAGTGCTCCCAGCCCCGCAACGCTCCTATCCACGCAGCGCTCCCGCTCCATAGCTCTCCCAGCCCCGCAGCGCTCCCAGCCCCGCAGCGCTCCCGCTCCATAGCTCTCCCAGCCCCGC
>VYXD01004000.1:11211-34628 GCA_013397195.1 Hylia prasina
CCGCAGCGCCCCCAGTCCCGCAGCGCCCCCCCCCGGCCCCGCCACCGCTAGTCGGAGCCGGGAGACCGCGCACTCCGCTGCCTGCCCAGGGGCACCGGCTGAGACTGACCGCCTGCCCCCTGCCCTGCCTCCCCGCCTGGGGGAAGGTGGCATTCCTCCCTCCCGCAGCTTTTGGAGCACTCGTGGCTGTAACTGTTGGAGAGCAAAATCCTGTCTGTTGTTTCATAATTAGAGGGTTATGGCCTGAAAAGATCACAGCTGGGTTTTTTAATACGAGCTAAGTCATCATGCTCTAGCGATTTCTAGATGTTTCTCTCTTCCTAGCCTCCCTTCAGTTTTAGAGCATCCCAGTGCTCCAGTGTCACAACTTCAGTCTGAGTGACAGCAGGCCTGGTAAGGATTGGTTTGGTTTCTGTGTGGAGGCTCTGGTGGTGTCCTCACTGCAAAATCTGGCCCAGTGTTAGTTTAACACTTCGTTAACCTTCAAAATGTTAATAGGATGACAGCTGATGTTTACGAAGGATATTGAAAGGAAATTCAGAATTAAATGTAGTTCTTAGTATGTGCAAAAGGTTTTGTTAATTTATACTGTTCCTTGTTCCCAAAAGTCTTACAAGATTTTATGGAGGTGTTGGAAAAAACCATGTAGCTTAAAAGCCCATGTGACCACCCGACAGGGACGTCTGAGTACAATTGCTCAATAACAGTTTTAATACCATTTCTGAGATAAAATCTGCAATCATAAAAATGAAAGCTGGATTTCAGGTACCTTGTTTTAATCGTGTATTTTAGAAATTGAATTTACTAACTGCAGCACTTTATGTTAGCATATTTGTGAGAAATATTACCTTACACTCATATTCAATTATTTACCTCATTATTATGGTTGCTGGCAATAAAGAATTGTTTAAAAGTAATAATGAAAGATACTTATTTCCAATTTTCAGGTGCATATGGCTAGTAAGGAAGAGATTATTATTATTATTGTTATTGTTATTATTACTACTACTATTATTTGAGATTATCTTACATGTTAAAGAATTATCAGAGCTGGGGATGAATTAAGGAATAACAGAGCTAGAAAGATGTCAGAAGACACAAATTCAGTACAAAGGATGTGTTGAAATGGAGCTGTTGAGATTAGAAAAGAAAGCTGTCACAGTCTCTGATAATTTTTTCCTGAGAGAAAATCAGACACCTGTGGTGAGAATACTTTCACTGTTTCCTTGTACTCCTGAAACACAATACTGCTATCACTACTATAAAACCATAAGCTTTGTACTGAGTTTGCAAGGCATTAGTCTTGCCCTGTCTGAACTCTTCCTGACTTGCCTGAAGCTGGGATTTTTCCTACAGAAATTTTTTTGGCAGGAGGAGGATAGATCAGGAGCCTACAGCAAATGACAAGTTATTCCCTTTACGTAGACACCGTGTTGAAGGTACTGGCTTTAAGACATGGAAGATGAGTAGAAGGATGAAAATAATGCCAGGGAAAGGGCTGAAACTGGCATTTATCAATTTAAACTACACTATTACTATTTTTGAGACTTCGTCTGTATAGAAGAATTTTCTTTTTTTTCAGTAATGGTTAGGGAGACACTAGCTGATTGTGTCATGAGAAGACTAAGTACAAAAAAGAAAGTCCAGGCAAGCAGGGAACATAGAAATCTTTTGAGAAGTTTCAGTGGTGGGAAGAAAGGAGGCATACAGAATAGAAAGCAACATCACAAGTTCTCCATTTAAAATAAGTCAGCAATATATTAAGAGTAAAGAAACAAGAACTGTCCATAGGGATTACTTAAGAAATTATCTTGAAAATTACTAAAATGTCACAGTGATTGAAATGTTTGCACTTGTTATGTTTTAGGGTGTCTAAAACATTTCCTATTTAACACAAATGCCTACAGTAAGTCTCCACTGAGCTGTAAGTACTGCTTGTGCTGAAAAAGGACAAAGCATTCTGAAATTGTTGGTGAAAATGGATTACTCTTACTCTTGTCTTACGCTTACTCATGTCCTCAAGGGGCAGGAGTGAAATAGACTTTTTCTTATAGAGCTCCCTGTAGCTGTGGAAAATTCAGTCCACAGTTCTTCCTTTGCCTGTTGATAACTGGGAATTTGCACACCATGAATAGCTGAATCTGCCATGTTGCTCCCTAGGTGTGAGAAGGTTCTCTAATACAGGGCTGTGGTCTCACTTGTCACTTCTAGATATCTTCTTGGATAAAACTACATCTAAAGAAACTAAGGCAAGGGACAAGTGGGATGAATACAATTACTCCACTACAGTAAAGTTGTTCTAAATACAAAGGTACTACCAAGATACAAATGTGTTAGTTAATGCTACACCAGGATTTGCAGCTGCCAGGATTTACTGGAGTCTATCTTAAGCAAAAGGAGTCAAAGCACAGGATCAAGTACTGTCCTGTGAACTGTCCATGCAGTGCTTGACATGTCTTTGACCAGAGTCTGATTGTGCAATCCCAGTCCCCTCCTGGGCATGGCTCTAAGAATAACATGGGTGTCAAGGGGAAACCAGGCACCAGCTGCAGAGTTTTACTTCAGTTAATCAATTGCTAACCAAGTCAAGTTGCTGATTGCTCTTCTGAGTACTGGGAAGGACAGGAGCACAAACAACCTAAGCAAACACATAAACATCTGTCCTCCTCCCTGCACAAACTCATCTTGCAGTATTTTCTCCACCAGATACATCCAATTCTCCAGTTTCACTGGAGAGGGGACAGACAGTGGGGAAGCTGAGCTGATATGCATGTAGTTTACTGCTGCTCTAAGCAGAGTATTTTATTACTGCCCTTTGGCCTTTGGCTCCCTCTCACATACACCTGAGCAGGGCCACAAGCTCCTCAGTCTCAATGGTTGGTTGATGCTTAGTGGGATTTCCTAGTGCTTGTTCCATTGGTCCAGGTTTTGAAGGAAGAGCATTTAGCCAATGAATGAAAACCCTCATGTTCCCTCAGGGTCAGAGCAGACCCCGATCTTTAGAATTTACTAATACAGACACAGTCATGGTGACTGGCTAGTATATTCTAAATACTTTGCATACTCTAAAATCACTTGCTACTTAAATTTATGTTAGCTGCAAAAGCTTATGTAATGGGCTTAAAACATGAGTATTTTCCCTCTTCCAGGCATGCCTGAGGAGTTAGGTCATTGCTATAAAAATAAATATTTGTATGTACATATAAATATACATATTACATAAGAAGAATCAAGTGTCTTGGAAATATTCATTAAGTGTTGAGACAGCTGGGCACTGATCAAGAAAACATCCATCCCAAGCAGATGTCTGACAATCAGCCTTCTTTTGGGGTGTGACACAAGGGTCCTTCCTCCTTGGTTCTGCTACTCGATACACACATGAAATAGGCTGTCTAGGTGGTATGGGCTGCTTTCTCATATACAGGTTAACCCTCATTCATAAACACTGCTTCATAACTTTGAGTAAATTAAAGCTGAAATAGATCTTTGTTTATATTTTAGTGTTTCCTTTATGACTCATCCAGATTTTTATTTCTGTACAAAGTGATGTGAGACCAAATAAAATAGGATATAATCAAACTGTGAAAGGTTATTCCCTTAGGGTGATGTTCAGTTTCATAATGATGAGTTGTATTTATTTTTCCCAAGATTAAAATAAAAAAACCCCTAACTTTTTCAGCTCCAACAAACAAAATGCTCAGGTATTTCAGTAAAGATTTCAAGACTACAAATTATGAAATATTATTCTTCTCTTACCCCTGTTGCTGATGATACTTAAGAATGAATTGCTATGCATAATAGTACATTCACTCAGTCTCCTGCACTGTACAGTACTAGGTCTTGACCTTCATGTTGCAGACAATTTCAGTACTTTTGCTTTGTATTCACCTAATATTTTATTTAATTTTTTACTTCTCCAGGGACTACCATGCTGTTAAGATTTTTCCAATTTTTTTTTAAACAAGTGGTAAATAATTGTTCTTTCTCATTATAAAGATCCTTTTGAAGTCTTCAGTTATAACTGCATCATGTTTTATGACTTTGATTCCTTTTACTTATCCCCTTCATTTTTTGTTATTAGAAAATTGATTTTATCAAGCATTTATAAAAAAAGAAATTCTTTCGGATTTAATGAAATGCCAGTAATTACGTTTATAATTTTAGTATTCTAAGAACCCACTCTGCCTTCACAGACTCTGGTGCATACAGAATGACTCATTTGTGTATGGTTTTTCTCACCTTATTAATTATTCAACAGACCTGACAGTTATTGTGAGATTTCCATTTGTTATTTAATACTGTAAGTCAGAAATTTATGTATTTGTTCCTGGTGTAGAAACTGTAGTAGTTATTTTTTTCCTTGAGATGTATAGACAAAGAATCTATCAAGTGAAAAACAGAAGTCACATATCTACTTAGAGAAAAATAGAACACAGTTATAAAAAGCAACTGGAAAAGTCATTCTTCTGTCTATCCTAGTGACCTAAATAATTCCTGACAGGTATTTGTCTAACCTTTTCTTAAAAGCATCCAGTAACAGAAATTCCACATCACTGTACTCCATTCAAAACGTGATCAGTCTTTCCTTTAGAGTGGTTTTCCCAGTGTCCCGTGCTGCCCTTGAAGCCTGTTATTTGAGAGCAATATATCTCTTTTCTCATCCTAGCATCTGCTTACTTATTCAAAGACTACTATGATACCTTCTTCCCTTTTTTTTTTTCCAAGACTTAACAACCTCAAAAACCTTCCTCAGCAGCTGTAATTTACCAGACCTATGGCCAGTTTCATTCCTTTTCTCTGGACTCTGTAATTGCTTTATGTCTTTCCCAAAGCTTGATGGAGTACTTGAGCTGAAACCTTAGTTCTGCATTAAGCAGGATAGAAGGATTACTCCTACAGGTTATATTCCTGTTGACAAATCCCAGTAGGATATTTTCCTTGTTTGCAGCAGCTTAATAACATTGAGTCACACAGAATTTGCCATCCACTCCGAATCTGAGATTTTCCTGCAGAACTTCTACCCACTTTGTTTACTTTCTTGCACTAAATAGATGATGAGTCCTGCAAACATGCAGAACTTTACATTCCTCTTTGCTGAACTGTATCCACTACATCCACAAGATTTATTGACAAGAAGTGTACACTTCTGATTCCAGTGTCTGTAGACACTCATTGGGGAGCAATGACAAAACATTATAATAAAATCGTATCATGGAAGCCCAGCTTTCAATTTCATTGCTTAGGCTGATACCAATAAAGCTTTAAGCTATTGAAGAAAAAGAAAAAAAAAGAATGAAAAATCAGTTAATCTTTCTGGAAGGGAACACCATTAAGGTTAGAAAGCTTGGTGTTGAGATTTTTTTTCTTTTTATTTTACAAAAAAATTGCTGAGGTGACAGCCTTGGGCAGCTAAGTCTTCTTATTCATCTACAGAAAAATTCTGCCTGAACAGTGGGAACATACACTTCTCCACTAATGTGTTTCGAATCTTGACCCTGGAGAAACATCTCCTTCTAGTACAAAGTCAATTCAACTTCCATATGCACTCAGTTTCTGGTCAGTCTGTCAGGACTGCCTGTGGCAAGGATTTTGGACTATGGACAAAGGTTCTGTAAGGACCATGTTAAATGAACATTTTTAGGGCTAATGTGCACAGAAACCTTGCACTATTTTAACTACAGTGAGGCAGTTGAACTGCTGTGACTTTTTAGTATGGACTCACTGTATTTTTACCATCCGTAGAGCCAAAATGCAATTCACCAGGGATAGTCTATTTAATCCTACATTATTATGTTCCATACTTTCATGGTCAATACACTTTAAAGGGTTTCAATTCCCCTGCCTCTGTGAATTCCCCCAGCCCAGCTCTGCACCCCTTTATACTTCCCCACCCTACCCATGATATAACATTTTTGGGACTGCATTGCAAAGCACATAAAATTAAAGGAGGTAATAGCGCCAGGTTTTGCAGGGCTCCACTACTCCTATTTACACACCAGCCATGCAAGAGTTGCCAAGAAAAAAACTGAAAGTGGGAAACTTGGAATGCCTGGTGAGAAAACATGGGTAAAAGAGGCAAATAGTGATAGCCTTCTAAAACACATTCCCTGCTTCAGAACTTTTAATATCATGCTGCTGACTGACTCTCCAATCCACCTGTTAAACTGCACAGCTGGGGGAATCGAAATCAGGATCAAAGTTTTACTTCAATGAATAGTTAATTGTGCTAGAAGAAACAGCAATAAAAATGACAGAGACTGAAAAAAAGATGACCCCCACAGACCTGAATAGTTTAGCTGCCTGGTGGCTGCAAACCTGTTTGAAATCACACCAGTGAACCATTTGAAAACTGCCATCTTTTACCACTAGGTACAACAGGTAGGAACTATCTCTTTCTCAGGAAAGACATGATCTGGCTCTCATGCATAATCCAAAAGCCCTGAGCAGAGTCACATGCTTTACTCTGACCTTCAAAGGGCAGAGTTTATCCCCACTTCCTTTCATGGTGTTTTCTATAGAGTGGTTCAATCAAATCCTTACTCAGAACCACATTGAGTTTCATCAGGCCCATTGTCAGTATCTGGCTTTGCTGCAGAGTCTGACAGTGCTGTGTGAAGATATCAAAGTCCATTTTAAATGCTTCCTACTGCAGGGAGCCTATATTCTCAAGGCACATTAGTCTGCACAACATGCTGTACAGTGGACTGTTTCAGTACCCAAGCTAGATATTTCTACACTGGAAATCTGAAGGACAAAACATAATATAAACATACCTTTCCCCCAGGTGCCTCTCCCCTGTAAGGCATTGAACAGGGACTCTGGAGATTTAATTCAGTTGAAATGATCTGATTCTGTAAACCAGCAGAATACCTACAAATGTAAAATTACACCAACTTTCTTGCACAATTAAACTTCCTTTTTATGGAACACGGGGGATTTAAGAATGTAAGTCCCATGATTTTCAATAAGATTTAGAATTCTAGAACTGTGATACTTAAAGATAGATAGCAAATTTCTACTGAACAAGGGAGATTACTAGTCTAACAGAGCTATACCTTTGAGATCTGGGTTTTATAGATGACATTGAAATAAGGGCATAGGCATCTAAAGTGGGACATAACCAGGATTTAGGAACTGAAATACAAAACACAGATGCCTGAAATACCTCGTTTGCTGCTGCCTACTCGTGTCTGAAATCTACAGAGCTCTAAGTTTCCCAAATCAAAGTCCTCATGGCACCTGAAGTTCTACTTTGGGATCTACTAATGAGTGAAGCACTGATCTTTGACTAAGACCTATCAGGCTTCACAAAATAGATTATTCTCTACTGTGTTTGCAGAAAGGTGTCAATCTCTTAAACTCTACCAGAGCAGACCTATTGTACTCTGTTTTTCTAATGAAGCTGATATGCAGAGTGGAATTTGAAGAGTTAAAGAACTCCGTCACAATAGAGGTTACCGAAGCTTTCCTTCCCATACCTGTCAGAGGGAGTTTTAACTCTTGCCTTCTATAAAAGCATTTTACACAATAGCTATACATTAATGGGTGGTCAGGGTGAGAGGGAGGGAGAAAAAAAGAAGAATCATCTCATTATTTTTGAGGCTTTGCATATAGTTAGTTGTGAGTCCAGAACACATGAAGTACGACCATAACTCTTAAACAGCGGCTTAAAAAACAGATCTTGCAAAACAGTAAAATATCAAAATATTTAGATGAGGAAAATGAAGCTCTCCTATATCCCAAGCAAGCTGGTAAGCACTAGAACACAACATACACTAGTGAAACCATCTATGTTCAGCTTTGTTTGTAAAATTTATTTTACAGTTACAGATTGTTTTTTATAAATACTTCAATAATCATGAAGGGGAAAAAAATGAGTACTCTTGAGTATGGGCTCCATGGCTTCCTATAATAAAAGAGTCTGTTATCTACTAAGGCAAAAGGCATAATTTTAAAGCAATCTGGACAATAATTAAAAATAAGTTGAAAATTATGAAAAAGTTGCACTTCCTGCCCTCATTTTTCTGGTGCCTTCACCTCCAGTTGTGCTCCCATCCACAGTTCCAAGTGGAGTTAACAGAAGGCCTGAATGTATTCTGCACAAAGGGTGAGGAATTAAAGGATCTGGTGAGAGGCCACCTTCCCCTTTTCTGACTGCATGTGATACCTGGTCAGTAGCGGGAAAACCCAATTTTATTGCAGTGCTCAAGCATAGGATTACTTGTGAAAGAGGCTAGGATTGAATCATGCCTGAAACTAACTGCATTCAGTATGTATCTGTATAGGCCATGTTGACACCTGACATTTGACAAACAGGTCAGTAAAAACCAGTTTTAAACAGCACCTCTCCTTAGAGGTCTAATGTTTCAACTGGCAAAGTTAATTATTTTCTCTCACGTGATAATCTTTCAAGGGGAAGGCTGAGATGCCATATTAGAGAAGTTCATCATCATTTGCATTGCTGTGCAGCCTGTTGCAGGGACCAATACAAGTCTTCCATTTCCAATGCTGTCTGTATCACAGCTTGCCTTGATGCTATACACACTTGAAATAAACCATACTTTCATATATATTAAGGAGTTATTTTTTCTTCATTGACATTCACTGTGGTATGAATGAAAACTAACAACTACCACCCTCCTCTGCCCAATTTCCAAAGAAATCTCCTAGTCTGTCATTTTGAAGAGTTAAGAATAGTTTGTTTGGCTCATTACTTCCAATTATAAAACACTGCTGCTGCAAATATAATGACAAACCCTTAAGCAATTGTGTGTTGTAAGGTGAAATTCAACTTTAATGAAGCAGACAGGTTTCAAAGAAAGAGTGAGCTCTACTGAAAACAGAGCTGTGTGCTTAATCTTTTTTTCACGTAGCTACATTTAAATAAAAACATTAAAAAATTACAAGTTAGTTACTGCGCCTGAGGGATCCCAGAAAACAAGAAGGAACAGTGAGAAACAGTGAATCAAGAAAGTGATAGCAGCAAGCCATCCAAATGCAAGCACCCAAACTGCTGTAACTCATGGATTTGAACTCTTTCAAATTGAGTTGAAATCCAAGTTGAGAGTTTTCTTAACATATGAAGTAATTTAATGAGCAAACATCCCAGTGATAAAAAAACTTCTGATCAACCGAGTATGTTGACACTTTAAACTATATGTACTAGCACAATATATTACTTTTTTATTTTGAAACAAGAGTAGGAATCATCTGATTAAATGTGGATTACCTATACAAAGTCGGTATTTATAAATGAGCTACCCGACTTGACTAATGTTATAATCAATGAAGAGAAACATGCACTTTTAGGGTCTGATTCACCTTGTGATTCATTTTGTGTTGAGGAAAGCAAACCACATGTCATCCATAAAACCTGCTGGAGGCCTTAAGTGTAAATCTAAATTCTAGCACATAGACAACTGACATATGTTATAGATTATTATGTTTACATAGATGTATATGTCACTGTTATACTGAAAGCATATTAGACAGTAATAATATTTACAGTGTCACATAGCTTTTTCTACTCTGTAATTCTGTAAAAACCAAGATGTTTTAAAATCATTAGCAAGGAAGAAACAATTTTTCTAACCTATAAGCTATTGAGTACAAAGAAAAATACCAACTTCATTTATTTGGATACCTTTTTCTTTGTTGTTGTTACATATTTTCTTTGAATCACCTGTAGTTTACAGATGACTATACACAATACATTTTTCAAATAAACTATAAGAAAAAAAAAACCAAACAAGACACCAGTTTAGTCTTATGTAAATCAAATTGAATCTTCTGCAGATTAATTACCATTTTATCCCAAATTAATTTTATATGCTTTGTGATTATACAGTGCTCTAAGGAACTTCAAAATAATCACTGTATGAAACTACACATTATTTTAGTATTTAAAAAGTCCCTAGGAGTTTTCTGAAACTTTGTCATGATACATGGATTATGCTACAGTTTTAATGACTGTATTAAGATACTAAGTTAATAGAATGGCAATAACTTTACAGAGAAGCTTCCTGCCATTCTCTTATTTACATGCTAAGCTGTCTGACTCCCAAAATTAAATCCAAAAGTCCTTCAGTGGTTCCTCTGACACCCACCCTCACTGAGCTTGCTGTCTCAATGTGCAGCATAAGCAGAGCCATTAGCAGCCAAAGCTGGAAGAACAGCATGACGTGCAGAATAACACTCTGAAGGACCAGGCTGTTAACCTAGAATGTGAGTTACCCTTTACCTACATAAAAACATTCAGATGATGTTCTAAATACAAAATTGCTGTCCTTCCTTTGTTTCTCTTTGCTGCATGAAACTTTCTACTGTCAATTTTGCCATCTTCTGAAATACAATCATCTTTAACATTGCTAAGTAGTACAGAATATATTGCCAGTATTCATAAAAAAGGATGTGACAGTAAAATCTGGAGTATCATTTGGTATTGAAAAATCAAGTCTGTGTAAAAAGGAGATTTTAAAGGCTAAATTGAAAAATACATAGAACATTTTTTGCAGATGAAAATGCTTAATAAATGATGATTTGAATGCACATTTTCATCATAAATATTATCTCTCCAGCAGGGGCAACTTCAGCAGAGAAAATCTGCCCCATGCTCACTGCTGCTGCACTATTCACAGGACAACAGACAACAGAAAACAAACCAATTACAGACTAGTCTGGCTGCTACATTACAAAGCTACCAGTAGGTACTCACTCATGAATAAGTAGTGTCTTCATGCAAATTGGAGACCTACCACAAAATATTAGTGACAGTCTAGTGAGTATGACCAAGGTTCTGTGAAGCAACATGCAAACATTTATGGAAATACAGATTTGTTCATCATTAAATTTTGGTAATGCACTACAGATTTTAATCCTGATGAGTTTTTTTTCACTCTTTCCCACACAGGACTGAACAGTGAGAGCAAAACACCCCACCAAGGTTGTCACTTTATATTCCAGTCACACTTGGGGACATGGCTTCCCAGTCCTGGCATTTCAGCCTGTTGAGTCTAAAGAAGTAACTGTTATTATTCTGCACTCGAAACCAACATTTTGCACTTGAGACACAACTGCAAAAAAATTAGTGTCAGATGAGAAAAGCATTAATTCGTTTTCCAAGTAAATTGGTTATCTAATTTTTGACAACTTGTATTGTTTCTGTGTGCAATGCTGCAGGCAAGAGAACTCTTAAAAGGGGGAAAAAAAAAAGAAAAAAAAGGGGGAGGAGAGATATTCTGTTATTGAAATATGCACAAAGAGCACTATGGGCAGAGCAGGCTACTTTAAAAAAAATGTCACAGTTCCTTTTTTGGGACTGGCCCTAGAACAAGTGGATTATATTTGTATTTCAGATTTTAAAACAAACAAACAAACAAACAAACAAACAACCCCAAACACCTCTCAGTTATGAGAAATGCTTAAGTATATTTATTTAACTCCATTGAAAAGTAATTCCTGATAGGTATTTTGTGATTCTTTTGTCAACCATATGACAAATTATTTTTTTTATCTCATAAAACATTACCCCAAACTACAGAAAAACTTGAGAAACAGTGGATATGGAGACCATTAATTCTAGCTTCATCACTTCACTTAAGTAATTTTATATGTATACATTTCCTTCTACATAATCCAAATATAATTTGCCACTTTTTACTAAGTGTCTTCATAAAGTATTTTCAAGTTTTCTTTTGTTAATTTTTTAGAGGAAGGACTACCATAATGACTCAAATTATTTATTTTGTCTCTCATATGAATATGACTATTGTGAATGTTGCACAAATAAGATATTATTAGGAAAAAAAATAAAACTGGCAATTAAGAGGTCTTAATTGCTGGTTTACAGTTCCAGCTATTTTTCAAGTACTTTATACAGGAGGAAATTTGCAGCTAGTAGGCCCCTTATAAAAGTCTCAACTATAAAGTTTTCATTTAGCAATACATTCCTGAGCTGGAAACATAAGGTTATCTGAAAAGTAAAATTATCTTCTATCCCAATTGAAGATATAGTTACGAAACCAGTGAATTTTAAAATGAATAACCAGTGGTTATTCATTTTAAAAAAAGCTTCTACCAAGTCCCCCCGCCAAAAAAAACCCCAAACCTCAACACCCCCCAAAAACTACAAAACAAAGAAACAAAAAAGCTAAACCAAAACCTTTACAGTTATTATATTTTATACTATTGAATTTCAGTAAATTCAGTGAAAAAAATCAAGAAGACACAGGACCTAGCTGGAGATCTCTATCTGAGGTAGCCTATGTAATCTAAATAGAATTTTTATACAAATTGTTTTTATCTGCATTTTCTCATTGTGTGTTATGAACAAAGCAGCTTCAGTGCTAGGATATGAAGAAAAAGAAATGTGTTTATATTTATATTATAATCTTGAATTCATATTTAATAATACACCTAGAAACCAGAATTGTATATCACATGTGAAATGTGTATGTGTTATGTGAAATGAAGCCAAGTTATGGGAAAACAAATGTCCTTTATTACAATTCCATATGCATTTTTTACAGGAATAGAAGTGTTATTCATGGAGTCTTGACTAAACTCTAATACGGGAACATCTGCAAATCTAAATTTGTCCTGCAACTTGAATAGTGCAATTTTTATTTCTCTGAAGGAATTATTGAAATGTTGGAGATAGGCACAGGAGAATTCATGCTTATGTTTCTGCATTGGCTAATTAGTCATGTCCCTAAACATTCCCATAAGGTGACTATTCCAGTCTTTAGATATGGAAACTGATATAAAGGGGTAATTGACTGACTTGAAGAGATCAAATATTTTAATCGCAATACAGCACTAATATAATTAAAAACTGAGCTTCCAGTTCCTGAAATGAAAAGAAGCTGCTAGTTATAGCCCTTTACTAAAAGGACATTGCTGGAATCATGTCAGAAGCAAAGTTCAGTCTGAACTGTATGCTAGTGAAAGCCAATATTTTAACAGTTTGAAGAAAGAAGAAAACAACCTTTGTTATTCCCCAAAATGCCGGAAACTACCTCCCATTATAGCAGCAATAACCAACCTAGCCAGCTCATGGGCAGCTCATTGACACATGCTGCAAGCAAAATCATAATTTACTCTTCTATTTAATTTCCTGGGGATCTGATAGTGTAGAAGAGTTTCATGGACAATATCTTTCATGTGAGTTGCGTGTCAGGTTTATTAGATGAGTAATACAGCTTTTTTCTTTCTAGTTTATGGTCACTGTGCCATATACTATACATAGGCTTCCAATTTTGGAGTACCTGGTCATGAAGACATTTTGCAAGCCCCAAACCGTGGCAAGTTATTGTTTCCATCTGATCCAATATGAGAGACTATTGACTGCAGACGGACAAATTCTGTGCATATTTCCCAGTTCTCATATCTTTATTGACTTCAGTAGCCATGTTCCAACTAAATGATGGGATGAGACATCAGTACGCACCGATGCTCCTGCTCTCCTAGGCTCTTTCGGGAAGGGAGAAACAAACTTGGAATAAAATGACAAGCATTGCCTGACCTGAATAACCAAGAGCTCAGGACTGCAGGGGCTGTAAAACATGTCTTCCCGGATATAAGGATATATCCACAGATACTATCAGGGAGATAAACGCATTATTTAAATAATTTCAATAACTTTAGTCTAGAAAGAACTGAAACAGCTTCTTTTCCAAGTGTTATTAAGCACAATAACTTAGTAATGTAGGCCTTGCATCAAATAAGAAAAGCCCTGTTCTTTAAAAAGAATATTAAAAAAAAAATCAGTTTTTGACATGAGATATACCTTTGGCATGATTCCAAGGCAGACTTGTGTCCTCCAAAATTGAAATATATGTGTAAGCTCACTTCATGAGGTAAATGAATCTTTCAATATCTGGTACATTCCAGAGCCTCTTCCCAAGCACAACATTCAAGTCAATTTCATATTTGATGACCAGCAGATGATGTGAATGCCTGGGGGCAACTGTGGCCTATCCATGCTCACCCAGCTGGCTCCTAATGGATTTGCAGTCTAGTAAACACCATTGTTCAGTCTCAGTTCTGCAGAACTTCTCTGAAAAAATACCATCCCGTATTTGTCGTGAAGAACACAAGAAATGAAAAAATTAGGACAGAAAATACAGTGTATGTACATCTGATTTCTCCCTTTCTAAGTAATGCAGTTCTAGTCCTGGGTTCCTCTTTTCCTGGTGATGGACACATCTCATGCAAGTGCATGTTTTTCTTTTAAATCTGAAATTCTGAATTTTAGTTTATAGAGGCTTAAAATAACTGATCAAAAGATCTTATAGTTTTATTTTAGAAGATCACAAGTAGCCTTACCAAATAGTTTACCTGTAGGTATTGGTACACTTATCTAGGGCAGTGATGAGTGATATGAATTAATTATACAGAAAAGATGGCCATGGTTTTTCACTGCGGTGAGACTATACATTATTAATAAGGCTGATATGCAAATTAATCTGTCAGTAAAAAAATTATATGAACTCTTTGCCAAAAACTTGATGCAAATCAACATCTGGTTCAGTCATGGAGGAGAGGCAGCCCCATCTGGCTGAAAGTACATCATCAGATATTAAAAAACTTAAAAATCAGAAAGGAGCCTTTAATTCCAATCTTTCCTATAGGGCAATCAATCCTGAGGACCAAAAATTTATGATGTTAAGTCTTGAACTACTCAATCTGAAAGACAATTATAAAAAAAAAAAGAAAAAAAAAGAAAAAAAGAAGCTAGTATAACGTGGCTTGCTGGAAATCTTATTTAAACTACTGAAGTTGAAAAACTCAGATGTGCTTCCACAGATAGGTTCATTTTGATGAGCCTTTTGATCCCTGAGTTAAAAACCTTTACAACTGATGCAAGATACGTAGAAGGGGAAAAAAAGCAATTACAGGGCACCCCTGCTAGAAAGGGTTAATTTTTAAAAGTATTCTGTTTTCCAGTCCCTCTTTCCTTTTCTCAAGAACCAGATATTTGCCCAATCTGAACCTCGGAATAGCCCATGTTTTCACAACAGGATTCCTTTTCACCTCACTTCCAGTTAAACAGCTCACACAAACGTTTTGTTGCCTCCTGAGCTTGATTATGGTTCTGAGCAGACATTTAACTTTCATCAATAATGTTAGACAGAAATCCATAGTATTTTCTTCTCAGATTCCCCACAGGTTTCAATGATTCCCTTCTCCTTTACTGGGGAGACAAATCAGAGAGCTGGGCTCTGGTGCTCTCAATATTCTCCTATTGATGGGCTGGTAAGTGTCTAGACAGTTGTTGTGCATCTGTACTGCATTACAACACATACAAGATATATCTTGTATGTGTAGATGGAAAGTGACTCATTTAGCTGAATCTCGACTCTTCTCAAGAGAAATGTGAATCATGAAGAAATTTCTCCATCTTCATATATTTAACTCTGTGCTTCCTATATATGAAATGCTTACTTTTCATTTCAAAAATGCAGCATTAAGAAGTCATATATTGTAACAATTTTGCCAAAAAGCATCTGCAGCATTATTTAAAATAATTTTTATTATAAACTTCTATTCTCAGTTGCAACTTCAGAAAGATTTTTATTTATGTATTCAGAGATGCATAACCTTAATATGTTTATATTTTAAAAATATCTTTTGGAAAAAAAAAATAGCATTATACCAAAAAAAATATCAAATTAGGAACATAGGAAATAATACAGAATTATGTAGTAATGTAGAGTGATGCAATTTCTTTTGAAAAATCATTCTTCTAATAATTTCTGTCTCTAAACAATCACTGCTTTCAGATAAGTGACTGGCCTCATATGTCAAGGTTGCTGATTGTGATGCAAAGGATAGTGTCAAACAAGGAGTAGCTTTTCCAACAATACTACCATTTTACATTTAGATATTGTGCAAATTATTTAAGATAAATTATCTATTTCATGTAGCAAGGCTACAATCCTAGTCTATTTACAGAGGTGACTTTCATTTGCTAAGTCAGAATCCATGTTCATGCTCCAGGTGCTAGTACAACAAATATGTTCCTGTGTCATATGGATTGTTAACCTTTAGTGTTGGAGGCATACAGAAAGTAAAAATTCTCCCCCTAATAATACCCCTTAAGCAAAATGCCTGAGATACTAAACACCATACAAATATGAATGCTTTCAGATTTGCTGCCGACTTCATTATCACATTTTAAATATAGGTAGTGAAAAACAACATATCCAATGAAGTAACTTTGAGACAAAAAACTCATTTATATAATTTTCTATAGCCTGAGCTATAGAAGTCTTTAAAGCCTGAGTACAAAGTGGTTATATGGTTAAACAGAGAATATAACTCAAGCCTATGACTGAATGGATAGAAAGAACTGGTACATAGCTGTACCAGACCAACTACATTAATCCCACAGTTGTAGGATTTAAGTACCAAATTAGAATCATTAATTTATTTTTCTCCACTAGTCCTTCCAGAAGAATGCTATCAGTAAAACTGAAATGAGAAGGCCTTGATGAAAAATAGATGACAAATGCCACTTCAGAATGGATAGAGGCAATTTCCTGTACAGGTAAATCCAGACCCAAACACTTCAGCTCTGCCTGATATTTCAAAAGAAAATCTCATGTTGATTACCTCTAGCAATTGTTTAAGAATTGAAAACAATCAGTTAAAATTCAAGTAATTTATGCAGGAAATATATTGAATGTGTGAACTGTGAAAACCTGTCTGCTTCTGTAAAAGTCTATGTAGTGAAGATTTTTTTTTCTTCTGCTATGGGAAATGTGCATTATGCTTTAGCTAAACATAAACATTTCCTATTCTATAGTCACTATAATATTTTCAACATCAAACATGAAAGGTAGGTTATTACCATACTTTACAATAAGTTCTCATAACATGGAATGATTTTTATAAGGGCATATTTAACTCACTGTCTTATTTCCAAGGCATGTGCTTTGCCCTGGACACATGAATCAATAATTTCTGATATGAAAAATTCATTTCAGAAAAGGAGAAAAAATCCAATCCAAAGTAGAAAGGCTTACCTTCTCAGCCCCTTAATTTGACCTGTAATCACACCCTAAAGACTTCTCAGACTAGTATCTTTCCATTTTAAGGGAGAGAAAATCCTCATAAAATATTAGAGGATGTTGGCAAAATGAATAAACTATATCATGTGGATACATTAAAAACACCTATTGTTTTCAGATGAACCTCTCTGTGCATATTCCTTTTCTAGGATCACACAAATACATATTCTGTTGGTTATATACAGCTGGTTTTTAGGAATTCACATATTTTCTCTGATATTGTTTTCCTCCAATCCATCTAAAGTGTACAATCCTATATTTTTCTGATTAACTACTCACCTACCTGATGTCATCACCTCTTCTCTAGTTTTGCTAATGGCTACTTATGTTTAATATATCCTCCCTCTATCAATTTAATTTCTCAGTAGAAAGAAGTCTAATCAAAGCATCACTTATATTATTGGAATACTGATAGATCCTTAGGATACCTACATTTACATTCAGTAAATATTTTTAACCACTAAGTTTCACTGTCTTTTGACAACTACTCTGGAGAAAAAGTGGTTCAGCCACCTTCAGAACAGGATTTTAATTTGAATTACTTGCTATAAACTATAGGTAAAGAGAAAAAAAAAAAAGAGAGTATGTTGTTGTAGTTCTGGATTGAGTCTATCTACTGGATACTTATTTTGTACACATGCAATCTGCATTACATACCAATAGATATATCTTTATTATTATTGAAATGTCATTGTTTTCAGTCAGCTTGAAGTCCCAGTCAAGGCAAATTCAGTCCTTAATCCTGTCACCATACCTCTGCTTGCACTCAAGGATGTGAGCAACCTCACTCAAGTGCCAAGTGCACTCAAATGCAGGGCCACAGGTCCATGTTTTTGTGTTTTCCAAGTTGAGATGCAGTTGCAGTGGAAGATTCCCTCCTATTATTTCAAGCACGTATTTTATTTTAAGAATACAGTGATATTACTTCTGTGAATCTAATTACTTTAAAATAAGTGAAGCATTAATAAAACAAAGTTAATTATAGGACATCTTTAAATTATTGTCTTGGCTCCCAAGCATTTATATTTACTTTGCCCTGGACCGATGAATGACCCATGAATTTCTGATATGAAAAATTAATTTCAGAAAAGAAGAAAAAAAATCCAAATAGAAAGGTTTACCTTCTTAACTCTTTAATTTGACATGTAATTACAACAGGATTAAAGACATCTTAGAGCATGACAGCTTTCTAATGTTTATATCCTAACATGAAGTAGAACCTGGCAATGGTAGCTGTTCTGACATTCTCCCGGGTTTAGTCTTTCATGACACATCTGGAGCAAGATACCTGCTTTTCCAATTTTCAGGTTGGAAAACTTCAAATTAATTTGATTGAGAATTTTATATGATGGTCTATATTACTGTCTGTTCCACTTTAATGGAAAGACACTTAAGCTACTAGAACAAAAATTACAAACCTGAACATTTTGGAAACTGCAGGGTAGAAAGTCCAGCTATTACTCCCTGCCTGTAACCAGGTTTGATCCACAAGCCTGATGGAGATAAAGGGGAAACCCCTGGCCATGTTGGGCATTAGAGAATTTCCCTCAGAACCATTGTATTAGAGACTTGTCTGGCTTGTGAAACACCTTTTAAGAACAAGAATCTTTTTGCAACTGCAAAATCCCACAAAAGATTCCCAGGAAGGCAGAAGCATGGGAATTTCATTCTAGCACTGGAAAGCAAGAATATGGCAATGTTTTGTAAATATCAAGGAAGGAATAGGCAGAAGTCAGTCAAAAGGAGATAACTCTGTTCCTACTGAAAATAGATGGAGCAAGAAAGCCTTGTCTTCCTCTGCCTCCTAAGAGCTACTCAGTGAAGATTCTGTGATGAATAAAAATGCAAAAAAAGAGGCTTATGATATCCTTTTCAAAAAAACCATATAAGGAAATCTCTAACTGCTGTCAGCTCTTAGATTTGTAGCAGTTTACCATGAGGCACTTTCTTTAAAATATCAGTGTAACCCTTTACATATTATTACTACAAAAGGGACCTGCTGTTCTACTGTTTACCTTTATTTAGGAGTGCCTCCACATTGGCTCTGTACTTGAACACATTACCTACTGTGCTATTTCTTTGAAAGAAGATTTTATTTGAAAATAAATAAATGTACTTCTTTATTATTCACCCAAACTTTTCAAAAATTGAAAACTGGAATAAAATTAATGTCTATAATAAGACCAAAGTTGATGTCATCATATGAGAGTCAAGTATAGATTTGTCTATCCAGCAACAGATGACCTGCCTCAATTACTGTGTATCTGTTACTTTGCACATACACTGTGCACTCTGTTTACATAAATCAGCGCTCAACAGCACATCTAGGCCACATTTAAAAATGCGTATTTTTTATACATATACATTTACAAATCTATTTGTTCAGGTTACAAAGAAAGTGTGAGTCCAGATATAGCACCTAAAGCAATGCAAAATGCAACGAAGTACCTGCTTTGGCAACTGCATTCATTTTATGTCTCAACCTTGTAACCATTTCCTTATGGCCCATGTTAAGTACCTTGGTGAAGCATTTGTTCTTTGTTAGTAATTTAGAAAACAGAAGTTTTGTAGATCTAACCTCGACTACAGTCATAGTTGTGCTAAGCTGAATGCACTAGAACTAGTGCCAGGAATTACAGTTTTCCTATTAGGAAGCCTTCAGCAGTCAGGATATTATTTGTAGGGTACTGATGTAAAGTCGTATCAGTACAGCTAAACTCAGCTTCTTATAGTACTGTTTTTTGCATGTTTTTTGTTTCATAGTATTTGTAGCCATTTTACTATGACTTCACTCAGTGTGTTGATGCTACATTATATGGAAGAATATAATTTTCCTAACTCCAGAGAGCAGCTGGAGATGGTCCCCATTTTAGGGAAAGGTTTTAAGTGACAGTAAAAGAAAACAGAACAAAACTATAGACATTAATTTTTATTTGCTCCATTTTGTTTAATTTGTGCCATCTTTCTTTAAAACACAGGTATACATTTATTTTACAGTAATGTGAAAATAAATCATTAATTTGTTTTAATCATCTCATTTACTTTTTTTAAAATTGTGGTTACTCTGCTCTATGAGATGTCTGTAAATTTCAGCTGTGTCCATGGTACATAGGTAGGGTATGCTGATGGAGCTTCATCTTATTGACCATAAGAATCATTGATACAAATGTCCACCAGAGAAATCTGCTAGTTCAATCAGGTCATATTTTGGAGGAATGCACCACATCAGTTTGCATTCCAAAACTGCATATTATCTATACAAACATCTTTTCATAATATATTAATTCAATACTATCATCCTTAAGATACAGGAAACGCAAAATGCATTTTACATAGAGAAGACTATAGAGACCAAGAAGTGCAAAATGAGTACTCTGTCCAGAAATTATCTATTACTCATCCTTTGTGACCAGATATTCAGATGATAATAAGATATGGCACCATCAGATTCCCAGCGTAAGGGAGTACCACACCTAGCCAGCTGGTTTTCAGGGAAGATGTGCATTTGGCAGATGCTAGAACTGAGTTTGCCCAGAATGCACAATTTCCTATTCCTTAATGGTGAAAGCAGTACAATCATATTTAGGAATAAACAGACTGACCTGTCAATGAATGGAAACTATTATTTGTGGAAGGTGGAATATGGAAGAAAAAATTGAAGAAGGAGGAATATGGGATTTTCTATGATAATGGTTACAAGTGGTCTGAAATCTGAACCCTTCTAAATCCTTTCAGATACAGTTTGGAAAGGGAGGGTAAGGGTAATTCAATTTTACTCTTAAATTATTGTAATTTCTGTCAGCAGTTAAGTTCATCTGGCAAACTGAACATCTAGAAACAGGGAGAACAAAATAGAAATAGAAGATAGAAAATAAAAAATAGAAATTACTAGCAGCATCTTTCTGAAAGAGAAGTTCTGAGAAACTGAGAAAAGAACGTATGTGGTTTCCTGGCTGTATTTATTTTGTGTGAGCTTATGCTCTCTAAAATAGTCTGCTGATCACCAAGCTATTAAGAAGGTAGTTCAGATATTTTACATTGAAAATGAATTTCATGCTACTTCTACAGTGCAAAATCCACCTAACGTGTCCATCAGCTGTTCCATGTCACTTCTTGTCACGTTGTCTGACAGAGGTGGTCCTTTAGACACTATTTCAGTTCAAACCATCTAGCAACAGGATTTAGAGGGATAAAATAATAAATGGAAGGTATTTTTGTGTCTTTGTACAAGAAAGGACAAGTAGTTCTGTCTTCAGACATTTAAAGTTTGATAGAAAGATTGGTCTCTTATCCATCAGGTTTGTACCCAGCTCCCAGACAGTCTTGAATCCAGACCTGCTCATTTTTCAAGGATAGAAAAGCTTCCAAATTGAGGTGTCAGGGAATATGCTTGAAGCCCAAGAGCCATTTTGAGAAGTCTTAAATGTTGCAAGACTCTGGGAGCATGGCTTAAAGAGATATTGGACTTGGCAGTGAAGTTTGACAAACATATTCATGTTTTCTGCATTTCATCCTGCCCCAATCTTTTTGTGCTCCAGTTTCCTCTTCCACATTTGTACAGTTTGTTCTGGAGCCGTGCCACAACCTGCATCACTAGAATGATACAAGCTACAATCAACTTATTTTGAGGAGATAATTCTTTACAGTAGCTTTTGTCCAATTACACTTTTCTTTTTCCCTTTAGAAGTAGGCAAGATATTGGGAAAGACATGACTGTGTCTCTGGGGTTAATTTGTAATTTATGCTATCTGGAGAGGTCTCTGTGTATTTGAGTGATGCTATATTCTACACAGGCCTGACAATTCTTTTTGTGTAATGTCATCATGTGAAATATAAAGGAAATGAGGACTGAAGTTGCAATTTACCACTGTGAAGAGTCCTGCTCATTGTGATAAACTATTTACCAGGAGAGAAGATAAAGACATATCTTTGCTTCTACAGCCTGTTAAGACACATTGCAGGGATTTCTTAGCTAGAGTTTAACAGATTCTATATTCAATTTCCAATACAAATTTTCCCCCAAGTGAACTTTTCTCCCTTTCCTTCCTCATTGAAATTCCTGGGTGTTCTGAAAAAGTTCTACACAAGTTAACAAATAAATAAATAAATAAATTTGTACATTTATGATGAGTATGAAATCTTTCTCCACATCTCTTTGATGCCACACCAGGAGACCAGGGTGATTTGGTCAGGAAAATGTAGTGTACAGGCCAGAGAAAATCTTGTTAATTAACCTATGAATGTTGTTATATGTATTTTTGGTATTTTCTAGCTCCTTAGAGACAAAAAATTGTTCCTTTTAATATTCTCTTATTCCAGCAAAATCACCTCTGACAACCCAATCTAGTAATTGTACCATATTTGCTAATGGAGTTGCAAGAACCAATATGGTACAAGATTCTGCTCACATTTATGGCTTTGGAAATGGAGAAGTAGCAGCAAGAAAGAATTTATAGCATCTTTGTCTGAAGTAAATGGTTATAACTTTGCAGTACTCAGCCTGCATCCATCTTTCGTAGTACAAATTACCCATATTAAGAGGATAGCAAAAGAAAGGCAGAGAAGCATAGTTCTATTCAATTTATCAGCTGAGGTACTCAATTACTGCTTACATGAAAAAAGAAAGGTACAGATCCGTCAGCTTTCATTACTGCGTTTTTGTCTGAGTGGGCAGAGCAACCTGAACTCTAACTTTTGTATTTCACTTTTTACATTTTAACACTGTCATCCAAATGGGGAAAAGTGTGACTGGACTATAAACTGGGAGCTGGCAGACTTAAAAAGAGACACTTTCCTTGACTTGTATAAAACCAAGGGAGAGTAGAAACTGTAGAACTAAGCAAGTACTGTTTTAGAAATCAAAATGATCAGCTGCAGTTTTCATGTGGCACAGTCACACACCTGAAATGCAAGGCAGAGAAAAATTGTATCCTAAAGCTCATTAGTTAAGTCTGAGTGACCTCAGTTAAGAGAACTGTACAGACAGACCTGGCCTTTCCATAGAATGTTGGTGTGGATCGCTGTGGTTGTAACACCAAATGATAAAAACTGTCACAACTTAACCCCAGACAGCAACTAAGAACCACACAACTGTTAACTTGCCTCCCCCATCCCAGTGGAATGGGGAGAAGAATCAGAAGTAAAACTTTTAGGTGGAAGAAGAACAGTTAATTGGAACAAAAGTAAAACTAATAATAATAGTAATGATAATGAAAAAAAAAAAAAGAAACCCAAGAGAAAAAAAAGTTATGTGCAACACAATTGCTCAACACCTGCTGACTGATGCCAGACACTGTCCTTGCATCCTCATCAGCCCCCTTTCTGTGTTACTCCCCCACTTTATTA
>VYXD01004000.1:35071-86469 GCA_013397195.1 Hylia prasina
TTTTAATCCTGGGCATGATGTTCTATGGTGTGGAATATCTCTTTAGCCAATTTGGGTCACCTGTCCTGGCTTTGCTCCCTCATGGCTTTTTTTTCATCTCACTGGCAGAACATGAGACAGAAAAAAAGTCCTTGACTTAGGATAAACACTACTTAGCAGCAACCAAAACATCAGTGTGTTATCAGCATTATTCTCATACCAAATCCAAAACACAGCACTGTACAAGCTACTGAAAAGAATTTAACTCTATCCCAGCCAAACCCAGGACAGAGCTGCAGTGATTAAAACATGAAATTATTAAAAACAAAACAAAACAAAAACAAAACAAAACAAAATGTTTTGCATGAAGAGGAAGTACATTCAAAATCAATCTATTTGTTTATTAAATAACTCATCACACACACTTTTCTTTTGGTGTTTTGTTCTTCCAAAGGCAGCGAAGGGCAAGGTCTTTTCTTTATGCTATGAAACTAGGCTAAGTCTAGAAATGTCAAAAGTAATATTTGTCAGTGAAGGCTGCTAACTGATGCTGATTATGATAATGCATCTGATTCATAAAAAGATGAAGCCTTTTGTTTTAAATAAAAGCAATATCTGCCACTATTCTTTCTGAAGGTCAGCATTTTAGTGCTTTTAAACACAGCTATTTCTTCAGTGTGCTTCTTGGCACTTCCTGTAGTGCTTATTTATTGACCTTCTGCAAAGTAAAATTTTTTCCTGAGTTTTTTGATACTTTGGATAAAGTATAATAGAACTTTTGTGTTCCATTCTAAATAAAGACAAGGAGCAGTACACACAACACAATTTTGCCTCAGCTTTCACTTATGGTCCATCTTGTAAGGAGGTTCTGTCTTTTTTTTAAAATAAAATCAGTTTCATCAGCTACTAGTTACAATTGATTGTACAAAAGAGATATGAAGGACAGCATGAATCCTTTTACAATAGATTTTTTCTGCAGGCCCAGCCCAAAATTGTGCATGTTTCCCACCGAAAGCAAATAGGACCACAAATGGACTTGCAACTTTCTGCTCTAAGTAGCAGAAAAAAAACCCAACCCCAAAAACCCCCTTTGGCATTCTGAACTTGCCTTCAGTAACACTGATACATATATGTGAATATAAGCAATGTTTATATTGCGTATGCCTATATGACACAAACCCATTAAAAATAGCATTGAATATTCTACAGAAATACCAAGTGTCAGAATGTATTCAACATACAATAAACTATTGGAAGATGCTAGCAGTATGATGCATCTGGCATTGGAATTTTCATATAAAATGTAAATCAAGAAAAGAGATAGTTACACTTTACATCTTAATTTTACTGAAATTTTATTACAAGGGTAAATTGTTCAATGTAATTTTGACTATATCTGAAAAAATGGGCTAATACTTTGGTCATAATTTTTCTTCAGCTTGTTTATTCAGAAACTGCTGGCATGAGTCATACTGCCTGAGTCTAGAAGGTAGTGTGGAATGCTTTAGAAAAATATAGCTGATTTTTCTACATTATCACTATTTGATATTCACACCATAATAAGGAGGAAAAAAAGAATGTATGTGTTTTTCTTATACTTTCTTTTTTAAAAAAGCCTTAAAAGAGATAAATTTAACATGACATTCTCTTTGAAAGCAGTGCTCTTCTTTTTGAATTACTTGCCTTATTCTATAAAGATAAACAAATCATCTTAGTTCATAGGTATGAATATTATTCCCTGTTTTAAGTGTATCACAGTGAAAATGTCTTTCCTTAGGAAAATTTTAATTTTTGCTAGTTAAACACAAAGTGCATCACAACTAATTGTTTTTGATACTCAAGTACCTCATTGTCCTATTTAGTCCATTAAAGGACCTTTAGAGATAGAATTTGACTCCCTTGGTGCACAAAGAAAGAAGGATATTAGAATCTGAATAACTGAGTTATTCCAGGGTCTGATATACATCTGGAGAGCCTTAAAACAGATAGATCAGAGATACTGTGGAACATCAGTTCTTGAAGAATGTGGAAAGTTGACAGGATAAGACCCTGAACAACCTGACGTAGCTTTGAAGCTGGCCTTGCTTGGAGATAGCATTTGAATTTGACAGTCTGATGTCTCCTCCCAACCCTTTGTTCACACAGTAATCATCCTCCCTTCAACAGATAGCTACTTTTTGGTTTAATTTCTTATCCTGTATTTATGATTTTGGATTTCTGGGTGAACACACACTCTAAAAAGCAGGGGTTAAAGCAATTGGCTACAGCTGTACCTGAGTTCTCAACCCATCCAATGGTTTTGAAAAAGTGTACTAAGGTTCAGAAACAGGAAGGTAAGACATTATCTGCCTAGATTATACATTCTGTTCAAAAAACAATTCTATTATGCACTGGTTTTGGTCCTCAGACATACGGACAAAGAACTAAGAAATTTCTTTCTATATCAGCAGATCACTGTATTGAAAAAAATAAGCATATCACTGTACAAGTATTTCTCTGCAACCCAGTAGGAATTTTGATCATAATACCACATAGCACAGAAAAACAGTGCTCTGATTCCACATTTGCAATCCATACCTGAGAAACATGCAGAAAAAGGTACTGTGAGAAGTTATCACTTGGGCTGTAATACAGCTTTGTACGGTCAGACCAATGATGGATTCATTCATTTTTAAGAGAACTAAGATAGCCTTTCAGATGAAATGTATTACATCTTCTTATGGCATCCATAACATTAATTTATAATTACGGTGTTCTGAAACAGGACTTAGACAACTAATACTGTAATACTAATATTAATATCACTGCTGCACTGGTTTGGAAGGATAAAAAAAGTACTGAAAAAAAGAAGATAGTTATTTGCTATTACCCCTGCTAAAAGCTCTGTGTGCCATAGAATCCATGTCTACACCAATAATTTAACCAGGGCTCCGACTCTGTAGTACAGATATCCCTGCTTTCACATCTCTAGCACACTTTCTGAGACTGATGTGGCTTAGGTCATCTAGAAGAACTCTTCAGTTCAGAGTCCAGAGCAAGGCTTGAGAGTCACCCTGGGATAAAGTTAATTTCCAAATGGCAGTTTAGATGTGACCTCTCCATTTTGGGTGGTAAAACCAACTCTAGAGATTTAAGCTGTACTTTACCAGCCAGTCAGAGGGTGGTCTCTTGCCCATTTCATTTACTGGCATACACATAGTCAAGGAAATGAAAGTACTTAAACAACCCACTATTCTTACATAAGTTATTTTCCTCAATAAAATTAGCAACTAATAAAGAGGACAAGGACAAAATATTTTCTGTTGTCCACTTAAAATATACATTTGATTAGTTATTTTCTCCAAGTAGATCTTAAAATTTGATGGAATTTCTTGCTGGATCAGAAAATGTGGGCTTTTTAGTTTATGGGCTTTTTTTGTTCTATAATTACTGAGAAAATCTCAACAGATATAAAAGTGTTGTTGTTATTTTAAGGTACAAATTAAGCAAGCAATCAAAATGCCCCCAAAATAGGATTTTTTTTCCTGAGTTAGAGGTAAGTTGCTGCAATTCACTAAGGAGCCCGAGGGTACTGCTACCGTGTCAGCTCCAGGAGGACCACAAGAGAAAGGTTAAGGAAGAAGAAACTAAAAATTTGCTGGCAGATCAGGCTGAGATAAATAAACAGCTATCAGTTTCAAAATTTAGAAGATGACTTAATGAATCAAGCATTTGAAATAAAGAATACACGAGAGGTTTGGAGAAATAGTTACATCCTTGGAGAGCAGGAATTCTAGTGCAGATAAGCAAAGGCATTTATAGAGTAAAAACGTTAAATTAAATGCCTCAGAATTTGTCATTGACTTTGCTGAGTGGGCCTTCAATAAATCTGACCAGGTTTATAGTGTATAATACACAATTTACTCCATCTTGCTTCAGCCTTTGCCCTTCTCTTCCTCCCTAGTCCCATCACTTTTTAAATTACATAATCAGATAATTCATACTTTGGCACCTAAGAAATGGCAACACAGAGAACAAAGTGCTCAGATACCTGAATGTTAAGAATTGCTTTAGACCAGAAAAGAGGTCTTTATAAACTGATGGTTTGCAGCTGACAGCAGCCATTATCAGATAAGATTTTAGAGTAGTGTCTCCAACTTTTGTGAAGAAAAATACTTGCACTTACAGACTGCAGGCAACATCATACTTCCCTTTGCCTGTCAACCTCAGTTTTAACTTTCACATCTCCAGCAGCCACAAGCAAATATCTGTGATTATATACTTTTCTCTAAAGCACCAACCCTTCTCTTAACACTGCAGAAAATAACTTAAAAGTCTATTAGCCCTTTTCTTGACCCCATGTCGCTTGGCTTCACTTTTAGCAGTATGACTTGAATCTTGGTTTTAAAAAAACATTCTGGAAGAAGTCATTTCATTAAAAAGATTGAGGACGAGTGCTACAGAGAACCTTAACAATGCAGACTGCTGTCTGCAAAGCATGGATTTCAGCAGTAACAGGGGAAGGTAAGAGGCAATGGGAATAGAGCAAGAGGAGCCACAGAGGACCTAGCTGAAAGTGTGGAAACATTTACTGAAAGTAAAGAGTAATTCAAAAAATATATGAAAGTGATAAAAACATACAAAATAAGGACTGAAAAAGAAAGAAAAACAGCAAAGGACTTCTTCCAGAAGTTTAATGATTTTTTTTTTTTTCACATTGGGGTAATTATCAGAGAGCAAAAATACATTTTTTTTATTAATTGAAAAATTTGCATATATATATTTCAAATATTGTCAAACCTCACAGCTGCTCCAATAATAAAATGGTTTCTATATTTTTCTAAACAATTTATTGACTGAAACCTGAAGAATGATAGAATTTAATTACAACTTTATGTGAAAGTTCTTGCCATAATCCTTTTTTTTTTTTTTTTCCCCATTAAAATTACTAGGGTATTAAAAAAGTGTAGGTTTCTTTACCCATACAAGTGTATCAGCATAGGCCTCAGAGGAAACAACTGGACAAGAGAATTGAGTTCAGCACTTCGGTTATGCAACTGTGCAATAGCATTTTAAACTTGAAATAGGCCACAGAGAATCTATCCTGCAATTTACTACTCATTGCAGGTCTCAAATCTCCTCCAAATATTTTCAAACTATTTTTAGATTTGCAGGGTAAAATAATTCCAAGTAACACTACAGCTATCTTAGAGAAGGTAAGCAAAAGAAGTAACAAATTTTGGCAAGGACAAAAGATGAATGCAGTCCAGAAAAACAAAAGGGCATATCATGCAGCATACCAGCCAGAAAAAAATTCATTAGTGGTCAAACACACCCCATGCCAGCACCACTAAGAGCATTGCAAAATATAGTTACCTTTGAAATAACATTCAGCTTGATAACCTAAGTACCAAAAAAGGTCTTCCCAGTGCAACACAATGTCTGTTCTAAATTATTATGCTTTGGTCAGAAGTGAGACCACTTGCAGAACTAGAACTGGTCAAAAAAATTACCTCAGATAATGCAACCCCAGAGCTGGCATCACCACCACTGGGGTTCTGACACCTCAACTATACACAGACTTTAATAAAACATATACAAACATAAAAAATAAAAGCTATGTAAAGGACAGACATGTGAATGGTTGCAGTCTACTCAAAAGATGTTACCTGAAGAATCAGCCTTCCAATTAACAACTACTCTGCTAAAATTTAGCTTTACTCCAGATGACAGAAATCACATATGATTTAGGTTGGAAAGGACCCCTGGAGGTCAGCCCAGTCCAACCTCATGGCCCACAAGGAGGGAGAATCCTCAGCCTCTTTGGACAATCTGTATGCCAGTGCTCAGCCACCCTCCCAGAGAAAAGGTGTTTCCTGATTTTCACAGAGAACCTCCTGTGTTTCAGTTTGTACCCATTGCCTCTGGTCCTGTCACCAGTCACCTCTGAAAAACCCTGGCTCTGTCTTCTTTGCACCCTCCCTTTAGGCATATTTATAAATTGATAATATGCTTCCTGAGCCTTCTCATCTTCAGACTGAATAGTTCCAGATATCTCAGCCTTCCCTCATAGGAGAGGTGCTTCAGGCCCTAAATTGTCTTGGTGGCCTCTCCCTGGACCAGGTGCTCATTCTCATCACACAGAGAATGTGTTCTCTGGAGGTGATGTCAGGTACTGCAGATGGGCAGCACAGTAGGGGGTTCCTGGGCAAGCCAAGGGCTTTTTCTGTGCCTCCTGTGCTGCCACCTTCTACCTTCATACATAGAGAGAACTTTCATCTACGTGTATGTATCCTCACACAGAGATGTGTATGGGATGTGCACAAGTTTATATCTGCACACACTTAACTGTGTCACACTCCTAACCTCTTTAATACATCATGCAATGTCACGCAAGCAGTGATTTTGCTAATGGTGGAATAAATGAGGATTCGATTAGAAAACAATTATTCTTCTTAGGTGTTATATCTAGCATCTAAAAACTTCTGCTTTGGGGAACATACAAATGTACTACATTAGCTGGTTCATGCTGTTGTAGGTTATATACCCAGCAAACTGTATTACTGAGCTGGCCAAAGCTGGCCAAAGCTAAGAACTCCCTGCTGCAAGCTGCTGTGCATAGGTCATACCCAACCCACTTCAAAACACCTGACACCTGTGAATGGCAAAAGCTACCACCTTTCTTTGGAGGTATACTTTTAAGTCTGTGGTGCAAGTTATGCTAAAAGTTGCCAAAAGTAAACAACTTTGCTACTTGCTACTACCATTCTGTTTGAGATGGTTTGTGTGATTTTCTAACTGGGATGTGATCAGCTTGGACATGGAAGTACCCTTAAGAGGCAGGGAAATATGATTGTGCATTAGAAACAGTTTCTTAAAAGTACCAAGGATGAAGTTCCCCATAAGAAGAGCTGAAGCCAGCAGGCTAGAAACATGTTCAAAAGCTCATGAAAAGACATGAAACAACAATCACACTTTATCTGGTCTACTCCACTTTTTCTGGGCTTCCTTCTTCTTGCTGAGAAATTTGCATTAAAACTAGATTTAAAGGCTACCTCTTCTACAGCAGCAAGTGAGCCAAGCAGCCTGGGACTATGGAGATAGTAGGTTTAAATCTCAGGGGCTTTTAGAAAAAAATGGACAAAGTGTTTCTAAGCAGCCAAAATTAGCTTGAGGCAGCTGTATCAGTGCAAAGCTGTGGAGCCTGGAAACAACTCCTCTCTTTCCTATCAAAGAAAGCAGAGACAAAGAAAACATCTGATCTCTGCACCTCTCGAACACAGAAGTGTGAACAAAAAGTCTGCTGCCAAATAGCAAAGAAACACAGAGAGGATTCATGCTTAGATATCAGAAGTGTGTTTCATATTTAAATACAAATGTTGTTTATTTGAGAGGGAAATCTTTCATGTGAGGATTACACCTAACTCCGTACTTGAAGAACAACTTATTCCAGTGAGGACCTGTGAAGATGAGGCTTTTGTGCACTGTAGTAATACAGATAAGTAGTTTCTACAGGAAATACTGTATTGAAATTACTTCAGTTAATGAACAGGTGTTAAAACACATTTTACAAAATGAAGTGTATGTAAATTCATCATAGGGCAAAGACCTTGGGACGTTCTACAGCTACTTTCTCTGCACGGATGCAACCAAGCAACCCTAAAGTGAGAATTTATTGGTGGTCCTGGAAGACAACAAGGGCATCTGTGCACATCCCTTGAAATTCATGGGGTCTGAGAAAAACTATATAAGCTAATAAGGGACTTAAAAAACATAGCGGCATCTTGAAGTGCCTCTTAAATGTCTATCCTCTTCCGTGTGCTGTGATCCCTCCAGCTGCAGCTAAGGAGGTGAGACAAGACCAATTAAGCCCTTCCCTAATCCACAGGAATGGAGATCCATCCCACTCCTTTCTTAAATGTTCTTTCTTCAACCCTTATGGAAAACTTGACAAACAGGTAGGGCTTTGCAGCATATCCTCAAGGTCAGAAGTGAAGAGGGAAAAAAAGTAAAACTTGGCATTAAAACTGCTAAATAAAGGACTGACATCTTGCCACTATTATCTATTTCCATGAGAGGTAAATGAGGTCATGCCTAACTGCATTTATATCAAGCTAAGTAGTCCAAAAGAACAGCTCAAAAAACCCTTTAGGCTTGCCAAGGTCCTAAACGGTCATTATCTTACATAGGACAAATTAAGGGACATTTATTGAGGGACTAGGAGAATCTTTAATTAAGGTGAAGAATAAATCCTAAATTGCAATCCTTATACTTGTTTGGTTCCAAATTGGAACACAATTAAAATGGGTAGATTAAAAGAAGAAAATTATTTCTTACATAGGAGCCCACATGCCTGTGAAGCTCAAGAAGACATAAAAACATGAAACCTTCCAAAATAACTACACTGATTTCTTAAACCAAACAAATAGAAAAGAAAAATGTCGTCTATTTAATGTTGTCCTAATTAATTCTGCAAGCATTATTCTTGTGCTCCCGTGGAGTTAATTACAAATCAGTTTAGTATAATTAGATATTAATATCCTCAGCAATATTTTCTAATAACTCTTAAGAGTATCATTGCTCAATAGAGATGTTTTATAAGTGTAGGCCAGGTCCTACAATCCTGCAATGACCATTTGATTGCTTGCTGAAGATATATGAGACAGAATTGCAGAATCCAGCTTTAACATTTAAAATTTTAATATTACAGCAGGATTTAACACATTATTTGGAAGCTGTCTGAAGAATTCAGGTGGATAGCATTCATGTAGAATAATGCCAATCCTTTATTTCAAAATTCAGAGCACAGTGTGAATTTTCAACTCAGCATTTACAAATACATTAGAAAAGACAAACTGTAGACTGAAGCTATCTAAAGCAAGATTACTGACCAGTTACTAGAGTTCATTGGGATGTGTGATTGACAGGTAGATTTGTCCCAGCCCTCATGGCACTCTCTGGAGGCATACAGACACTTGAAGCAAAGTATGGCCACTACCACTTCAGTTTCCTCTCGAAGGATTTAAGAGAGAAATTCTAACCAGAACACTAAAAGAATTGGATGAAGATTATGAGAAGTCAATCAACATATAAACAACATATCTTTCAGTGTAGCAGGTGAATACAGTGTCTTTTCTGTCTTTTGGCCACCACCATTCCACAGCTCTTTGAAATTCCCAGCAGTACTTCCCATACGTTCAGTAACTATGAAGTTTCTTACTCTATAATTGCTCCTTTCTTCTAATTCTTTATTAAGTCACGATTACAGGATCAATTTATCAGGTGCTGCATCAGCTCCGTATATCATAGACAGGTTGAGAGAGCTCTGAGTAGCTACTAGACAAATACCAGTCTTCAAAACATTTTTAAGAAAGCCATAGCCATAATTGGAAATACAAAGAGATAACTAAATTTTATTCTTACCCTACACATTTCATTACAGCTTTAGTCCATACTAACTGGTCTATAAATGTTATACAGACATCAAGAATCACTTTACTTTGAGAATGTGAACAGCCATCTTAGGTGAAGGAGTTTAGTGAAAAAAACAGTTATGTTGACTTAAGTTAGAATTCCAAAATCCCCCTTATGAAAATTTTTGGATGATTTTTAAAGAATTTTCTGTCCTTAGAGAACAGTTTTCAGAAAGTTTCAGGCGCAGGATTGGTATTTCTGTCATCTTTTCGCAGCAGTAACTACAACCAGAAAGAACACCATCAGTGGGAAGATGACCAAGCATCAAGTACCAGCGACCCAAAAAGGGAGATGCTGGGAGCTCTGGAGGCAGATGCTGCCTGAAAACACAGTTGCTATTGGGACAAGAAGTAAAGCAGTACCTTTTGACACTTCAGGACAGAAATTATAACTGCAAGCTCATGACAGGTGGATATATGGAACCTTGTAAAGGGAAGAAAATCCACATTACTTTAGTGGAGAATACCAATAACTTAAGGCTGGTGGGAAAGCTGTGTGTGGAAAGACAAGCCAAAGAACATGGCTTATTTAGCCCAGTAAATGCATGACTCTTTCTGAGGTTAATAGGCACCTTTCTGCAAGGTACTGATAGTCTCTCTTAGTAAGATACATCTATATATCTACATCTCTCCTGTGCTATAGAACAAGATTAATTTGGATAATGAAGTAGCCCGCATTAGAAGATGTGGGAAATCAAGCTGAGTCCCTCGACTCCTGATTGATTGTCAATGGCTCAAATAGAAAAATTCTTTCAGATACAGAGTCTGTGTCATTTGCTGACATTCTGTGACCAGAGCCTTCCGACCCAGAGGTGTCAGAGGGAAATTAGAATTGTCTGCTTCATCACAAAGCCAGGATCACATCTGACAGGGGCTCTCAGCACTATTTTGTGTTTGAATGGCCACTAGGGTCTGAGAAAATCTCAGGTTATTTTCAAGTGCTATTTTTCAGGGCTCTACAGTTATATCTTATGATTCTCTTATTTGAAGACAGGGTACACTGCAGAGGAGAAATCTGGACAAAAAAATAAAAAGGCTGTAGCAGTGGATGATAAAAAGAACAGAAGAACAAAAGAAAAACTGGAGTAAAGAAGAATAGCAAAGGACTATGTAACGAGATTTTTTATGTGAAAAAGCAACTCTACCATGGAATATTTCTGGGTCCCCACAAGGACTGATCATGCAGAACTCTGCCTCAACCAAGTGCTTGATAGGATCTGTCATTGCACTTTGTGTGCTTGGCTTAAATTGTTCAGGCTGCAAGCCTGAGGAAGTAAGGGATCTTCTACATCTGTCAGAGTTAAAATATAAATTTTTGCATTTGCATGAAATCTGTGAATGTGTATATGAACTTCCATGACAGAAAAAAAGCAGAATTTGTCACAGCTCTAAACTGAAAAAAAAATCTGGGATGAAATATGGTAAAATATCAATATCTCGAATTTTCATACTAAATCATACAGAAAGTTGCCAGAATCCTTCATGGAGTGCAAATAGTGTTATCCATGACCCAATACAATCATAAAAACATTTATCTAATTCACAAGGCATGAAAGAATTGAGTCATTCTCCAAAGCAAGCACAAATTTTAGTTATGCCAGAAAGACAGAGATATCATTGCTCTCAAACATAAGAAAAGGGCAAAGAATGTATGGACACAGAAACTGGAGGCACACCAGTTATCTAACTTACTGTCTGAGCAAACATTCATAAGAATGTTAAAAATGAATATAATCATCATGGAAAAACACTGTCCATAAATCATGCAGCATATAAAGCATACAAAATGCTTGAGTGTTCATAAGTATAATTCCAAGAAAAGACTCAAATAAGTGATAACTACCAACCTGCCACCCTCCAGTTTTTTACCTTTATCTTAGTATCAGATAAAACCACTCAGAATAACAGAATTGAAATGGAAATCTCCTAGAGTCATTTAGACTTTTACACAACACATTTCTAGTTCATAAATTTCGCATAGGTGGGAAATACTCTCCTACAGAAGTAAACACTGTCAAGCTCAGCCTCTTGGGGGATAGTTTTAGAAATAAATTTTGTTACTGGTAAAGACTCCAAGTGAACTCCACTCCAAGAAGGTGTGATTTGCTACTAATGTCTTTTCAACTAAACTCTATCATCAGACCTTAGAATTCATGCTTCATTCATGCAGCTCCATCTACTATGACCAAATTTCTGCTCTTTCTCTGTAATTTTTCACAATGTTTTTTATTTGCTATACATTACTTTTAATGTGTTCAAAGATCCTGGAGCAGCTTTCCAAAGTTAAAATAGCCATCATCAGCTTCTTTCTCACAATATAATTTAAATATTTTACACTTCACATTGCATAGCATAGCTGTGTATTCTTGAAAAATACTTTGCTTCAGCATCAGCTCATCCTTAAAGTAAGTGAAGTAGCCCTTTCGTGTGTAGGCAACATAGAAAGTATTCAGAGAAAAATGAAAGTAAGTGGAAATTTGAAATATTATTTTATTTGACATACTGTATTTGAAAAACTAAGAGTAAAATTTCTGCAAAATGCAACAAAAATATCATATAGCTTTAGAAAATTGTTCTGCTTTTTCTTCACTCTTTTTACACTAAATTATATTTACTGCTTTTCTGATTTCCACACAGAGAACTACAATATACTTCAGCATTTTTATCTTTTTACAGGTTTGTACATAATTTACTCTTTTACATTTAGTATCATTAAGTACGGACTCAAAGTACTGTCTGAGATCCTACCTTGAAGGTATTTTACTACATCAATGTTTAAACAGGAAATATGCTCAGGGCATTTTTTTTCTGCCACTAAGTTCAATATAAATATTAATATCCTACTAGCTTTATTTTTAGATTTTAATTTTTAGCTTGCAGATATACACTTTTAAACTTTACTACTTTAGCCAAGTGAAATCCACTCTGCTAGTTATCATAATGTATTTTATGATGTTTTTATCACAATTGCAGAAACTTGAGTTTCAGAGATCTAAATGCTGCATTATTTTTACTTCAATCTTTTTATGGCTTAGCCACAGATATATTGGCAGAGACTTATATATGTTTATGAAATTACATTTAATCTGCTCCTACTTAAAAAACACACACTCTGACACTTAAAAGAGAATTCAATTTAAAATAAAGAAATAATCTTTGTAACTTTTTAATAAAAAGTCAAAAGCATAAGCATAATTTTTTCAGTGAAGGGTAGAGATTCTTCACAGTCAAGTATTTTTTTACATTATTATTTTTCAGCCAGCTTTTAATTATCTCTTTGTCCAGAAAAGAACAGAAATATTATTCAGTTTTTCAAGTATTTTGGGTTCATACAATGGGAGGGATCTAAACTATAAAAATGTGGCTTTAGGGAGTTTTACACTGCAATTCTGTTGGAGCATATAGAAATGTGATTCTTCTTATTTCAGTGTACCGTTCCTGCTAGCAAAAATGCCAGTACTTCCAGAGATAGTTGCCTATGATTTTCCAAAACATATTAAGGAGGCTGCTCAAGCCAAACTCATTTTGGTGCCAAAATCCAAAAAATTGATGTCTGGGAGTCTCAGATTAGGCATTAGGAGGCAACACACAGCCCCATAAACACACATTTACACAGAAATATGTGGAACAGACAGCACAGAAAGGCTCTGGAACCTTCACCTTTGGTGGTTTCCAAGACTTAGGCAGATAAAGCCCAAACTCTTCTGACCTAGGGCAGGGACGCTCCTGCTTGGAGCAGATACGTGGGGTCCCTTCCAAACAGCTTTCTATGACAGTGACTCTGCAGTCACATATTGCCCCTAGAATATGCTGTGTTGTCCCCTCAGTCTTTAAAGTAACAGGTACATGAACTAGGAAATGAACACAGAAACGAGAAACAGTGGGACATCATCAGAGACTTTGCCAAGAAGATGACAGGGATTAATCTGATGCTTCAGATGTTGGCAATCAAATGCAGAATAATTAAGGTAATGATTTAATGCAATAACTGATGCTCATAAAAAAAAGGAAAAAGATGGATATAGAATATGAATAAATGAAATAGGAAAGAGACAAAAAATAAGGTAGCAGTATAGGTGGATATGAAGCTGGCAAGATAATATTAATATTCACTAAGTATCAGTGGTCTGTTATGGATGTGAAAGGATATATCACAGGCTTGCTGACATGCCTTGCTGTCAGTTTAGGTCTACTTTTTCAAATATTTTAAAATATATCAAAATATTTTTATTATTTATGATTACGTAAATTTAACATTTACAATGGGAAATTGAAAGTTCGTTTTAAGATTGGTGCACAGACATTTCATATACAGTGGAAGACAGGATTAGACCTCAAGAGTATATTGAAAGTTGTAGGAAATTTTAAAAAGAGAGGAATGCATTCAAAAGAGAAATGTAAGAAGATCTACATGGAAAAAATCAACTGTGTCACCACAAGACACAGTAAAAGAAATTGCTAAGTAGGTCTTCTGCTGGGTAAAGATATCACACTTCTGTGAAGAATATATACACCATAATGGGTTGGTTAGACAGGAATGCATCTTGCACACCACATGAATTAATCTTGTTGATAGTCTCAAGATTGGTAAGACCTCAAATGCAGGACCATTTTAGGCACTGCAATTCAAGGAGATAGGTACCAGCTAAAGGACGATGAGACCAAATGGCTTACCTGCTAACCAAGTCTGAAACAACAGAATTTGCTCAGCTGCAGAAAGAGGAAAATAGAATAGTACTGCTCAAGGATGTAAAAAATTTTTGCCAAAAATAAGGAAATGTTTTTCTATGTCCATAGCTCATAGAAGGAACAGCAACAATGATAAGAAATTGAATGACAGTAAGGATTCAAACAAAAACTAGTGAAAACTTGCCGATGACAAGAGTTGTGTAGCATTGGAATATATTGCCCATGAACACTTAAGAAGGGACTGTGGTGCTAATGGTGTTGTCATAAAGGAGAAATTCAGGAAATGCCTGTCAAGAATAAGTGTTATTGAAGACTCTAGCCTAGAGTACAGAAGTAGACTAGATGACTTTGGATGATCTGTATTTGTTCCACCCCTCATATTATGCATATATGATGCTAATTTGTTAATTGCTTTTGGTTTGGGATGATTTTATTTTTTCCTCATGTACAAAACTGTAAAGAATTTAAAGATTTTTTTCCCCCAAAGCTTTATTTTTAAAGTTTGCTGGTAGGCTAAAATTGTCAATTGAATTCTTCAGCTGTAACTAAAAAGAACTTCCCAGATACAAGTATACATGCAGTTTAGAATTTCAAAACTTACTTTTGTAAGTTTTCTCTACTTATGTAGAGAAAATAAAAATGTAATGTTTAATTTCATATATTTTTAAGAAAGAAAGAAGTTGGACTATGGCTAAGACTGTTTCCTGTTGGAAACAATAGAAAGGACATTTTCTCTGCAATACTTCAAAGATCTTTTTCTTCATTTGTATCCTTCTCTACTTCCAGAAAGACTTACAGTGCTTTTACAACAGACTTTAAAATTTCTAAACAATTTAAAACCACTTTAAAATGTAATTGCCAATATACTTGGTTGATATAGGTTGCAAGAAAATACATGAATATTGACAGAGGATAATGGAAGAAAAGTTGTGTTACTGAAAAAAACCATGTTGAATGGCAAAAGTCTTGAAAATAATGTCTGGAAGGAAGTGAAATCTCCTATGGCATGTGTTAATGATGACCAGACAAAGTGCCCATATTTGAATGCTTCAGGCACACTACTATAAAAGAACTGAACTTTTCACGAAATAATTTATGCTAAAATATGTATTTTCTGACATTATTTTTCACTGCTTGGAAAAAAATTGACCTGATTTACATAACATTCTTATGCTGAAGGTCTGACTTTTTTAAAGTCCTAGCTTAATAAAATGTTTTTTAACACAATTTGCCACTGCATCTATCAAGTTAAGTTTCATCCTAAAGTATTCTTCATCAACCAGTAACTATGCACGTAAGTATTAAATGATGTAAGCCCAGACAAATGTCAGAATTATGACAGTCATTTGAGGTAATTAATACTAATAAAGAAAATCTTCTTTTCCAAATGAATTTGTCAACATTTCAAACAAGGGAATCAGGAGTACAGCTTGGATTTTACTGCCAGACTTTCAGCAACTCAGTAGCCATTATTGTTTGACGGAGATAGGAAATACTAAGGAAGAAACTCCACCCAAGTGACCAAAAACATTTCTACATTTCAGAAGTCTACACTGCAGCACTTTACTTAAAACAATATTCTTAGTAAGTGCTTGCCCCAGTCTCATTTTCATGAGGTGAAACTGCACTTAATATCTAGCACTTCTATGGCAGATCCAATCCACAGACACTAAATTACTGTAGCAAATGTTTTCCAAAATTATTCTCGTTTTTTTAAAGATGGGAAGCTGAAATATTCAGTAGTTCAGTTCTATATCTAAAGTACCCATGTGAATAAGAGATGAAGGCAGAAATAGAAATAGAGCTTCCTGGATATTAATCCAGTATGTATGATGACAAGTACTAAACACAGCCAAACAACCCACATACTATTAAAATATATTTTTTAAGTATAGGGAAAGAGTTATGTGGTATCATAAAAGTAAGGGCTTTATCTGACTCATTAATATAGGGTATGTAGGCACTGGACTGACAAGAGACAACCTAGCAGCACATAAAATAGATTATGCTTCTGCTTGGTATCCACTGACAAGTTGATGGATGATAGTATCTGGCTGTTCTCTCATTCACAATTTAATTATGCTTTTGATACATTTAGAACATCTGAAAACCTGAGAAAGAAATCTAAGGAATAAGAAAACACTAATGTTTAGTCATTTCCATACAGACCCTAAAAAGAAAATCAGATCAACTTCAGATTTCAAAGTTGTACACAAACCTTGATAAACCTATTATATTTATGCCCATTTTTGAAAAAAGAAAAAAAAAAGTTTTGAGAAGAGCAATTGGAATAAAACCACAGCAGTATAAAAATCTTAGAAGCCTGCCAGTATTCTCTAAAGTCCTTTCTTTGTTGATCTTCAAAGAGAGCTTCTAACATCTTCCCCCAGATGCCTGTGTATTTTGTCTGGGCTGAAAAGGTCTGATTGCCAAGGTGTCGAAGTATACAACTTTTTCAAGTATAGAAGTCAGAAATCAGTTCTGTTGAATCAAATCTTTGTCAATACAGATAAAAGGTCAGTGCAATTTTATCTACAATATAAGCTAAAGTTGACCCATGAAGAAATGCTTTGTTGCTTTATAGGCTGCAAAACATACTCTTTTGACACATTAATTCCTTTCTCAGCCTTTTATCTGAAAAGACATTGGCGGCTGTTATAAAAATAAGGCATTCAGTGTTATGTACCCCTTCTCTTAGGAAAGCTCAGTACCATCATTTATATTTTTATTGACTGGTTAACTTTCAGCTGGATGTTCTCCATTTCATAATCATCACTATTTCACACACCTATATTAAAACTGTAAGCAGTAAAAAGGTAGGTCAATATTATGAAATAGGAGTTACAATTTCAAATCCTTGTAATAATCTGTGGAATTCATTTAACAAGTGAAGTGTTCAGGCACATTTAAACATACAAATGACCCTATGGAACACAGAAGGCTAAGGTCCATGTGTGAAGTTTTATGGCCAAATGATTATTACTTTCCCCTGCATCTAAAGCAATACAGGCAATGAAGACTGCAGTCTTATCTAAGCAAGGTTGCTGTCAAATTGCCTACATTGAAAAATATGACTAGCTCTAGGTAGGCATGTCTGAAAACACTTGCCTAAAGCGTTCTCATAAATAATAGGTGACTAAGTGAGACTGTATTAGAACTGTAAGTACTCCTTCCTCTTCCAAATGGGATAAGTATTTTTCAAACACATAGCTAGAGGCAAGGGCATATAGATATCATACATGTGTACCTCTCTGTACACACAGAGGTTTACAATTGCACTTCAAAGATGTAAGTCTTTGTGTCATATGAAACAGAATTTTAAATTAGAAAACAAGGTTTCAGAAAAATTTTAGAAGAAAACAGATGAAAACAAATTAATTTGTGGTTAAGGTGAAAGAAAGGTAACCAGAGCTTTGGTACACAGCTACCTTCTAAATCAGTCTTTACCTTATCCATTTGGAGTTCCTATAGCTATAATTTAATGCTAGTCAAGGAAAAAAAATCCTAAATTACATACTCTAGAAGTGAATTTTTTTAAAATTACACACTTAATAGGTGTAAAGGTTTTATAGGTTTGGAGAGCATTTTGTAATTAAAGAAAACTAAACCCACACCTTAGCACTAAGGAGTGTACACTAACCCAAACTGTTAATGAGAAATTAGACACAGAGCTTCTATTATTGTTAATGGAATTTTCATGCTTCATTCTCTACGTGCCAACTAAAAGATATAACCCTTAAAACATTGTTTAAAGAAGGCGCTGCCAAACTGTATACTGCAGAACAAGATACAACTTTTGAGAGGTTATGTGTGTTCTATAAGCATCAGCAACTTCTCTCATGTGTTATTACTTTAATGAACTTTCAAGAAGTTGCATATATTTCACATGTTTTTAAACTCTTTGGGCACCTCTTGGGTCATCTCAGCTTGTAATTTAGCATCTGGAAAGCACTGCTGCATTTAGAAGGACATTTGTGGACATTATTTTCCAGGTCATTTTTACTGTATGACTAGAGGAGAGATTCTTACTGGCAAGCTGAGATACTACAGTGCTTACTTTAGGCACCTAAATCATGTATGGAGATCTCCTCTCTTCCTTTTCCAAATGCTCCTCAAACGGCAAGATCTTAGATAATTGTCACCCTCTTAAATTCACCGAGGGACCATTTGATCTGTCCTACAGATACAACCCACAGTGCTCATCTGTCACTCCATAGTGACTCATTTGTCCACTGTAAGGACTGAGGTCTTCTTAATAGCTACTGCAACTCCTGACCAGCTGGCATGTGTTCTTTGGGCTTCTACCTATCATCTCTATGAAATCTATGCAAAGTACAGGCCTTCAGCAATCCCATTTGCTGCATACCCTTAATGGATTTAACATCTGTCTGTAGTCCTGTGCTACAGCATTTTAGCTGCATTGGCATTCAGAAAAAAAATTACCTTGGCAATTAATCCCAGTCTTCCTATAAGGTTTGGCTATAGAAGGGGAAAAGTAGGGTTTATTTCACCTGAGAGTCAGATATGGGGGCTTTTTACCTACGCAGCACCTTTTTTTTGTTTGTTTGTTTTTTCCCTTTCATTTTGTCTCAAACTATCATACTGTAAGACTGATCATTTTCACAGCTATACCCATATTCTGGCCATAAATCCAGCTCGTCATTGATTTTTGCAGTATGTATTAATGATAAGCGTAACAGTTCCATAGCTATAGTTTCCCTGGTACAACAAAGTAGTAAGTATTGTAAAAAGCCACTGGATTTTACATGAAAATTCATTTGGCTTTGATATTTGCACTATTGTGTATTTCATTTATCCTAAACACAGAAAGCTCCTAATCTTTTTCTTGTATTTTGAAGTATATTGAGGCACATGTGCAATCATACTTTTTAAAAAAATATATATCATTTGTTCAGCACTTAAATATAAACTGTCCAAATACAGTCAAATCTTTCAGTGAAACATTTTCACAGCTGGTGAATTTGGTGGTTTAACTCCATAGCTTCTGAGCAATACAAGCCAAGCCATGCATTTAAAGAAGACAGCGCTGCTGCAAAAAAGCAGGCTTAGCACACTACAACTACCATCTCAGCAAAGAAAGGGGGTTTTGCTGACTTTATGCAGGATTTTTTCTCGTACAAGCTGCTTAAGTGGGTCACTATATCTTATTAGTTTACTGGCCCAAGGGCAATTTAAAAATTTGACTGAATTTTATCAGTGTATATAGTGCTTTAATCTTATTCCCACATATTTATGTTAGTCACACAGGCAAGCTGAATGATTTCTTTGTGATTAGAAACTATTGAAATTCACAAGGAAATCAATGTACCTCTGAGAGCTCTGGCATTGAGGGTAACTTTTACAAATGGCAGATGTACTTTGTAGGAGAGCTCTCATTGCCTCATTGGATCATGTTTTCTATGTTTATTTGCCTCCTTCATTCTTTCCAATTACTCCTGATAATTTAACCACAGCCATTTAGTCAGCAGTGTCATTATAGCAGCAAGTTAACTCCTTCTCAATCAATATGAGCTTTTCTGTACTTTTTCGTGACAGCAGGATAAGACCACAAAAATGAACATACCCAACAGACCCTCTGGCCAGCTGACACACCATTATAAATATGTAACTTCACAAAAACCTCTGTTTCCTGAAACTACAGCTGCCAGGAACAATTTGCTTTTGTCTTTCTTCTACAGTGTGCAAAGGAATAAATGCAAGATATATTTCTATCTCCAGATTGGTGCTGTGACCAACAAATGCTCTCATGCTCAAAAACAGGAGCAGGGATCTGCATGAAGAGTGCAATTCTTGTCAGGAGAAGTAAAATCTTAATCTAATGGAAGTTAGTTTTAAATGCACCAAAGAACTTTTGGATTAAATGAAAAGTGCAGTGACATACATGTAATTAAAACTGTAGCTATTACCTGACATAAACACATAACATCTGACGTGCTAGAAAATTATTTTTGTGCTTTTACTTAAAAAAATAAAGTGAGACATCAGTACTGTAAGGGCAGATCAAATTTCTCCTGAAACTGTAAGGTACCTGTAAACAGACTGCACTTGCTTGCATTAGCATCGAAAGGAGAGTTTTCTAATGCTAGGTAATATGCACACATAGATTTTTATGTTTGAAGACTAAGCAAGAGAAAGCCATCAGACTCACCTGCTTACTGAATTGAAGAGCAATACTGCATGAGGGAGAAAGAAGACTGGGGCTGAATTTGAGCTGCAGTGTTGTCTTGAGTGTCTATTTGTCTGTGGATCTGAACTAAACTACATCCTTCTCTAAACTCAGAGGAAGAGTACAACTTTGGGATTTCAAGCATAATATTTTTAATAACAGAAAGAACAGAGAGCACTTTTTTTTTTTAAATTAGGAATGAATATTTACTAAATATGATCTTTTACACTGAGGTTCTACCATCAAAATGCCACTGCTGAAAGCTTGTAGTAACATACCTTTCTCAGAGATTGTACTGATTAACAACAAAGCCAAATAAGAACTAGTCACCAAGATAAAGCAATGTAAAGCTTCAAAACTGAAATATTTCTACTCAAAAATAAATATTGAAAATTATCCTATTCAAAACAAGAGGATTCACAGATGGAGAGAAAGATGAAAACACAAAAGTTTTGCATAGCAACATATATTGTTTGAACTGAGTCAAGAAAAGGAAACAATGAAAGATACAGTGCTCAGTGAAGATGATAGTGAGATAATGAAATACATTAGAGATGATCACATCAAGACCTACATTAACGTAGATATTTCACTTTGTGCTTGGATATTTTTAAATTGCAAAATCACCCAGTAGAGCAAGCTAAACCTTTGTTATAGCCTCCATTCAATCTCTGAAAACTGATACTGGGATTTAGTTGTGAATTGCAACCTGTCGAGCAAAATGTCCAAATACCTTACATGGTAGGAATACACTTTAGACAGAATGTTAAATGCAAGTTCTATCTTCTTTCACCCTTCAGGAACTAAATGATAATGTGTAAACTTAAAGATGTCAGCTGCATCTTCAAGAAATTTGTACGTGTTACCTGTTATCCTTTTTCACTATGCTTCAATGTGGAACTGGCATTAAATGACAGGAGATGTCAAGGGCTTGTATTAAAACTAACATAAATCAATTCTAAAATCTCTAGCACCAAAGACTCAGCAAAAGAAATAAATTTATATGAAAATTGAACAGAATTTCTGACTGAAAGCCTAAGGTTTCTACCTCTTCTATTCACTCTGAAACAAATCTGTGAGTTTATGTAATAGCACTGATTCTCTTGAGATGGAATTCATTAGGCTAAATTTAGATATCTCCTGTGGTTTACAATTGAGAATATCTCCATAAGATTCAAATACAGCAGCATTAGTTCCTCTGACTGACTGAAAAGTGCAATAATTGTGAACAGAATCCCTAACTGCTGATACAGAAAGTTGCACACTTGTAGGCACTATATTAGAAATCGGCATCTTATGGAGGTACTCTTGATTATAATCAATCTGTCCAAGAAACTGTTTCAAAATAAGTACTTCTAGAAGTCCTGAAACAGGCCAGTTAGGTTGCATAATTGAAGCTTGGTGCAGATGTTATTCCATGCATGTGATATATATTTCTAATTTAGGATTTTCTCCAGCTGTAGACAAAATTCCTACAATCAGAAACCAATTTGTTTCTCATACCACTGAATATTTCAATCAGTTCAAAATTCAGGAACCTAATGGGTACAATCTTCCAATTTTACAGGAACTTGAGCTTGATTTCCAGCCTTCTGTCTAGATTTAAGCAATTTGCGTGTTCCTATTTTCACATTTTTCAATCTTGTATGAAGCAAGAGCTATTGTGCTGCTCTTGAAGAATAAAACATCACTCATTTCTTATATGCTGGTGGTTTTAAAACAAATTGAAAATAATATTGTCTGTAGGTTTTAGTGATAGAAAACATCTGCATTTCAGGAAAGAAAAAGGATGAATGAAAACTATAAAATCAGTGATTCCCCATGTATTTGACACAAATAAAAGAGTTCAGAAAGTCAAATTGTCTGAAACTTAGCAGTTCACAGCAAATTCGACCCTTTTGGTCTAGATCTAAAGGGACTTTTGACGTCTGGAAAAGGAATATTCAGGATAACTCATAAATATAGAAAACATGTGTACATATATGCACTGCAATATTCTGCTTTCAATCTTCTGCTAATCATTTTTGCTTTGATATTCTTTTATAATCACGTGTCATGGTTTAACTCCAGATGGCAACTAAGTCTCATGCAGCTGCTTGCTCACCCTCTGCCCCCACCAGTCGGATGGGGATAAAAATTGGAAAAGAATGCCAGACACATGGCTTGACATAAGAACAGTTTAATAATTGAAATAAAGTATAATAATAATAATAATAATAATAATAATGTATGGTAATAACAAAAAGGGGAACAACAAAGAGAAAAAGGAATAAAACCCAAGAAGGACAAGTGATGCACAAACAACTGCTCATTGCCCTTTGGCTGATGCCCAGCCCATCCCCAGGCAGTGGCCAGTGCCTCCTGGCCCACTCCCCCCAGTTTATGCCCTGGGCATGACATTCTGAGCTATGCAATATCCCTTTAGCTGGTTTGGTCACCTGTCCAATCTCCCTCCCAGCCTCTTAAGCACTGCCTGGCTGGCAGAGCATGGGAGATGGGAAAGTCCTGGACTTAGAGCAAGCAAGATTTAGCAACAACTGAAATACCAGTGTGTTACCAGCATCATTGTCACTGAATCCAAACCATGGCTCTGTAACAGCTACTAGGCAGAGTATTAATGCCATCCCAGCCAAAACTGGGATATCAGAGGGAAAAGCTGAAATTGATAAAGTCATATATTACACATTTCTATTTTGTCATATTTTAAAACAAATAATGGGTAAAAATCAAGGATTGATGGCAGGATAGGTAAAGGGGAGGAAAGCACCCAAGGATGCCACTTTCAAACAGAAATAAGCATTTTAGAGGTCTCTGAATCTGCTTGTGAAGACATTTAAATGTGCCATGTGGAATGTTTCCTATGTTTGACAGATGTCCTATCTGCAACATTTTCATGCTGAAAGGCAGCATATTTTTTCTGCATGTTCACCTGTGCACACTGTATTTGCCTTATATCATCAGAAGAAAAATCTTACCTTTGCCTGCCATGACTTTGAATGAAAAGATCTACAGTGTGTCTTTGTTGTCCTTCTGTGATATCTTTCATATGGTGAGGAAAGGAGGAAGAAATAAAAAATTTCCAAGGCAATAGACAAGCACACAAAACACTTTTTAGGTAACAGCTGTTTTCCCTCTGATACTGCACTCCTGACATTTTAGCTTTCCCCTTTTTGCAAGGAGTACGGTTTACTGTTTTGCCTCTAGTTTTTTCCCTTTCTTCTCTGTTGTAACACAGAACTGAAGCTTGGGAAAAAACACTCTCTGTTTTTGAAGTGACCTCCCTCATTATAAGATGGATGCTTGAAAACAGGGTTCCAATTCGATTTTTTTTTTTTTCAATTTTATCTTGCTGAGGAATTGTCTCAGTAATCATTCATAGAGATTTCTGACTTACAAGACTGATCTCTCTTTTTTTTTTTGGTGTTGTGCAATGCAGAAATAAGTATTCTTAAAAAAAATCAAATATTCTAGGTCACTTTCCATATTTTATTTAATCAGGAGTTACAGCTTGTTATCTCAGCTGATGGCTGGTGAGAGAGACAGCAACTGGATGTGCTCAACAATTCTATTTTCTATAATTCCACACAACAGAGCTGGAGGGAGTTATCTTGCTTTAATTTTGCTATTTAATACTTAATCTATATCTCTTAATAGTATTTTTGTAAGCTTGAGTACTCCTTCAATCAGCTTCTAGAGTTTTACTCTAGCATTTCACTATAGCAAAGTGACCTAATTTTCAAGATAAGAAAAATATATGGGTAGGTAAGTAAAGGTACCAGCTCATTCTTAGAACCACCATGCTAATTAAAAAAAGAGTGTTGAAGTAACAGAAAGAAATGACAAATACAATCTAATTGCCCAACAATACAGGAGTCTGATCATGTCTCCCAATCCCTTCCTTCCTCATCTAAAGTTGTGTGATCATACAAATCCTTGTGGGAGGGTTTACAGCTACATATGGTATTTTTCACATGTTAAATTTATTCTTTAGAAAAACTTGAATTATAGCTTTTTCATGTAAGCAATTGTGGAAACAAGTCAAAACAGTGCAATGTTATTGTCAAAATTAATGGCAATGAGTCACTAAATTCAAGAACAGTTTTTGTTTCACATATTTTTGTTATGATTCATTATGTTTGTAACTATATCAATATGATGACAAATTAAATACAAATACAGGGTATAATAAATAAGTAGTAACTTTGTCAGGATATCTTATTTGACTATTTATACTCCAACACAGAGTGCAAAAGAGTATAGTCATGCCAAGCATTTAAAACTTTTTATTAGAAGATACACATATACTAGAAATCAAAATTCCATTCTGACCAAAATAATAAACAGAAAAAATAACATAGCAGTATTATTTCTATCATGCAGCCTTTCAGTATTTAAAGGAGGTCTGTAAGACAGATGGGGATAAATGTTTTAGCAGGACCTGTTGCAATAGGACAAGGGAGAATCGTTTTAAACTAGAAGAGAGTCAATTTAGATTAGATGTCTGAAGAAATGTTTCACAATGAGGATGATGAAACATGGGAACAGGCTGCCCAGAGAGGTGGTTTATGGCCCATCCCCAGAAATATTCAAGGTCAGGCTGGACAGGACTCTGACCAACCTGACTGAATTGATGACATCCCTGCTCATGGCAGGGGGGTTGGACAAGTTGACTTTTAAAGGCCCCTTCCATCCCAAACTATTCTATGATTCTACAATGTGTTGCTTTCCTTATTTACTTTTCAGTTTAATATTTTTTGTGTTGCTTAGAAGAAGCTGCCTTAGCTCTGTGGAGTGATTTATTAATCACTTTATTCATAAATCTGAAGATGTAACAGATCCAGTAATTCCTGTGGGAATACAGTGCACTTAGGCATTTTCACAAGAACTGTTTATATGTGCATAAAAATTATTGAGACGGGAGAAGAAAAAGCCTGAAGCTCTCTCTCCCTTGTTAAAGACAAACAAGTGATTCTGCTAAAACTGAAGCTGCATTTTTCATCTTCCTTTTTGTCCTTGTTTTATATTATGAACACCATTTGGATGATGATCCAAATTTACCACCATTCCCTTTCTCCCTCTCATCCCATCTCTCAATTTTTGCACCATCCTACATGTCAGAGTTTAGCTGTCTGAAAACAAGAGTGAACAAGTTTGTTTTAACAAGAAAATCACTTGCTGAGAAAGTGGCTAGCTGGCAGTGGGAACAATTCAGCTTACTCTTCTGCCCTTCCCTGAGAACAATGCAAAAGTTAAAGAAAGGACAGAGATCTACAGTTCGGTAGTGTATACAGACATTTTCTTTATTATCTGTTCATAGACATCTAATGCTTTGGCAGTCTTCCAAATATGCATATATCATACAGGGAACCATTTGTAAAAAAGAGGCATTTGCTGGCACAAGTTCCAGACTTAGTTGAAAAAATCAGCAAGTAAGCTCAGCCCCGTCCTCACAATCACGGATAAAGTCGTCTTTGTTAAACTGGCAGAGCTGAAAGAAAGAATTGGAACTTGCTCTCTCCTCCCCCTTGGCTTTGCTTACATCAGAATGCCCTTATTAGACTTTGTTTTCATCCTTCACGTATTCTTTTCTGAATTATGAGCTTTTTCACTTTAATGATATTAGTTTGCCCAATTTTGTATCTGAAAAGAAATAAAAACTAATGCTTCATTCAGATTTCCCAGATTTGACTGCACTGATGGTTTCGTGAGTAATAATTAAATGTTATTGCTTATTAGAGGCAGTTCAGTCGTGAACTCTGATTGTGGTCTCAGGCCCCAGGAAGCAGGTTTTCACAAATCACATGCAAATCCTTTGCAAGTGGTACTTCTCAGCTTCTTTCAGTCGAGAGGGTGAATGGATATGGAGATGATCAGGCTGAGGTAACACAGTCCCGTGCAAAGTTCATACATTTATAAATATCAGACAGCTAGTGACCCAAATATGGCCTTCCAGCCTGCCATATAGCTTCCCTGATATCATGCTAAACAAAACACAATGCCTGTAGATAAATGAGTCACATAGATTATTAGTGATTTTTTAATCAGGTTTTCTGCTGCTTTTTTTCATCAATTATTTTTAATTCAAATTACTCCCTAATCTAATATCAATAACATCATCTACCCCTGGAGTCCTCCAAATGCGATAATTGTCTTTGAGAAAAGTACCTCAGGCAAAGTGTGGTTCCAGGTACCAAAGGTGACAAATGTGGAGGTCAGCTGCATAAACATATGCCCACCTCTTTGACTGCATATAATTTTAATTGAGGCTTGCTTTTAAAACAGAAGTGGCACCAAAACCGGATTTGTAACGTACAATCACATTAGTTCCACGTGCTGTTACCTTGGCCATGGTGAAGAGCAGCCTAGGGACAGCACCCTCCTGCAAACAGCAGTCTCTGCCTGGACTGCTAAATCAGTCCTTCCTCATGTTGCCTGCTCTCTAGTTTGGACTAAAATTAATACACAGCCTCCTACAGGGCTAACAAAGGGAAGGCCCTGACTTAGGTGTTAGGCCACTGAAATATATCCGGCTGGGATAATGAGGACGCCTCAGCCAGGAGAGCTGGTTTATGAGCACAGGGGTTGCCTGGTAACAGCATCTGTCAGGTGCCCGTTATCATTTGATGAAAGCTGATCGGGGAGTCGTGCTGAAGGAGATTGGATCATTATAAAAGAACAGTAATTTGCCCTTATGCCTCAAGTTGAGGGATCTGATGCAGCAAGTGTCTACAGAGATAAGAGGCAACTTCTTTTTTTTTTTTTTTTTTTTTTTTTTTTCCCTCAGTGTAGAGGGAGAAATTATCTTTTTTATCTCACCTTGCAGGGAAAAGACTGAGCTAGGGCACTCTGGAGGGCTGTACTGATCCTCCAAGGGGCTGTCTGGGTGCCTCCTGGGCTGCCCTAGGCGCTACACAGAGGCACATTCAGTTTTCTGCTGCTCTGTGTCCTCTTATGCTTTTTTCTCAAGCAAAAGCAATCATGATTTAAGAAGCTCGGCACCGTACCTAAGATGCTCAAATTAAAGATAAAACATTACTCAAAAGGCTCTGAGCTACACTGCAGTTTTAAGGACAGGGCTTAAAAGTGTGAGAGGTGCTAGGCTGAGCTTTAGACACCTAAAACAATAGGTTCCTGTACCCAGAGATCCAAGTGAGTAGTTCAGAATTAAAGGCAATCTTGCTCACACAGGAAACTCCCAGGTGACCAGTGACTAGGATCCCCAGCAGCTATTTAACAGATAGGCTGCAGGAACTGCACACTTAGTTGCTAACACAAAATCCCATGTTCTAGGCTAGGGGAAACCTCCTAAAACTTGGGAACTGTTTTGTCATCTTGCAATGGCCTCTGCAGGATTTACTGGCTAGATAATTCAGGGGAGCTATAAATAGAGAAAAGGGCAAGACGCAAATAGTGGGTACAGCTGAATTTAAATTTAGGCAGAATGCTTAAGAAAATTATTTTAAAGAAAAAAAGGAGGCGGGGGAAAAAAAGCTTAAATTTCTTAGGAAATTTAATGTGACATTAGCCACTATCTTTTGCAAAAAGTTAAAACTATATTGTTCTCTGGAAGTACTACAACTTAATTTCTAGACAAAGAAATCTAGATATTCCTTAAAACTTGTCAAGGTTGTGCAAGTAGGTGTTCCTGTGCCTGGTTTAAAGAGTTTACTTACTCAACTAAATCAAGACCACAGCTGCTCTATCCTTTTCTTTGGCTGTATTTCAAGAGAAAAATAAAACAGTAACTAAGCCCTGGACAGGTTTTGACAAAAAGGAGTGTACACAACCCTGACAGGGAAACTCCAGCTGTGAAAGACAGCACTGTGTCTCTCTGACTCTGTTTCCAACACACAGCAGCTTGTCTCCCCATTCCTCCTGCTCGGCTCCTGGTCCTGCTTCCAGACCTCCTCCCTCACACTAGCCTTGGTTTTCACTAAAGTCAGTCATTTGCTACTTCAACTCACTGAATTCAAGGAAAACTGTCATTCTTTTCTTGCTGGTCCAATTTTCTTCCAGAATAGTGAACAAAATTAGCTCCAGAGGAGCCTGAAGAGCTACAGAGCAGATGGAAAGTGCATGTCAGGAGTGGAGAAAAGACCAGTAAAATAGAGAAGTTTCTCTTTTGCCAGAAATGCAAGGTTTTGACTGCCTTACCTCCTCATGTCCGGTAATTTTATTTGAAATACTTTGGCTAACAGGTCAGCCCCTTAAACTGAGTTTATGAAACTTCTACTTTAAGCTCTCCTTAATCAGCACTGATTCCCATTCAAAAGACAGATGCCTAACTTCTAAGCATATCACTCCTTGCACCAAAGAACTTTTAGTACAACTTAAAAAAAAATCAAAAAGCCCCCAATAAAAATTTCTAGAGATATTCACTCATGGAATTCTGCAGTGTAGTTCAAATTTTGAGCAAATGAATTTTAGTTATAGAGATGTCAAAGAAATCACATTAGACTTGGAACTTGAGTTGTTGCACTGAATGGTGATATATTTCATATAAGACAGAAAGCAACTTGATGACAGGGTTACCGAGAGTCCTTGATGCAGAGGCACTTAAATGAGACAGTCAAGGCTCTGCCAACACCCTTCGCAGTAAGAACCACTCACCCCCACACAATACTTTGTGTGAATGTCATGACAGTAAATTAATTTCAAAGTCTTCATCTAGCCAATAACTCTTGTGGCAGCTTAGTTTTTCCTGAGAATGTGACTTTGGGAAAGACTTCTACACTAAAAACGGAAGAATTTAAGTTGTGCTTTTTATCTCTGAAAGTATATTTATTCCATCTTATGATGCTCTTCAAAGAATTTCAAAGACCCAGTGTGTCGTTCTACCTAATTTGAGGTGTATATCTTACTTAAATTTGAGAAAAGTATTGATTTTTCTGCTTTCTTTGAGCCAAGGGAGAGATTAAATTTTATTTGAAATATTCTTCTCATATTATTTTCTCTCTAAAAATCTTTCATTTCAGTGACTGCAATGTGTCTAGTGGGTACTTAGTAAAGTTTGGAGCATTCCACTTCCTAAATTTCTATTTTATTAACATAATAGCTTTACTTATTCTGGAATTGGTTTTCAAAGTTACTGAGGCATTTGAAAATGAAGATCAACCACAGTAAGACTGGAAAATGTCCTTGAATATTCTGAATTCCTACATTGCTGCTGAGAAGTGTCTGACAAACGTGTTTATCTGAATCCTCAAGCATCTGACGCAGGGAAAGGAGTTGAACCCAGTGATCCTGATGGGTCCCTTCCAACACAGCATATTTTGTGATTCTGTGACTTCTTTGTATTTCTGTAAACTAGCCCTCTGTTTTGGACTTGAAGCACATTTTGAATGTATTTTGCTTCATGTGTTTCTCAGGTAGCTGGTCAGTGGTACATCCAGTGGATGTACCACAATACATTTTACAACTCTACTTGTAAATGGCACAAACAACAGAAGCAAAGGAGCTCATGTTGACCATAGTTCTTATAGCCATAGTTCTTATGTTCTTTTTGTCCAGTTTCTGTACTGCTTTTTGTAGAAATTAATGAAAATACTAAAATAAAACTATAGTTGGTGTTTTTTTACTTAGATATTCCACAAAAAAAGAAAAAAAAAGGAATTTAAACAAATTATTGATAAAATTTATGTGGATAAACTATTCCTTTTAGGATAGAATAAAAAGTCAAACATACCTTTTTGTGCTCAAAGCTACAAGTTTAGGATCACCTGTTCCTATAATCTTCTGATATTAAGTGGATACAGATGATGAACTCTTCAGTATGACTGGCTGTTTTAGCTATTTGTTGTTCTTGAAGAAAAGTACATTTGGAAGTCTTCTTTGGAAGGATGTTTTCTGTAATAAGGTCTGACTTTCTGCACCCCACAGACAACCCTACCATATCCCAGGAACACCAACCTAATAGGTTTCAAGAGACTTCTCAAAGTGCTGTGTTCTTCAGCTAATCCTCAAGACAACTCTCAATATACATAGCTGAGGAAAAGGGACATATACTCTCTTTTTGTCATGAGAGCTCTGTCATATCCTGAAAAACTGTCAGGCAAGTTCTGCAGGAGAACCTAAATGTTTAGGCAGGATAATCAAGCACCTCTCTTGTTTGTAAAATTGGGATTTGCTCCTTGTTTGCAGTAGCTGTGTATCCACAAAAGATGAGCAAAACAACTACTGCCAATAGAACTTTGTGGATATGTTTTATGTGCTTATCTGTTTGTGTACAATGCATCACTTTGTGTGAAACTGAAGCTGAAAGAGCTAAGGCAATAAACAGAGAGAAGAGACTACTGTATGCATAGTTAGTAAGCTCATCTCTAGTATACTGTATGCTTGTCTGAAGTCTGATCTGCTGAAAAATATTGAAAGATCAGTCGGGGTTTAGAGAAATGCCACAAAAGTGACTTCAGATGAAAATATTGAGGAATAATACCTAAAAGATTACTCAATCATGCTCTATGAAAGATAAAGTAGAGGTCTCTATGGTCTTTGAAGGTCATGAGAGAAAAACTTTGTCTAGAAATTAAGCGAATACCTGGAATAGTGGTTGTAGTTTATCACCTCACCATGTGATGAAGTGGGTTCTTATATCCTGAGGGATTATTAAATTAGTAAATTAAAATTATGTTGTATTTGTTTAGGGATTTTTTTGTTTGCTTTGTTTTGTTTTTTTCCCCTCCAAAGCATACGCCAGTTAAGCAGCTAATTATTAGATCCTGTGGAGGAGCAACAAGTAAATACTATTTCCTTTACTCTGCAAAAGTTATGCAAAATGAACCTGCAGATCCCTTCTGAATTTCCATTAAACACTGAGAGAACTTCAGTTCAAGCTCAGGCGAGTAGCAGGGTGTGGTGCATATATTGCTACTAATACAATAAATATTGTATGTTGTTATCTCTGCAATAATCAAGAGACAAATTCTGTAATGGTTTCTTTTGAAAAAGAAATCCATTTGTCCACTTTGAATTCACTGAATCAATTTTTCTATTTAGAGGCAAAAGAATTTCTGTTTCTTTAGTATTTTATAACTTTTTTATGTTAGAATGGCTATAAATATGTTAATTTTAACCACTAATGGTGGGATTTTGATTTCCATACTTTTAAGTCTGAGTCAACTAATTTTTTTCTATTTTTCACAGAGCTTATTGTCAATATACTGAAATATATACAGGTAGAGTTAAGCAATGGACATAAAAAAGGCTAAAACGCTTTACAGTACAAAGAAAAGGATTTTGAATAGGAGAAATCCCCTCAAGAAACCTCACCTCATCTGTCTCATAGGCTATCAAAATAGCTGCACAGCTTCCTCAAGGAAGTGTACAAAAAACTTCAGAGAGCTCAGAACTGTCTATACGTGAGGCTCTGGTCCAACAAGTTCAGAGAATTTTATGTATGTTCTCTGGTACCTCCACAGGCAGCTGCAACTTAGGGCCTTCAGTTTTGAATTACCCTCCTAAGGCATGCACTCATCCATTGGGCCAGCCATCATTTTTGGTGTCCAAAAAAAAACCAAAAAAACAAAACCAAAAAAAACACCAAACAAAAAAACCCCCTTGAACCTTATTATTTAGGAAGTGAAATCCAAAACAAACACATGAGAGGTGTTCTTTTCTCAGTAGACAGAAGAGAGCTGAAATAATTCCGAGCCACTACAGCATCCTCCTCTGCCTGTTTAGCAACACTGAACCATAAAAGACAGTCCCATTTTCTACTAAGAGAGGTGGCTGCATTTCAGCAATGCATGAAGTAATTCATCTACATAGCTTATAAAGCACTTAGAGCTCCTTTGGGATAAAAAGCACTTAAAAATGTAAGGTATTAGTATTTCTTATGTGTTTAAGTTGTCAAATCTTCTTACTTTCTTATCACTCAATTCAGCTTTAAAATTCACTTTCGCAGCAAAACATACAAATGCTAATTCACTTCAATTAAAAATCTATTGCCTGCACTTCATTTTTAATGGAGGCAGGTGCCTGGGAGAAATACCCCCTCAAATCTTACTCATGCAAAAGGCTATAGAAGGCCAGCTTTCCCTGGCATTCCCATCCATTTGCAGGAGCAAGCAGTTCTTTCGACTGTCTACAATCTAAAAATTCCTTTTGCTGGGGTCAAAGAAATCATTGAGATCTTTCTACTTTCCTTTTTTGGTATTTGCTACTGGAATGGTAAGGAACATATGCAAGGTTTTGCTACACACATAGTTTCTTTCCTCTGTTCCTCTTCACTCTCCTCCCACTCTACAAGGTTTCACAAGCACAGGATGCCACAAATGCCAGATTCTAATCCCTCACCCAAATGTCATTTCAGTAATTCTTACATTGCTGAAGAAAGCTTGTACAAGATTTTCTAGTTAAGTGCTTTAGTGTGATGGGACTGTGGCTGACATTTACATCAGCACTTACTGTGATTTAAAAGGGGGCAGAAGTGCCTGGGGTGGGGGGATATTAGCATATGTGCCTTCTCTGCAGCTGCAGGGATGAAGCTGGAATGGGGCTGGATATGGGTAGAGGTTGGAGCATCACAATGAAGATTATTTTCTACAAAATATTGTACGATTTTGTGAAATATTGTTCATTTTAAATTATTCTGTAAAGTCAGACTGAAAGAAACTTATTACACCAAAAAAAAAAAAGCCAAAACAAATTAAAATAATTAATTTCTTAACTTAGAAATTTGTGACATTTGAAACACTATGCTTTAGAAAACAAGTATTACAGCCTAATAGCTTTTTTGACTGCTAAAACTGCAAGTCACTGTGCCTTGGAAACCAGCTGTAACAGCACAATCTGAAGAAACATTTCTCAGATCTCGCCAATAATTTGCATGTAAAGCATCCTAAGAATGTGGAACCATTTGGTCAATAATCTATATTCTTTAAGATTTATTTCTCTTTTAATTAATACTGAAGCTTCAGTTGTAGAAGAGGAATGCCTAATGATGTGCTCTGAGTCTTCTTAATGGAGGACCATCATGGGCATTACCCCAGCATAAAAAAGTGAGCTGGCAACAGAGATTTAGCTTTAACTCTGAATTTCCTGGGTTTTCCAAGCTCAAACAAGACCCTTAATGTTGCTTTAATGTAGTTTTTGGTGGTATAATTCTTCTTAATTCTGTCCATTGCAGTCCTTTGATACTTTATGAATTACTTATCTCACATTAATAAGGCTTAACATGGAGTATTAACCTCCTATACATTCCTAATTAGTTTTTAATGAATTTTAGTTTCCTTGTTAGAAAAAGAGCTAGCTAGCTAACTACCACAAATTTAATCTCCATTACTGGAGCATGAGACAACCACCCCTGGGGATGCATGTCCTTGAGATTTTCACGTTAAACAAGAAGCTTTATAAAAGAGTCAAAGAAGCTTAATATGTGTGTCTTGGCTTACTCCTCAGCTTTGATGGTGTAACAAGTCTTGGACTATTTATAACTAGTGACACAATACACTCTATAAACTTTCAGAGGCTTCTATAATATACTACAGATACTACAAAAAAATTTAACAGGCCAAATTGCTAGTCACCTGACAGCTGCAGTAGGAGGGGAAGAGAAGGTGAATTAATGTATTTTCTTTTTATTTAGTTCAACAGCAACAGCCATGACATGATATGTAATGGAAAACAGAATTTCCTCTTTTTTGACATGATAATCACATTTTTCACCCAGAATAGTTTTTTTTGTTTTGGTTTTTTTGTTTGTTTGTTTGTTTGTTTTTTAATGTGGGTGAATTTTACAAAATGCATGTATGAGCTGTAATTATTTTTTGTATGTAGTACAAAGAAATATGTTTTAAGCAATTATTTTGCAAGGGAGCCACTAGAGTACAAGTTAAAAAAGCTTTTATTTTTCTGCTTGTGCGGTGCTTTAAATAAATATCATTGTGGATAAAATTTATGAACTAGTACGTTGGGATTAGTAAAACAAAAAGAACAGCATCTTGTTATGAACTGCAGCAGTGGGTCAGGAATGAATTACAGAAGTCTTCACTGGCAATGCACAGGATGTGGCTGAAGCAGCACTCAGTGCTGGCATCCAGTCAGAGAAGCAAAAAGCCTCTACGCCCTTTTGCTCTGTTGGGATGGTGCTACAAGGAGGGTGCTCTTCATCCCGTTTCTCCCATTTGGGGATTTCATTTCCTTGCTGATTTACCAAAGCCCTACAATTTTGCATTCAGAATATAGTGCAGGAGCTTTGTGTCTGTCCCCCACGCATGACCTGGGGGACTGGAAGAAGGTGTGGCTCTCTGGAGTTGCTGTAGGAGGTGGACAGTTGAGTTTCTCACACAGTTGTCTGCTCCAACATTGTTCTATCAAGTATACAGGCATCCTTGTATGTATGATATTTTAGAATAGAAAGGCAGCTAAAGAGCTGTAATTGAGTAAACATCTATGTTTAAGTAGGCTGCATTTGCATATGTTGGACAAGTAGGTATTTCCTTTCACTAGCACAAATTATATTTGATTAATTTCTTTTTGTCAGCAACCAGAAGCAAAAAAAGATATGACAGTTAAAAATGCACATTATTAAAACATTTTAAATGCATAAATCTAGCAAGAAATGTAGAAATCCCATATGGAATGCAACTGAAATTATTTTAAACAGTATTTTTCTGAATTCTGGAGTCCTTTCCATAGTGTTTTTTCCATGTTTTCAATTGGAGAAAGTTTGTAAATATGTAATGATCATCATTCATTATGGGGGATAATCACCATGCTAAGAAAAACCAGATAGCCAAGTCTTTTAACAGCTGAATTTCCAGACCAAAAGCTTACATGCTTGAAACTCTGCATATGCCATAGATCTTACTGGGACTGAGGCCTGGCACTGTGTTTTTGCATCACTACTGAATTTCACCCATTAATCTTTTACTTACAAATAACAGTAATAAATACATGGTTATCATGCATTCATTAATTAGACAGCACACTGCATGTTTCATGTTGAGACCCATCACTGTGTAGCAGCTGATGGGAAACAGAACAGTTGAAAATGAAAGGCTATCCAAATCTATAAAATGCTAGAGGCAACTTAATCACTGAGCCTGACACACAAAGTACAGGCACCATATCCAGACGTGGTTTAGCTGAGTTCACAACCTTATTAACTTAATTCTAGGGGTTAGCAAGCAATAACTTGTGCAGAGCAAATCATCAGTCCTCTCCATTAGACTGTCATCAGCCCACGACCCATCAACGACTGGCCTCAAATTGCATAAGCTTTTCTTGCTCTCACTTTGTGTGATGGTTTCAGGGGAAAGGGAGTATCCTCTTCATTACACACACAAAAAAAGCAGCAGCTATTGTAAAGTGCTCCTTTTGCCTAAATCCAGCATCAGGTGATCAGACAGCAAGAAGCAAGCTAGGGCACTAGACAGCTGCTGTTGGACAGAACTAGTCATTCACTTACCTGCCTTCATCAACCCTGCAGTTTTCTGGGGAGTTAAACCAGCTGTATCCATCAGTTGAAACCAGTTTCAGAGAAACATCACTTTTTCCTCACACAGTTCTGAAGATTAATGTAGAACTTGGACTATCAGAAGGGCTCACATGGCCTTCCTTCTGTTATGCAGAAGATTGTCACTACTTCCTCTCTCCTCTTTTCTCCCTCTGACTATACTCCTCTTCACTAGAAGAAACCATTGCTGACATAAAAAAATTCATATATTATCACTCCAGTCAGTAACACTTCTTCCATTATTTTTTTTTTATACTCAATTTCCTGCCTCAGAACACTCATGTCTTCTGTTAAAGGCAGAAGATACAGACCTGCCTAGGATAAAGATGGAAGGCAATGAACCTTGTCTCCTTTGCTAAGCCTTTTGCTCATCTCCGGTCTGTGCTGGTAGGGACAGACAACATTTTTAACAACAGGAACAATATGTGTGGCAAAATCTTAACCTCTTCAAAGACACTATTTATTTTCTGTAAAAGAAACATATACACCAAGGCTAGATTTAAACACATAAAAATACAATGGACTAAGCAGCATACAGATTTTTTTTGACAGGAAGAACGGGAACTACAAAAATTCTTTTTCTGCAGCTACACAGATTGATGTCTATCCCTCATTCCTGCTGCTGATCACTTTCAGAGAATTCCTCCTGGAGCTGACCACTGCCTTGATCAGTGGATGAACATCCTGGGTTTCAGTCCTTAATATTGTATATGTATGCTAACTTTTGATCTGTGAGCACATCATTCTACTGAGAGACAGCAGGTTGATGAATCACTCAGTTTAATGTGTTTACTTATGACTCTCATGTATATGCTTTATTATGTTGCAAATAATACTTGGCAGGAATTTTGACTAGTCTTAAACACACTATTTCTGTAAAGCACACAGAAGCCGCTACAAAAGACTATGTTACCTTCTTGCAATGATTACTGCAGTGAATTCTGATACTTCTGTAATACTACTTCTTTGCTTGACTATCACAATTAAATTGGCCAAAGGCACAATCTTTCAAGCTATGTCACATGCTCATTCTGAAAGACTAACACAGCGCTACAGCTATTCACAAATTTGGGTACAACAGCACCGATAAAAATGTAAAAATAAAAAATGCTATTTTTAAAACATGGTAGCAATAGCCTTAAGTGTTAAAATTGACACTGAAGCTTTTTGCAAGTCTTTCAGCAAATATTGATCTTTTAGAATTTTTACAGGCTTTGAAATATGTGACAAAATCTTCCACATTTAGACCAATCCAGCTTTCTTCTGTTGAATACATGAACAACTTGAGAAATTTTTCTAATAACTGTTATATGAAACAATAAGAAGCAAAAAAAACATAAGCGCACACTGCCATATGGATACTCATGCCTTTTAAACATCCTAACCCAATTTCCTATGAGACAGGAAGGTTCAGGGTACTGCTACAGTAACTCGGTGTGGACTATCCATCAAAGATCATTTTTGAGCACAGGCAATTAAAAGTTGGTGTATTGGAGCAGGGATATGTGTGTGTGTGTGTGTGTGTGTGTGTGTGTGTGTGTGTGTGTGTGTGTAACATGGACAACCTTCACAGGTGCTTTTCGACCAAAATAATTCTCTGTTTCTGAAATACTTCAAAGAGGAAGATGAAAGTAATAAAAAAGAAAAGAAGAAAAAGTAGAATATATAATGAGGTGTTGGTTTGGGGTAACAAGCTTCTCCGTCAGAATGAATAGGTAGTTGTCAGGTGATAAGCATGTGGAAGGGGAAAGAATAAAAAGAAAATAGCTTAACATCAGTGATTTCCAAGGTGTGTATAGCAGCTCCTTCAGTGTCTGCTTCTGTTAGTGGAGTCTAAGCCTCAACCTGGCTTCCCACCCTAAATTTCTTTCTTCCTTGATTTCTCAGGTCTTCAGGGAATTTATCTCTCATTGAGATGATTGCTGTTGTTTGCAGATTTTTCTCTCAAAAGTTTCAGGATGACAGGAACTATATAATGTTTTGAAGGTTATTCAAATGCATTCTTGACATGACACTGAGTTCTCAGGAGATTATTGAGGTGAGGGTTAGCAATTCAATGCTAAAATCAGCAACATGGATTCTATTCTTCACACTATCTGGAGATACAATTTTACCTTTTGACAAGTTTGTGGTTTTCTTTTTTTCTTCCTCTGCAGCATGTTATGCCTTGACTTTCCCCATTTGGTATTTTTCTCATCCTGATCCATACAATCCTGTGCTGAGTTTAGCTGTATATTTGTGATTATGGCCACAATAGTGTTCTTAGGTAAATCTGAATTACTCAAAGTGCCATGCCCATTTTCTTTTGTGCTCTGTCACAACTACAGACACATAATTTCTGAACCACAAGTAAGAAAGGTTGTTGATTTATGAGAAATGTCATGGCATATCCAGGATCTATAAATACTGATGTTGATCCCAGGGGTGGAATAGATAGGTGTGTGCTTCCCTGTTTGCAGTTTTCACAGCACTATCACAACATTATTATTTAACAGATTGGAGACAGACTTCATGCTGCTGAATATTCCAGTGATCTGTTTCCAAAAGTGATGAACGGAATGGGATGGTTGGAAAGGCATCTGTGCACAATCCCAGTGTGTACATTGCTCAGTTTTTTGCCAGTTTTGCCAGTAGGCTCCTAAACTTTCACATCTAAAGTGTTTAAGGAAGATCTAAATTCATGTTTATTCATGTGTCATTTTCAAATAGTTTTGGATAGCATGGTGTGAAATCATAGATTCAAAACAAATCTGGATGCAGAAGTTAGAACTTCTGGACTTTGGTTTGGATTGGTTCATTTCATACAGATAAAAAATAAGAAACACTAGAAATGCAAAAGCAGAACATGTGCCCAAAGAAAACAGCATATAGATCTGTAACTAAAGCTGAATAGTTCAATGATTGAAACTTTATAAAGACATTTTGCATTTGAAAAATCTTTTTACAATAAAAGAGTTCCTGCTCATTTCAGAATTAAAGTGGAGGCCAACAACATAATTAAGAAGGAGAAAGAGAAGAAGGGAGGGACCAGTATGGAAAACACTGAAAATTAATCCATAAAAGTGCATTAAAGAAAACCCTACAAAACCAAAACACAGTAAAACACCAGCAACAACAACAACAGCAACCGTCTGAAAAAAATCAGGAAAAGGCTTGCCTTTTTATTTATTTCCTGGAAAATTATTTACACAATAATCTGCATTTTAAATACAGAAAACAGAGAAGCGTTTTACTATATTGTTTTAAAGACTTCCTAAATAGACAGGCAGTTTTCTTCCTCCCCACCTTGACCAAATAAACAAATTAAAGTTTAAGTAGCATACTCATTGTCCATGGAAATATCTTTAAACTAGAAATCTACTGGACAATATATAAGTGTTGCTGAAGCTTACAAACAGTTATTTGCTTACTGAGATATTTAATATTCTAATTTACATGAAATCTTGTCATATGAGAAAAGGCTCTGAAAATTTGCAGAGCAGAGCAATTTCTTAATAAACTGATAGTCCCAGTAAGAAACAGCCAGTGAAATCTGATCCATATGTAGTAAATCATAGGACAAGTCTGTGTGTTCCATAGAGCTTTTGTTTTCTGCAAACAAGGGTAATGGATCTGTAAAATGCAAATTTTTTTGTTTTACCCAGTAATAACACAAAAAACATGGCACATTAAATTCTTATTCAAAGCTACAGGTTGCTCTCTCTAAATTTTAAACAATTCTTTTGAATATGTATCTCTTGCCTAGTTAAAGTTACTACCTGTAGTATCTATTATCAGAGAGATCAGGACTCTGAGTCAGAGAAAAGGAATGCTCCACATGACTCTGCTTTGATTAATTCTTTTTCAGCAAGTAGTTTCCACTTACTGAGATACACTCAAATTAGCTTTAAAAAGCTTCTTCCCCTTAAAAAAAATGTTTAAGTTCTTTACAAACCATTGCCATTATACCACAACTGGACTGGTTTTCTTCCTATTCAGCTGTATGGCAGAGTATATTTTAAGTATAACAAGCAAAGTTTGAGGTCCAATCCATCCCCATATTTATGGGATTTTCAGATCTTTAGTGGAAAGTTAGTTCCACATCAAGTTGACCTATTGAGTCAAACTGTCAGTATGATTCTTCAAAGGAAGGAAAAATAAAGAATAGCTCAAAGCAAGTGATTTCTGTTCCATGAGATCTCATTAAATCAGCTTTTTCTACCAAGGATGTCAGGTAGTAGTGTAGTGTAGACCACTGCAGCTATTAAAACTTCCCTTAATTCCTGAATTGCAGGATAATTTAAAGGTAAACCAATATGGGCTAAATGGAATTGTAACCTAGACACTCCCTTTAAAATTATCACTTGAACAAATGCTCTGTCAGGCAAGAACTGTTTTTCTCACAGTTTTTAATTCAAAATAAACTGGTTTATTTATTAATTTCACATGAAACTATAATAATTTTATTTTTGAATAAAATAACAATTTTTTTAATCCAAAAAATTTGCCTACATTAATATATCAATTTCAACCTTATGGACCAAGTCTTACGTTCTTCTTTGGAAACATTCCCTGAAAAAATTAGGTGATATCTAATTTAGCTGGCATTTCAGCTATATCTTATGTTATTTGACTTGGAGTTGCAAAACGAGGTATTCTGTTTACCTCATTCAATGGTCTAAATTTAGGCAATCAGAGAACAAATCCAAAAATGTAACAACTGCAGATTTTATTCAGGTGCTATTTGCCAATCTCCACAGATAAGCCTCTCCCACTGAAGTGAGGGGCAAGATTACTCAAGCATACAAATAATCAGCAGGAGGTTTTCCAGCCTTCTGAAGCCAAATCTGTCTGATCCAAGCCTGACTTATGGATCTGCATGCCCTGGGGTCTATCTGTAACTGCGGATTAAGCAGACATCTTCAATTTTTCTTAAGTACCTAACATAAACCCATGGTAAACCACAAGCTGGATGCATCTTAATCTAGTGGTGAGAGTAATCACTAAGGGAGCACACAACGTTCCTATCTTCTATTCTTGGGAAGGTTATATATTTTGCAACAATAAATACTTAACAAAAACAGGCCTGGGAGAAGCATTTTCTCAGGGAATGGATATATCAATCAAATCTAGGGATACATACAACTCTGAAAATGGGGCAGATAGGCTGATATCTTGGATTTTGAAGTTGTCAGCAGTTTTTAGGTAGACTTTTAAGTCAGCTAATGTCATTACAAGCTGCAGGACAAGACTGTAATTCAAGATATATTCACATTAATATCACAGATTTTTTTTTTTTTAAATACCAAAACAGATATTCTATCTTCTGTGTTACAGACAATGAAAAAACTACACGCTGCCCAAAGGTGATCTGATAGAAGAAATGAGATAAGGATAATAGAAAGGATTAGAGGCTAATATATCAGTAGCTGATTAGAAAGTCAAAAGAACAGGGGGAAAGTGTTTAGATTTCAGGTCATGGAGAAGGAGATTAGTAAAGGGAGTAATTGTTGACCTTCATTCATAAGTAATGTTCCTTTTTTGAGGAAGAATACTCCATACAGGTATCAGTACTTGTAAAAAAAGATACTAATGCTGTTACTTTCTGCACCTGATGGTCAGCATATACCAATAAAGCATGGAAGACTGAGCGAGACTATCTATTGAGGATCTAATTTAATACCTGTATGGTAGTGAATAGCTGAGTTTTTGATCAATGACCCAAGTGGAATACAGTTTAGAAAAGCATAGCAAAGAACTTAGCCTATCACTGTAAGAAGACTTAATTTTCATTATTTATAAACTTTTTTTTTTAGAGAAAAAATTAAACTTATAATTAAACTTATATCCTATGGTATAAGAAAATAATAATACTAAGAGAAACTATGTATACAAGTAATTTTGTATCTGAACTAATTAAAAGCACAGCATACAGTCAACCCACAATTACCAATCTGGTTAATGATGCATGGTAAGAGCACGATTTTTTCCATGTGATTTAAGAAGAAGCTTATCTAGTTGACGTGATATAGCTTACACTGACATGAATCCATATTCATTACTTCCATTATTCAGGATAAGACCAGGACAACAAAAGTAAGTCTTCAGCCTGACTGTATAATTCAGTAGGAGAAAGAAAATCTGTGCTTTGAACTTGATACTTGTTGGGTTTAATGCTGTCAATAGCAATGATTTCTCTTTAATTTGCCTGGAAAAAGGCTGATCACAATAAAAAAAAGGTGCCACAAGTCAGCACAGGAGTGGCCACTGTTATATAAAGAACTGGGCCTACTCTGGACTCCTAGAGAGAATCTACAATAACGAACTAAACAGAAATGGTACCATCTGAAAAACCACCTCTCCATGATTATCCATATTGTCATGATTATCCATACTGTCCTATGGACAGCACCAAGCCTGGTCCTGTTTTGGTTCAAGCCAAAGAACAGTCTGTATTGAGTGAACAAGGATTCTCATTGCATAGTGTTGATGCATCAGACATGTCTTGCAGAGGAAGAGATTTACATGAACATGGCAGTGCCCTACCAGTCAGCCCTGGGGTCAGAGAATGGCCCCTGATACACCTGATGGGATAGGAACAGCCCTAGGAAGGAACTGTCCCTCAAAGTTTGTGAAACAAGAGCTCCAACAAGTATTACAAAGATGAACAAGGAGGCAGCAAGATGCATGGTTAGTAGGGTGTCCTCTGCATCTACTGACCTTGGCAGCTTTGGTCTTCAGATACAGCAAAGCCCAATACAGCATCTCACACTTCAGTGGTTATCTTTAAGTTGCATAAAGTGCCAAATTCATATATATGCGATATAAAGGAAAAGGCATTTTCCTCCATCCATCATGCTACAAAAATAGCACAGGAACCTCAGATAGCCACAGAAGTCTAATGAAAAACTGTAACTCCTCTACGCCTGTGTTTTAGGATAATTTTGCACAGCCATGATCTGTTCACTGTCTATAATCACATCACAGTTGAGCTGAACACACTCTGGTGAAATAGCAGGTTTGGTTATTCCATTGGACACTGAGCATCCATTTGAATTGAAATTAGTATCAAGAAGAAATTTTGAGTAAGAAGATAGTATTAAAATAAAAACAATAAAGAAATCACAACAATCATCCATTTTTAAAACTTTTTATGTCTTTAGTTTTTCTAGTTTTCTTAAAACACTGTAATTTGTTAAACTATTTTTTAATTATAATTTACATATTTATCTTCTAATTTTAGCTCTCAACTTCTTTTAAATTTGGAGGGGATTTACAAAAGTATTGTTAAAAACAATCAAACATATAACAATATTGTTATTCGTGTGAGCTTGTCAAAGTATAAACAATCACATAGTATTTTTAATTGGGCATATTTGCAGTTAAGCTAAAACCCTGAGTAGTTGCTCCAAAGTTGTTTCTGTAAATCGATCACATAAGTTAATGTGGGGAAAAATCCAATGAAGCAATGGATTTTTAACATCAGAGGCTCAGATGGATTGATTTCCCTACTGTTTAAGCATTTCCAAGAGTAAACATCTGAACTTTTGCTCTGGACTAATTATATTCTTTTCTAGCATCTTGAATCGATTTGGACTGACAGTAATTTGAAAAACATTCCTTATTCCCTTATCTTTTATATTGGACATTTATTTTTCTCTTTAATTGGTTTTAAATAAAGGTCCTATGACATAGTTCAAATATTATTATCAATGTCTTTAAACTGTTCTTTATTTTAAGATACTTTTTGTTTCCACTAAATTTACTTCATTCTTTAAACATCCTAACAGAAAGCATTATCTGTAACACCAATCTTTACATTTCTGTTAGTCCAGCTGATGGCAGCCATCAGTAATGTAGTTGTGACATGTCACATTAACGAAGTCACAGCTGAAGAACTCTGAATGAGATAGCAACCCCCTTTCTACTTATTATGATGTCACTTGGCTTGTTAGTCATGCTTTAATCATTATATTTATGTGTTCTTGAATAAGAAAAGTTATATCTTCTTTTTAATATGTATTATCCAATATTAACAATGCATTGAGCATTTTAGTAGGCTAAAAATATTCTTCCTAAATAATACATTGAGGGAATTTGGCAGATTCTCACTGAAACACATTTAGGAATCCAAAAGGAAGTATATAAAAAAGGAAAACTCATTTCAGAAAACAGGAACATGGGAACAGGTAGAAGAAGAAACTATTCTTTGTTCCTAACAAAAAGAATATTCAGAGAACAATGACTCCACATAGGCACAATATAAATCTGAGTATTTCATTTACCCAAACCATATGAGTAAGTCTCAACATTCTTTGGTCCTTACCCTGCATCGCTAAGGATGGGATTTGTATTATTCGTGTTTAAATGGCCACACTGTAGATAACTGTATCTCAACTCTCCACCCTGGACCTTCTTTACAACCAAGGAAGAGAATCAGGCTGTTCTAAAGTGCAATCATCTTAACTACTGAATTAATGGCACTTTAGAATTAAAGGTTGGACCAGATGATCTTTTGATGTCCTTTCCAACCTGGGTTGTTCTATGGTTCTATAAATTTACTTTTCTTCTGTATGACATTGACAATAAACAGGGTTCAGAATATCAAGTCAGATCTTTGAACTCAGGAGATGATTCTCATTCTGCGTCCCTAAATTCCATATAATAGAAAAAATCTTTCACTTGCTTTCTTTCATATATTCTTTCCAATACTTAAAAGTTGCCCTGCTAAAGAATTAATATGTCCAAACATCCATCATAATTTTTGGAAAATTGTGATGACAAGCAGTTGCTGTGCTTTGATGAAAATCACTATTTACCAAAAATCTTGTCCCTTTATCATTCAGTGCTTTCTGAGGAGAGAGGCTGCTGGGTTTTGTTTTGAGCTTTTGTTTGTTTGTTTGTTTGTTTATTTTGTCGTTTGGGTTTATTTTTTGGGGGGTTTTTAAAACAACTTAGAAATCTCTTTACATCTTTGGTACATTTCTGTATTTTCTAGGTTTACATGAAGATAGATGTAACACACAGCCTAAAACTAACCACACAACTGCTTTTTCACTCCCCCTCAACCTCACTGCAGAGGAACAGGAGAGAAATCAGAAGACCAAAAGTAAGAAAATTCAATGCTCAAGATAGTTTAATAGAGGAAGAAATAAAAAAGAAGAAAAACTGAAAGAACAAAGGATGTGATGCAAAGGCAACTACTCAACATCACCCACAAATAGACTGATTACCAGACACTCTCTGAGCAATGGCTATCCTCTTAAAAAAAACCCTCCCTTCATTTTTTATTGATGAATGTAAGATGGAATATTCCACTGGCCAGTTCAGGTCATTTCTCCTGGCTGTGTCCCCTCCAAACTTTCTGTGCAGCCCCAGCCAACTCACTGGGGATATAGAGTGGAAAAAGAAATATCCTTGATGCTAGGTAAGCACTACTCAGCAGTAGCCAAAACACTGGTGAGCTACCAATGCTGTTTTACCCACAAATCCAAATTACAGCAATACAGGCTTGCTATGAGGAAAATTAACTCTGTCCCAGGCAGACCCAGTAAAATCTACAAAGTCATAATCATTACCAATGAGACAGTTACTCACCTACCTACTCATGCCTGTAATTTATTCCCAGCAAACACATGTATTTGCATGAAATTAAGTTTGAAGGTATCAATAATTTAGAGGGAAAAAAAAATAGTATGTTGAAATCCAAAACCAGTCATTACAAGGTAGAATAATGATTACCTTTATTGAAATCTAAACATATCAATATACAGAAATGCATCTGAAAGACTGAAATAATATTAATCCTGAGTCATACTATTGTGCAGAAAATTCAAGACATTATCTGAGAAAATTTCGTATTTGTATTCAGATTAAATTGCATGTATTAAAAAAATTGCCTTTCATAATCCTTGTTCCTTTGTGATTGAAAGAAAAAAAAATCTTTCATTTATTTGAATGACACTAGGAATACTGTGGATATAACTATAATAAATACTGACTTACACAATTATGAAATATTTTTCTTCTTTGCAAGTATGGGGAAAGAAAGAGAAAAAGTAATGTTTTGGGGAAAGGGACATTTTAAAGATTTTATAGTTCATACCTAGCTGACCTTCAACTGAAGGGTTATGCAGAGAAAAAAAACTCTATGTAAATACTCAGAGCTCTTAGTGGTGGGTTACATCTTAATGATTTTCTTGTGAATGAGTCCCAGAGCCAACCACTTAACATGACCACGGAAAAGCAACAAAACTGCCTCTTTATGAGACTTCCTCCCCTTAGAATTTCCGAAGTTGTTTTATTTCCACTGAAAAGATTCTAACAAGAAAGATAACACAGAATTATGGAATCATAGAATAGTTTGGGATGGAAGACATCTTCAAGGGTCAACTAGTCCAAGTCCCCCCCTTGAGACAAGGACATCTTCAACTACATCAGGCTCCTGAGCCCCATCTAGGATAACCTTGAATGTTTCCAGGGAACGTTTGGTGAAATATAAATAATGCAGTTATAATGCATTATATTTGCACTATATTTGCACTGTCATTGTTGTGGTTTATTCTCATAATCCAGATTTTTGAAAATTCAAATGAAACATCACTTCTAAACACAACCAAGTTAGATCTTTTCTTTTGACAGCCACAACTAGCCTTGTTGAGGCATCCCTGATATCTTTATTGCAACACTTATTTTTGAGGCATTCCTGTTATCTTTATTGCAACTCTTGTATTCTTGAAGCCCCATATGCTTGTCAGGGTGGACTAACACTGCTGTCAAATTGCTACAAAATGACACAAAAAAGCTAAATCAAATAAATGTAACTCTGTCTATTCAGGTGTGCCTCTCAACCAGACAAAAGCAATCTTATCCATTAAATTGTATTGATAAAACACAGTAAGACATTTTGGTTTTTCTTGTTACTTCAAATGACTGTACTTGACAATTACTTGCACTGTGGTAAAAGACCCAGACTGGCTCATACAAGGCCAGAGGATTCAAGAGCCTTTCAAAACCAGATGTGCCTTTTCTGTGCCCCCAAGTCACAGAGGTGGAAAGCTGTTCTGGCATTGACCTGGTCCTGGACCAATGTACAGCCTTTTATACAGAATTCCATTCAATTTCTTTACCCTACTCTGAGATGTTACAACATTTTTTTCATGCTTAAAATTTCTTCTAGCTCAAGGTTAGGGTGTCACACTTGCGTGGCAATGGATCAGGGGTAGCTGAATTAGTCCACCTTGAAAATACCGCAAATGGTGAAGAACAGATTTTGTCATAACCAGCTGACTTTTCTAATCTTCCTTTTAAGAAAATAAAAATGTCAATAACTGATTTTTTTCTTTCCTACTTTAAGCTATTAAAACTCTAATTCCTTCTTCAAAAATATTTCCCGTGTTCATCCATTCCATCTCTAATAAACAAAAGCTACACATAGTGAAATGAATAACTAGGTATCTAGAAAAAGATGTTTGCTAGAAAGTTAGATAGAGAATGCTGTCAGCCTGGACAACAGGAAGACGAAATGGAATGTGTCTCCTATCATCCATAACAGGAGCAGCCTGTAAGTGAAATGAAAGAAAATCCTTCCATGCATCATTTGTTTAACTGAGATTAGTGTACAAACATGAGTGAAATTAGACAATTAATGACAGATCTTTACTCTGAGGCATATGTCTTCACAGTGTATTTATAATCAAACAAACAAACAAACAACAAAAGGTACAGTGCAGCTGTTGACAGTGTGGCAAAAGAAAAATAAGGCCAGTAAACGCAAGCCTTTATTTTTCCATACTGAAATGTTTGCTCGAAGTAAAGACAGAATTTTTCCTTTTTAAATAGCAAAGTATGGCCACTTCACTGTGCACATCTTAAGCTTAACTTCATTTTAGTCTTGAAAGGGGTCTTCTAGAATGTCACAGGAGAAGTCCCACTTAATTCTTGCTATTTCCAGCTTGGCCAGGAGTGTAATGGACCCTGCATTTAGGAAAATGCAGCTTTCATGGATTATACTGACACAAGCATTAACATTTTTCATTCCTGTTCCATCAGCCATATATAAGGTAAAAGACTTAGATCGATATAAAAAGGCTTTCCAAATTTCAGGACTTTGGCCCACAGATGACTCTGATGGTGCACCACTGAACACTAACCTCTGAATGGCACACTGCAAACTGTGAGTAAAGGCTGCACAACACAGGGAAAGGAAAAGTACTCCAGTGGTAAAACACTTGCCATGTGGTGGTGCCAATAATCAGGTAAGTAGGGAGCCTTCAGTAGTTTTATCATGTAAATCCTTCTGAGGTTTCTGAACTGGTTTTACATCCCTACAGTTTTTCTAGCAGGACACAAACATACATTAAGGCATATAACTCAGCCTCCCTGATTCCTGCCTTCCTGTATTTTTATTTTACTGCTCTCTAAGTGCAATTAGACAACTATATTTCTGAGAATTGAGTGGTATTAATTATTAAATATTAGGGCAGCGAAAGCAGGAATAGTGGCATCAGATATATCTAGACAGAGATAGAGTACCTTTTCTGGACAATTAAGAAAGTTTTTGAATCAAGTTTTTGACTGAGGCTAATAGTCCTAAACAAATCAATACATATTCCACAAAACCACATAGGTACAACACTGCTTCAGTGGACCCTCCCAGAAAAAAACCTACTAATTTATGATATTCAAAATGCTACTGTATTTCTGCATAGAGGCCACAGAATCACAGGCCAGCCATGGAGCTGGTATAATCTGACGCATTCAAATCATGCAAGCAGCTATGGCCACCAAGATATCAGTATTTCCATATTATGAGGTTCCAGAGCAATCTGTTGAGAGATGACAATGGCTTCAAATCACATTAATACAAAGGTAGCAAAAAATAACTGGTACTGTCACAATTTACTAATGAATGGTGAAGTACAAATAACTGGAAATAGGATGGAGAAAGAAAAGAAATCTAGGCTGGTGGGAAGAAGAAGATTACACTTTAAAGCACTGCAATGAATTTATCATTACTGACTTCAACCTCAGATTATTGTACTCTGAATGTTGTTTATTATGTCTTTGTTACTAGGGAGCTTACCCAATCTGAACCTTTGACATTCTCATCTCTGGAAACTGATGGAGAATTTTTGCATTCATTAACCTTAATATGCTTTTATTGGTCTCAGAACTAAAAACAAACAAACAAAAAAGCAGCTATATCCTGAACAGCAAGAGGTTCAGCTGCAAAAACCAACCACTGAAACAAGAACAAAAGGTGACAGAAGAAAACCAGTTGATGAACTAGCTAGTGAAAGAAGACTTGAGTAGAAAGGACTGAGACTGGAATAAAGTAATCAATTACCAATGGCCAGAGGGTATTTGATATATGAAAAGAAGAGAGATTTTCTTTTTTAGCTGTTTGTTTTTCCCCCATATATACAGAACATACTTTCTTATATGAATTACTGTTTTCATTTTAAGGGGAAAAAAACAAACTACTTCCAAACAAGCAAACAAACAAACAAAAAAGACTCCTTAAGAAAAACACTAGGGACAGCTGTTTCGTACTGGATAGCTTTCAAAAGCTAAAGATGCTTAACAGGAAATATTATATATTTCAAACTTGTAAGCAAAAATTTGGTTATTTCTTGTCTCAGGAGGTATCCTGAGACATTAAATTCTGAGTAAAATTTTTGCCACATTTTCTGCAGCCACGAAGCTTCATTTAGAAGACAAGGTAAAACAATTCTGTTCATTTAAAAATCACAACAGGCAATCTTACTGATTTCCAGAAAGTTTTAAAAATATTTAAAATGAAAATTGACATTGTGAATACACAACAGACTTATAAAATGCTTTCTGAGCCTCAGAAATGACTCAGTAAGTCTCTGTTAGGTGTCTCCATACTGTGAAATTAGTCTTTACACTTCTGTAGTGGGGATTTAATGTTGCTGTCACTCACACTACGCAGATTCTTAGTCATTTGCACATTCTGATTTGGGACAGTTATTTTCTGTGGAGAAGTCTGTGTGACAGCATTCATGCCACTACGTGGATACAAGCTAGAATGTCAAACCTGGTCCAAGCACCCTTCCTGCCATTGATAACTAGTACATTTCATCCTAATGTAACTTACTTTGAAATTTCATTTTATTGTAGCTTCTCTCTGCCAGCTGAATGAGATAAGGATGCCAGAATTAAGAGGAGGAAAGGAAAGGCTTACAATTGAGAAGGTTTACAATTGAGAAGCCCTTCTGGTTACTTTCTGAGAGTATCAGGCACATGATAACAGATGTAAACCTTATTTTATAAAGTAATAATCATTTACACTTGATTTTTCACTGAGGGAGCTCTCCATGATTCTAATTTATGAGCTGTTTAAGACATAAATATTGGAATAGTGCAGATGAGGCAACTGTGAGTTAAAGGAATAACATAAATAGACACATGAATTATCAAAAGTTGCATGATGTGTGGCACATCAGAATAAATGCAAGATACCTTATTGTCATAACCATTTCTCACTAAAAGACCAATTATCACACCCAGAACTCCTTTAGGAACTCAGTTCTGATCTTCATTTTCCTATTGCATGCTAGACTGAAATTATGAAAAGTATACCATAAAAAGAATGTTTTGTGTGCTTTGAGCTTTTAATATTTCTTATCAGTTTTGCAGTTTGGGAAAGTGTGCTTTTTATTAGTTTATATTCTCTCTACCTGGCTCTTTATGTTTGGGCCACAGAAACAGCTCTAAGAAATAACTACAGTAGACATAATTTTTCAATCTCCTTTAGGCAGAATTACAATTATAAAACAATTTAAAAATTCATATTTTATTTTCATTATAAATAATGTTGATAAAAATACGAAAAGCAACTGAAGCTCGATTGTTCACCACAAACACATTTACTTGAGTCTGCATTCAAAAAGGTGTCAGGCCTCAAAGTTTGATGTCTTGAGATTTTTAAGGTCGAAGAAGAAACAGTTTCAAAGATATCCGAATCAAAAGACAATCTGCAGAGGTTTTCTACCACCCCATTCCAATCAATGCAAGTTATTCATATACTCTGTAATAAAGGAGTACAGGCTCTCTGGGAGAGTTTTACCTGCACCCTCAAATCTGAAATTTCAGTACTCACACCATATCACAGGATAAAATAATGACACTTCAGAGAGCTCTTTCAGTCTGTTATGTATTTCATCATTTAAGGATTATGCAATTAAGCTCTCCAGTTAGTGAAAGAAATCTTTATGCTGACCCCGTCTCTAAAAACACAGTTAAATCTAATGAAAGGTTCCTCCTGCATGTTTGAAATTGCAAAATCAGTCAGACACCAAAATTGTGAAGTGTGTTTGAGCTTCCAGAGCCACCTGCTGAGCATCTCCACAAGTGGTAAGGGAGAGCTAACAGCTTCACAAGGGCTTAGTGAAAAAAAAACCACTGTGGAGAAGACTCTCCTGCACCAGCCAGTAAAAGTGCTGACTGCAGGTGTTTGATCTCCTGCTTGATTCCTCCTTGTTTGTGTGCCTGACCTAGTGCTGGGGAAAGGTGTCTCTGTCTACTCAGAAGTAAATCCATTGCACTGACTTTCCACCAAGTGATCTAAGGTTTTAGACATCCAAGAGCCTTCTTTTGTTCTCACTCCTTTTTTTTTTCTTTTTTTTTT
>VYXD01004000.1:86493-156880 GCA_013397195.1 Hylia prasina
TTTTTTTTTTTTTTTGGTTTTTTTTTTGTTTGTTTAGGGGTTTTGTTGGAGTATTTTGTTAAACCTGTAGCAACATGGTGAAAGGAGTGTGAGATTTGTGGCAGTAAAAAGGGAGACAAGGAAACAAAGTCTGTAGCCTTGCGCAGTTTTGTGATAATCTGTCATATATACGCCATTGGTCCTAAAGAAATCAGAAGACGATCTGTAAAATTACTACAAAGAATAAAACAAATGACATCTAAGCACATATTCCCATGTAACTGGCACATATCACTGCCTGCATTTGGCTTTGATTAGAACAATTACAATTACCAACATGGAAACAGAAATAAAAGTGGGATTTCCTAAACAAATACTTGCAGACATCAAAAGCAGCAGAAGACAAAATGGTCCACAGATATTTCCAAACATCTCCTACATCACCAGGCACACAGTCCTGTCCTCCTGCTTTCAGCAATGCTGGAGTCACTCTGGAAAGCAGCCTTGCTCTCCAGGGTGGGAAGAAACCACAGCAGAACAAGCTCCATGCTGCCATGATCAGATTTCTTTTGGCACTTTTCTTCAGCCCTGGAGCCCTTCAATCACTGTAAATTTTATCTTTTGCTTCAGCATGAGCATAGTTAACTCTCCTTTCTGAATCTTTGCAACATGAAACGAGTTGCAGGTGAATTTTATGAGGGGAGGCCACAGAGAAGAGCTGTCCTCTGCCATCCCCTGGAGCCTGGTGAACCCGGGGTGGAAGGAGAATGTGTGGCTGTGCCTGGCACTGGTGTTCCACCAGGAGCAGAACACGGCTGCAGACCAGCTGCAGGGGACTTTTATTGCCAAGCAGAAAGCCCATAATGACTTCTAAGCACTACCCAGGTTAGGCAGCAGCTGAGCAGGGGGTGTTTGGATTGCCTAGATACTCCCTTAAACCTAGAGTAACTGGCTTCTAGTGTGAAAGCTAATTCTCTGTGATGTCTCAATGTGCCATTTATGCTGTGCCACCAGGGAACTCAGACGTGCTGCACTCGCCTACCTGATATGAATTCTCCTTTGATAGTTACCAGATTGCCTATTAGTTAAAGCAGTATAAATGCGCTTTCTATACCACCTGCATATTCACAGTTCTGCCATGAATTGAGATTCATAAAATGGAATAAAACTTTTACAAACATTGATTTTATGGCAAACTGCCTCTGGGGAAAATCACATCTTTTGTCAAGGCAACAGCCTTCTGCCAAAGGGAAATCATGTTGCTGAAAATCCCCTTCTGCATTGTCCATTTAATCTCTGCTTGTAATTTTTGCAGGGTTTGTTTTCTGGGTTTTTTTTTAACCTTTTATGTAAACAATAATGCTCTCATCATAAAAAGATAATGCTGGATGACATCCAGCAATGGGGTATATACAAAACAAGAAATATGAAATACTGTTGGGGTTTTTTTCCTATTCTATGTGTCTGCTCTATATGTGGTATAAGTTAAACAACCAGTCATAAAAATAAGGTTAGGATTATCTGCTGCAAACCACTGCAGTGTTTAGTATTACAGCTTGTAGGATTTGCATTTATAAATATTACGTTTATGTGGATATGTGTCAAATAAGATAGCAAAATTACCTTACAGTGTCTTTATTAATGCTAATATATAGAATATAACTTACCCGTTGGTAAATTTTACTTTAACTGAATGCTGTATAAGAAAAAGGATAAAAAAGGGTGGCTGCAGTTTTTCCTAAAGATAAATTCCCTTCCTCAAGTTCAACTGCAAAATATCTTCAGTTGCTGCCTCTGCTGAAAGACGAAGCCGTACATAGACAGAATATGGACAAAAGGAACTGACAAATTTATGGTTTATGAGATCAGTTGATTATAAAAAAATTTTAGATGACTGTTCTTCTATAGAGACAGCCCTGACTCTGAACCCCACATTGCTGTCTCTAAGAGCTGGGGGAAAAAAAGGCAGTAAAAACTTCTTCCTCAGCTAGACATGATTAGTATGTTCAATCTTGAGACAGTACAGTGGGAACAGTCTATAGTAAGTGACTTTCCCCGTGACTTTTTCTACAGTCTCAGCTACTCAAGGCACGGCAGAGGGTCATCACCATGATGACAGAAATTAAAGAAAGAGGCTGAACTTCTTCACTCCTTCTTCTTTTCCCTCTTCTATGCAGAAAGGGAGTATACAACTGAAAAGCTACATAGGAAAATAAGAAATGTATTGTAAATGGTGAACAAAGTATCCAGTGGTCAATAAACTCTCAGCTTGTAGCCTGCAAGAGCATTTTTAATCTATCACGTATTACATTGCTATTGGTATGTATTATTGTAATTCAGTGTGACCAATGGAAACAGTATTCGGCACTAAAGAGCCAGCAAAGCAGCAGGTCCAAACTATCTGCATCTCATTTCAGATTTAATTATTGTAATAACATCTCATTTGCTTCAAGGTATTATAATTATCTTCTCATTTGAAATGGAGTGATATTTTAATATGAATGCAGTTAATGAGGCAATAGGTTGAAAATGTCCATAACATTGGGCTTTAAAGTAGAACAAACTGTTTTAAAAATTGATCACTGAAAGTTAAGTGCATTTTCATTCTGCCAAATGCAGAGTGTACATTCAAGTGATTTATAATAATTTTTACAAATTGCAGTGGGTTTTAGTTAAAAATTGCTAATAAATGCAGGCATTAATTAAGCGTTCTTTTACTGCATTTGGCCATTTAGACTGTATCGGGCCATGATTTAAAATGTAAATGCTCATTTAATTTGAGGACAAAGAAAGAAGAAAAGTCTGTCACAGCAAGTTTTCAGTTCTCTTGTACATTAATAAAATATTCTGATACATTTTTAATTTATCTAGATGGCAAAAAAAATTTCTTCAATAATGCTGTGTACAAACGTTAGCATTTTATGTCTTAATTGATATCTATTTGATTATGTAGCTTCAACATACATTATTTTTTTAAAATAATACTTTATAAATTATCTATAATTGATTTTGAATTGTTAAGTGTTCTCTGGAAACTTTAAAATAAAATATTAGGGTGATGATAATGATTTGATTTTTAAAAATCCCCCAAAGCTCAAGGAGATGTTTCTGCATAACTGTGTTAGAGTCCTGATACACCCATGTCCGTAACCCAGAGAAAGATGTTCCCTAAGAAAATAATTTTTTTTATGTCACTGACAATATTTTGTCATTATTAAGTAACCAATGACAAACACCTCAGCGTACACTAGTTATTCCCCTAACGACTACCTTAAGATGTTGAAACCAACCGCTACCATTTGCTAAACCTTTTCTGCTGCCTGTAAAAGCCTGAAATGCTTTGTAGCTTGCAAGATGAGAATTTCTATTTGGTCATTAGAGACTTGAAATATTTAAATTTTTTAAGGGCTTTTTGTTTGTTTGGGTTTTTTTTTCAATCACATGTAAGATGATCACATATTCAACACAGAGTTTAAGATGACTCAGGACTACAGCAAAAGTGCTTTGTTCCTTGAGCTTCAGGGAACGGACACAGGTGAATGACTCTAAGACTTCCCACCCCCACCCCAAAATATGCCAAAGTTATCATTGAATTACTAGATTATTTTTGTTTGTGCGGTACTTTTTGACTTTTGACCTTCTTTCACCTTCAGAAACCTGAGAGTTTTTTCATCTGAATTCCTTACTGGCATCCATTCCCCATGTTCCATTTTCAACTCAATAAAGAAAATGCCAAAGAATGTTTATTGTGGTTTGTTTTGTTTTGTTTTTATTTCAGTTTAATTTTATGTGAATTTCTGCTGTACTATTTCTAACTGTATGGAAATTTGCTACTTGGTAACATATCATCTTCCATACTTACAGAATTCACATCCAAATTAATCTATGAGGAGCGAAGCAATATGGCGATGGACTTGCAGTGATTATTTTGTCTACACCTCATATGCCAATACCACAATATCATTCTCAATTCTTTTATTCAAACTTGAGGCTTTCTCTGACCCTAAAAAAAAAAAAAATCTTGGTAGCTTGCTTCCAATCACTTCTGTGTTTCTATTGGTTATTGCCTAGATTTGGTGCGCAGTTTCCTAAAAAGTTTAGCTGTAACAGATCCCTTTGAATCTCTAATATATTTTTTTCCTTTCCTGGTTTTCCCTTCTCCAACTCGACTACCATAAAGATTTCTTTTTATTTATTTATTTTTAATCTGTGAAAAACTGTTGCACACATTTATCCTAACCTTCTTGAATCTATTAGCTGAAACTGCAAATCCCAATGGGACATAAATGCTTTTGCACTAGCTCCTGATTAAGATGCCCCAGAGGCACAGCTCTCTGTTCCAAAAATATAATACATTTTTTGCATATTTTGCTCTACATGACTTATGCCCACTGTGCTAATCAGTCATGTCACTCAATACCTATTTTTAGTTCTTATTGCTTATTTTTTAAAGCTGAAAAATTGATTAAATCATGATGATGCATAGTATCCATTTTAGCAGTTTACAATTGTCCAGGAATGTTCAGGCTGTGGAGCAACTATCATAAAGACACAAGTTATCATTATATTTTATGGTTCTTTGATTCTAAATCTCCCAGCACTGAGATACAGCAACAGTCAACATTTTGGAGGCTTTGCCCATGGTTCTCACTAATGAACATTTGTAATTTGAGAGTTCAATTTTAACAGCAGGATAACCACTGCTAAGCTGGTAGTACCACTTCATCCCTAATGATTAAGCCAAAAAGCTCTTTCTATATTTGGGTACAGTCACAGAAGAATTGAATCCCACTAAAAAGTACACTCCCACAAACATCTGGCTATTCTTTTAACTTTCCTGCCATCAGTATTCTCTCCATCTTTTCACCTGTCCAGGAGCTCAGAGCAGGAATATAATGGGATCACTCAGTATCTCACAGTTTCAAATACTCCATGCTGTACTACTGCGATCTGTTTTTCTACATTCTTGCAGAGATATTGATCTAGATTCTCCTGCCCACAGGAGGCAGGCATTATTTTCATCTGCCCTAACCCACTAGAATCAGACTTCACTTTCTTCATTCTGATAAATAGGATACTGAATCCTAGTATCTTAAGAAGAAAGGGAATTCTCTAATTTTAGTTCTTTGTCCTTCCCTCTTCATATAAGTATTACCATCCTTGGCTGTTTTCTGCCTCACTGTCACAGCTTATGACATGTACACGAAGGATGGTAGTTAAAATGTTTTCATCCCACTGAACCTCTCCTGGATGGATGTTGATATCCTCATAAAGACACCAGAATTTTTCTTTCCCTCTGTGCTTGTGCAGAGCCATCTGTAGTGACAAAACAGCATTGCAAAGACATCAGTGTACTGAACATTTCATCCAGCTCTATGTGCAAAAACTAAATGTCAGGTGCCAGATTTATGACTCCACAGGATATAAATATTCCCTCTCTGGAAAGGTCACACAAGATTATCATCAATATATGAAGCAGACACTGACAGCCATGTCGGTTCCAGTACCTTCAGTTGTTTCTGGATCTATAATTTGCTGTGCAGTTGTTTTACAACAACCGTAATGATTAGTCAATATGGGGTAACATTATTTTCTGATTCTACAGTAATGATCTTTCATGGAGGTCAAATAACAGCTTTGCCAGGACAGAGCCATTTACTCTGAAAATGGCTTCTTATTTCTAGTTGTATAGAGCTGGAAGTTCATGAGTTGTCTTCAATTTCTGTTTTTTAGGATTCCTTCCCCATTAGAGTTCTCTAGAATTTGTTAATTACTGCTTGGCTGTTACCCACTGTAAGAAAGTGTTTATTGTTTGATTGTTTGTTTCCCCCTTTTTTAATTTAATGATAGAGTTTTTTTAAAAAAATGTACCCTGTTCTAATTAATCCTTGAGGATTCATACTGGATTTTCTTATTGATCTGTTGGAGTCTTATTGCTTTTGCTTTGATTTTGATGACATACCTAGATGTTTTCCTGTCTAGAGTATTTAATCTTTTTACATTCTAGGACTGAGGACATCCTCTGATCCCACATCTTTTCCACGTAAAATTTTGGCAAAATCCTTCCTTGACTTGTCTCAATTGCACCTGATGCTACCATAGCTCTCTGCAACAAGGCACTTTCCATACTTCCATGCCATCTGTCTCAGTAAACATAACTTCTCCCAGCATGGACTATGTCATTTGTACATAGTGGGAGGGAAGCTAATGCCTGACTAGTCTTGGTTACTCATCCTTCCAGGATTTTCATTCTTGCCTTTCTATGTATTTGTATGTTAAAATTGATATAAGATTAGATTCCTCTTTCAGATTAGTATTTCAAATGGTGTCCCCTATGCCAGTTTCCTTAGAATGCACACATTATGTGACAAGAATTATTCACAATAGTATCTACTCCCTCATACTTGCTTTGGATACTTTTAAGGATCTGTAAAAATATTTTAATATTTCCAATTAATATTTCCAATTCCCAATTCTGAAGCAAAGGCAAGCTTTAGGGAAATGCACACTTTCCCTTAGAGTCCTCCTTCTTTTTTCAATGAGACCTATAGTTTCAGAATCCCATGTCCACTGAATTTTCATTCTGTTTCTCTCTGCTGCAAAATCCAGAATCTCAGTACTTCAGACATGCTAGTACCTCTGTGCTGCAATGAAAAGTGCTGCAGTAAGCACAACTGTAAGAAACAGAGCTTTCATGTGCATACAGCAGTCTTAGACTCAGCTGTTTCCAACTACATCAAAAACAACTTCAATTATGCCCTTAGTCTACACTAATATATGTCCTTCATGAAAACTGTTCTTTTTTCAGTTCTGCTATAACCTTCGTTATCTTTACTGAGGGAAAAAAAAACCCCAAAAACTATTACAGCTGAGAATGCATATCAAAAACTTAAGATAAAGCACATGATAGAAAAACTATAATTGTTTCAATATCCCCAAAAGTCAATGTGAAGGTTAAACTGTAAAGAAATTCAAGTACGTAAAGGGAGAAACACACAGCATAATCCCTATGCAGTCTAAATTCTTATACTGTAGTAACACCACAAAGAAACCATTTGGTTTCTGTTAAGATTTTCAGAGCTTGTGATTCCAAATCTTGTGAAACTGATTTTTTGAACATATTGTCTTCTTTTTTCTTGCTAGTTTCACACTAGTGAAAGATAATTCACACATTTCTTTACCTTGGCATGTCTCAGAACAGAGTGAAGAATGCCAATGTTTTAGTGAAAGTACATATTTAACCCCTCCACCACTGCTTTCTATAGCATTTCAAAGAATGCCTTTTGAGCAGTCAAAAATGCAAGACAGAGTTTATAGGCAGATGATGATGATTATTATTATGCAAACTATTTTACGCCTAAATTTAGGAGATTTGATGGCATGCAAACTGTGTCTGGAAGCAGAAGCTGCAAGCCTAAAACTGAACTAGATGATGGGAACAAGCTACTTAAATGTAAACTTGTATCTGTCTTACAAAGAAGTTTAGTAGAAGCTGATATATTGAACAAAATAATTGATGCAATGGACTCAGTGTCTACACTGTATGCATTTTAAAGATTACTTTGGATTTGTTTTAGCATGGTCCAGAAAATGGATGGCTCTAAGTTCCTACAGTTCATCTTCTGGTTTTCTTTTAGTCTGGAGGAATACATGGCGTGAGTTCTGAGCTCATTCCTTGCCATGGATTAAGTACTGTAAGTGGAGATGATTTAGGGATCCTATTCAAAACTGTCCACCCAATCTACACTAAAATGATCACATAAGTGCATGCTAACTTGCCTCACTGATCGATCTAATTAGGTTGAGCTTATAAGAACATTTCCAATCTTCACTTACATGGCTCTGTATGCCTGAAAGCTCATCTCCATTTTTCCCCTACTCTTTGTTCCCTCAGCTTCTACAGTAAGACATAACCTTTTCCTACAAATCATCCCACATTTCTGTACTTAGACCTCATGGCTCCAGCACTGCTATTTGCTAAATGCATGCGTGTTTATTCAACCATGCAGCTAAGGAAGATGGGAACCAGCTACGTCTCTCCAGTTAATTTACTGATTCCTACTAAGAAAAATATTGCCAAAAATTAAGTGTTCTTATCTGAAAGCATAACTGGCGCTCTTACAATAATCAGCCTATAGGTTTGGAAGTGCATGGCCATTTTGTTGCAGAAACTATTGATTGTTGCTAGCTATATGAGCAATTTTTATTTTTTTGGGGGGGGGTTAATAAAAGCTTCAAATTAGAGGGCAAAAACGAATTACATTATTTGCTTCCTACATATCAAACTTCTTTCTTTTGCCTTATTTTTCTTTCAGAATGGGTAGAAAGATTGTATTCTGCCTTGTGGAGTCTGGGAAGTTTTCCCTCACAAAGGAAACTCAATGAAACAGTAAAGCAAAGCCCTGCAGGTCTCATTTAGTACCCTAGGCAACATGGGAATAACTGAAAAACACCACTAGGTAACTCTGTCACAAATGTACTAATGCATGAGTGCACCCTCAGTGCAAGAAGTTTACAGACTGGGAAAAAGGTACTGTCCATTGTTTTTATTTGATTTTGTACACTGCTTAATATTTAACATAAAGCACTTTGGTTATATTTGCTTCTTCTATCATATTGTACTAACATACTTTTCCTTTGCATTACCATTCTCTCTCCTGGCCATAGCTGTCCCATCTCTCCCAATGGAAGGAGCAGAATGGGTGCAGCAGACTGAGTGTGGGAAGCACGTATTTGACAGAGTTCTCTTCCGGACTGCTCAAGCACTCCCCCTCACTGCACTGCTCTGGCTTTGTGGCTTGTTTTTTTTTTTTTCTTTTTCTGCCTTTCATGGTGAGCCAAATACTCTGTGTAGAAGGGCTGTGGGTGTATTGTGCTTGATCCGGCAGTATGAGTGTAGAATAAAAACAATCTAAAGGGTTTTTCTACCTTTATAGGAAAGACCCATTAGATTTTGTGAATCAGTTATGATACAAGTATAGGTTTGGGGAGGTTGTTAAATTACAAGGTGTGCTGAAGTAGCAGAACAAATTATGTACTTTTCTACAAAGCAGGTACATCCACTCCATATAAAAGCCTCACAATTTAAAAGATAAAATTTATGGCCTAAAAGTACAAAATTGTTATTTAAACAAAATGTGATGTTAAATTTATTTTAAACAGACTGTCTATATTAGCTTGTTCTTAAAACTACATTAGTGAAGAATAAGAATAATTTCTGGCCTTTGTTAGCCTAACATGGCCTACCAGGCCAGAGCAATTAAGTGTCTCTCCATTTTGCACTAGCGCATTATGTAGTGTCATCCTTCTCTAAAAACTGAAAACACAAAGAGATTAATAAGAAGGGTGTGCACACCTCACTGCGTATGATTCTCCTAAGCTGAAGCCATGAATTTAAACAGTCAAGTAATTTCTTTTTTTAAAAAAGAAGACAGCGTCTTCTGCATTATTTGTACAGACTAGTAGTAATGCAGTAGTCACCAGCTATTCCAAATTACTTTGTTGCATTTGTAGGACTAGAGACCTGGATAAATACTGTCTCCACTTGGTCAACTAAACATACTCATCAAGACAGGAATATTATTAAAACATATAAACCTCCAAAACAAAACAAAAAAACTTTTTCAATTTGCAGTATTTTTAGCATCAATCAACAACAGCAAATATAAGCTTCAGCAAATTTAAGTATTGTCTGAAAGAATTTTAAATTTTGTGTACGACACCATTTGACTAAAACAGCCTACACCAATCACAATTAAGTTCTTAGTAGTTGAATATTATTCCTAAGATTGGACTAATTTAGTATCAGCAAGGTGAGCTGAAATTAGAATCTATAAAGATTAAAAGCTGCCATCCCGTCAGAAGTCCTGGCATTCTGATATTTCATTTAATCTAAATATTTTTTCTGGGGTTTTTTTGTTTGTTTGGTTGGTTGGTTTGGTTTTTTTTTTGCTTTTTTTAATGACAGTGTGAGTATTACTAAGTATCCCACTTTTATATTTTTGAATGAATTTCTTTTCCTAATTCAAAATATGTCATTTTAGCTAGTGTAGACTCAAAACTCACAAACCCCTTAGATCTCTTTCATGCCATTAATGGTCTTCCGACTTCCACCCTCCTCTTACTGTTTATTAACAGTAAGAACCAGCAAGTTATTAACAATAATGCAGAAGCAGTCTGAAAACCTGCTGAAAATGAGATCATTTATGCCTCTGATCTCAGCACATTTGGAAATAAAGTGCAGCTGTTGTGATGCATCACAGACATAGCCTGCCACTAATGCATAGATGTGATTCAACCAGCTCAAAAACTATGGTGGATTTTGACAGATAAAGTCCTGGGATGGAAGGCATCACAATTCTCGTTTTCATGAGATACTTGTTCAAACAAAATTAAATGATGGACCAACTGATCTAAACTAAAACATTGCAGGTATATAAGGTCAAAAGATTTGACTTGTGTTCCATTGTGACTCAATGAAATTTTTAAATGACTTTTTTAAATTTAAGAAAATTAAATCAGTGTTACTGTCCGAGCAACTTAGTTTTGCCTAATCAATACTTTTTGCTTTTAATAACTACATATAAATTTTTCAACTCATTTATAGTTTGACAATGCCTGAAGTTGAAGACAGGAATACGGCCAAAAAAACAAGAATATTCTTTCTTCCAGTCTCATTATCAGCTACAGTTTGTATTACAAGCAGACAGAAATCAAGTTAATTTTTGGCAAAATGTGAGGAGAAGAGGCTACCTGAAACCTTGAGTTTCAAAAGGGGACGCAGGCAGGGAACCAGTCTCGTATTTCCAGGCTTCAGGGGCTGCCTGCTTGCTTGGCAAAGGCAAAAGATCTTGTTTCCAAAACACTGACAAAAAGCCCCAGATCTATGCTCAGATTGTGAAGTTATGCTGGCATTATCTTGACTATGTTTATAAGTAGTGATTGCTTTACATAAAGATATGGCAAGAATCACTGGGAATTACTTGGGAAAAGTACCACAGGAACAGCTTAGAATATTTCAGAAATGTCTTTGCATCAGTTACCTGAAGCTCGCTGGAGGAAAAGAACTCTGAAAGAAATAAGGCTTCAAGTAATGCTTTTATCAGGGTCTCAAATGAGAAACTGAAGGGGACTCCATGTTATGATGCCCTGAGATACTAAGTCTGGGTGGATGAGCTACAGAGTAAGCTCTAAGCAGATGTCCAGCCAGAAATGAATTAATCCTCTCACAAGAGACTTAAGGTTGCTGACCTTGAACTCCATCCAAGAGTTTGTTGTCTTAACTGTTAATATCTGGTTTCGGCCATTCTTTGGTATGCTCATTCATACTGTTTAGGTTTCCAGCTTTTCAAAAAAGCGAAAAAGCAATGATGACAAAGAGTGATTTTTGCTTTGAAGTCCTTATAGCTGTATGATTCAGCCAAAAATGAAGGCACGTTCACCTCTAAAAAAGTACAGAATGCCCTTAAGTTTACCATGCCCTTTCTGAAAGGTAGGATTTGTTTAATGCATTAACAAGCAGCCCCCAAACTTCCATGAAATGACACAAAAGGCTGAGCTCGACTGCCTGACAGCTCTGTGAAATGCAACTCCTATTATGCTTTTTGCCACATATGAAGTTATACAGGGACAAGATGAAATGAATACACAAACAGATAAAAGAGTAAAGAGTATATATCAAGTAGATAGCCCCAGCACTCAGAGCTATATTGTTTTTTCTTTGTCCTCACTCTTGTTTAAGCTTTTTTTTTTTTGCTATAACACTGAGCTATCTCCTTTGAATTCATCAGTGCCCTGAGCAATTACAAAGAGATAAGCCCCTGAGCACTGCTCACCCCAAAAAGCCACATCTGTTTCAGTCACTATGCAGCCACAAATGAGCAAAAACACAATTATAACATAGCTTAACAAGTGAAATTCAAAATGCTGCTTACATTGCTGCTTGCAGTGATAACAAAATTATGAGAGCAACAACAAACACTGAAACTGCTCAAGCAAAACAAGTAGAATAAATGTTAGGTTTTTGTGGCACCACATCCTAGTGCTTTCTCCAGGCTTTCTTCCTCCCTTGATGTAATTTTTCCCTTTGACCACATCTCACTTTACATCAAAAAAAAGTAATTCTTTCTTGTAAAATGTGCAAATTGGATATATGGTATGAGATGAAGAAGGGTAGAGGTAACAAGACTCCTAAACTGACAAATAAAATATCTAGAAAGCAAAGTTAACCCAAACAATCTACTCGCACGTATTCAGAAATCTTTGAAGAGCTATGTGCATATTGCAAGTTGCAGCAGGCCTGCAGGCTGCTTTAATTTGCATGAATGGCTGTAGCACGTAGCACAGAAGAGAAGGGCTGGATGACTGGATGACCTTGGCAGCATCCTGAGGGTCACTGAAATGCAGTTTTCTTCCGTCAGGCTCAGAGGGGTTTCTTTGATGGGCTATATACCAGTGTTTTCTTCCAACAGTTTTTTCTTTTCTTTGACAAATATAATTACAAATGTAGTAAAGCTGTAGTAGTCTCAGTTGAATTTTGCCTATTTCAAAAAATTTAATATTTCTCTCCCTGAATGTTATTTCATTGTATTCTATTAACAGAATGGGTCTTGAGATTTTAACAGTATTTTGGGATACTTAGCAGACCATTGTTACTCATCATGATGTTAGTCAGCATAAGCTGTGTTTCTTACTAGATTTTGATTAATTATGCTAAAACCAGCATGCCCTTTTTGCTCCCACTTCTGAGATACACCGGCAGAAAATGTGCAGGTAGTGTGCTTTAGGCAGCAAAAGTGACAGCATCAACAGTTAGATACCTATTTCTAATTAATTCAAACAGTTGATGCTCACTACCCCCTGATTAAGTCAGTTGCAATTTAGCTGAATACCATTAAACTGAACATAGCTCTCACCGTGCTTTCACTATAGATAAAAAAATCAAGTCATACATGAAAATATCCTCCTATTAAAAAAACAAATAAAGATTTTAAAATACTAAGATTTTATAATTTAATTTAATATATATAATATAATATAATATAAATTTATTTTAATATAATGTAATTTAATATTATAAAATACTAAGATTTTATAATACTAATGCATGTCACTAAAATTTATACACAAACTCAGTAACCTTCTATGAAGAAAACATCTGCATTCCTACGTTAAAAATATGAAGTTATCTCTTGGTGATCAAGTTTGCATTTAGATCAGTGTATCTCATGGCTAGGAGGATGGGTTTAATAAGTGCAGTAGTCAATAAAGATGATGAAATAACACAAGCTAAAATGCAAAACATATGTAGAGCTATTCCTCAGTTACAACATATTAAATCTTCTTAAAATATCTGAGCGTAGCAAAGATGGGATGACAAGGTGACATGATGCAGAGAAAAAGGCCCTTGTTATACTGAATTTTGCCTAATTTTTCTGACCCAGCAATAATATTTCACAGGCTGATACACTCATTCTTGGTAGATTACTGCACCTCATACTCAGAAATGGAGACAAGCTTCTTAAAAAGATTCCATTTAGTACAAAACAGTAGAGTTTAACTGCACTACATTGTGCTTGGCAAAAGGGATTGTCACAGACATGCCACTTTTGCCTTCTCTTTGTGCTAGTTCCTTCTGAATTCAGAGTCCAGTTCAGAGTATCTGTCCTGCTATTCATAGCCCTAGGAAATAATTCTTTTGTGTAAAGGGCCATTCTGATTGAGTAATTTTAGACAGCTGAAAACCGCAAAAGTAGACTTGACAAAAAACTAATAAAATGTAACAGGAAAACCTTGATCCATATTCATTGCTAAAAAAATCTCCGAAAATTGGAATGGAAAAATTGGAATGGAAAAATTGGAATGGGAAAAAAAAATCTCTCCTTCATATCCATCAGAAGGCATTTTTTCCCTTTAGAAATGGCTGCAAAATATCCCTGATCTAAGTCTACCACAAAGGAGAACAGCAAGGCTGCATCCCACAGTGAAACAGTGAATGTGTTGTAATATTTAAAAGCAAAAAAAAGGAGTTAGAATTTCTCAGCACTTTGTGTAGGACTCATCTTCAAATTAGAATATGTAAATATAAGTGCCTAGTTTTGAGTAACGCATCTCAATTCTGATTATAGCGCTTGGGAAGCTGATACAGCCAGTGGAGCCTGGAGAGAGAGTCCAACACTATCCTGTTGATCATCATTTTGAAAAATCCACGAGTAATTCTGTAACGTATTCACTTTAGCTCAGAAAATCCCCTAACAAATATAAAAGTGCTATTAATTTTGATAGATCTTCCCATCACAATTTAGAATTAGGCTATTCATTAATCCTGCTATTTCTCCAAGTTCTTCAGTTTTACAGCATATCTCACATAATATTTTCTCCTTAAAACTCCAGGTTTTGTATTTTCTTAAAGCCATCAATGTCTTATAACTCTCTTTGAAAAAAACCCACCCTAACTTAGGTATGAAAAACAACATGAAAGCATGAACAATACACAAAATAGAAGTGATAGAAAACACAGTCATTAGGCAAAGACGTGTCATCAGCTTCGGTAAAGTTTTCAAATATCAATATTTGCAACTACCAGTGCTGGTCCTCCTTGATCCCACAAACTCCAGTAATTCAACGTGTTATGACCAGGAATTTCCCCTGTATTTCTGAGATACTTTAGTTTACCTTCTAAGTCCACTTGACACAGATACATCCCCAGTATTGTCTGGCTTGAGAGCATAGCTAATCAATAATATTTTTTATAATAAAATGTATAAATTCTAATGACAGACCATCCCTGTCTGTGATGTGGGAGAAACTGGAATATTTGTTCTGACCATAAGTTACAGATTGTATCTAGCTCAGATTTCATGTTCAGCAAAACTTGGCAGCTTCTTCTCACCTACTCCTCTAAGACTGATGTTCTACATTTGATTAGGAAGCACTTCAGCATACACAAGCCTTGCCATCCTTTAGAATTATTGCTTCTTAAACTTTTTAATAATCTCATGCACTCTATATTTTTTGGTTTATATTAATTATATTTTTCATTGTGTGTAGACAAAGACGCAACTTTTTTTTTTTAATGTCTTTATAATATTTTCTTTACCTGTGTTTGCTTCATAAGGCAGTCAGGATTACCTTTGTTAGTAAGTAGTTCTCTATACAATAATCATGATTTGCAATGTCACTGCAATGCTTTCATTTCATTGAAAACATTTCATATTTTCAAACAAAAAATTCTGAAATACTCTTTTTGAAGCATTTTTTAAACCAAACTTTTCAGTTTTATTTTAATTACCTCCTGCCCAGGTTTTTAACCAAGGTCAAAGTACCACTGAATGTTTAAAACTGTCAAAAGATATCTTCAGTGTTTCTCTCACAGAAGATGTGTTTTGTCTCTCTGATTTCAAACAAACTTTAAAGTTGAGAAACTTAGAATCACTGAATTATAGAATATTAAGGGTTGGAGTGGGATCTGAAAAAATAATCCCAACTCCCCCTGCAATGGGCTCCCACTACACCAGGTTTCTCAAGGCCTTATACAACCTGGCCTTGAACTTCATGGTATCTAAGCTGTACACTCTGAAAAGCTCTGCTTTGAGGTCTGTCCAAAATATTGCTTGGCTCATACATCTTTTGTAAGAGGATCTGTCATGGAAAAAATCTCTGGATAAGTAAAAATCTCCCTATTCTTATATGCTACTAAAATGATCCCTTGCTAAAACTGCAAACTAAACAAAATCGTTTTGTTTGCTATTGTATTTGGTGGCAGTTATACCATCATGAGTGAACCACCTAATTATGTAAACAGCCATGATATTTCTGGGTCAGTTGACAATTGCATTTGGAGGCACAGGAGTCCCAGGGAGTATCTGAAAGCCATAACTGGCAAAAGCTACATCTGCAGCATTTCTCTATTTATCTTAAGGGGCAATGATTCAGTCATTCAACATTTGTCCACCAAAGGCCAAGTCATTACTTTAAGCCTCTGGACTTAATATGCAGATGTGATTTTGTTCCTTCACAAACTAAGTACCATTTTTTTTCAGACTATTCTCAGCATTTATTACACAATAGACAGGCTTTTTAGAAAACAAAATCAGAAATTCACAAATATATTAAAAAAACTTGCCCTTATAAAATATGAGACTTGAAAAAGTAAGAATAAGTACATAGTGCAATGAGGGAAAGTTCTTAATGTATATCTATTACCAAGCTGAACAGCTAAAATTCTTCCCTGTTTTCTCACAGACATTTCTAGTTCCTTCTTCAGAATTATTTCTCATTTGCAACTGTTTAAATGAGAAGAGAATTAGAGCCTTTTTTTTTTTTTAATTTGAGCACAATGTTCTTGATTCAGAAGATCAACTGCAGAGATATACTAACAATTCACCTTTTTTTTCAGAGGGGGATTGCTGTCTACAAGGTTACAGTATGGGAAGGGCCAGCTTTCATTCTAGTGTGAACAGTGCAAGATATCTGTCAACAAAAACAGGTAAGGAGAGTCTGTGATCTGCTGAATCTCAAGCTAGCCGTTGTCATGTTGCTCTTTCTGCAGCCACATTCTACTGCTACAGCCTAATCCTGTCCTTGATTTCTCCCTGTTAAGTAACACTGACAGGAATTTATGGCATTATAAGATATCAAAACCATAAGGATGGAAGATAAAATATTTTATGCAATTTTTCATTTGCAGCACAGTTTGTTCCACTGCTCTTACTAGGTAGCAATGGCACAAACATGAAAAATCCATTAATTTGGATACAAATAATACAGTATTTACTCATCAATCTCACTCAAAGTTTGTTTGCATTTGCTTAAGGATTAAATTTGGTCCTTAAAATCAAGACAAATAGAGAATCCCCTCCCTGCTTTCTGTCCATCACTAAAAGCTTTCAGTTGTAGCACTTGGAGTAAAAGGCACATAAAGCCCATAAATGAGTCAGACCAAACTGCCACTTTAATCAAACTTGTAGCACTTGGCTGTAAAACACTATGAAAAAAAGTAAGAAAAACTGAAATGCCCTTAAGGATAAATGCACAAGCCAGGACTGCCATCATACAGAGAATAAATATTGGAAAAACAATAATCCAGAAAGGCTGATGCCGAGAAAATTAAATTAAATACCCACGGAAGTTAATTACTGGGAAATAAAAGAAAGTGTATTGGAAGGAGTAAAAGAGAAGATAGAAAAATAAACCTGCTACCTACTAAACTTGATTCCAACTATTCCTTCTTTTATTCCCTACATAGAGTGTAAATTACAGTGGGTACTCTGACAGGAGCAGATTACTGCAAGTACTGCAAGAAGAATAAAAATTTAGCCCACACTTTGTCTACTTTATTGAATTTCATCTGTGTCTGTTTATTGGAATTCTTGGTAAGCACCCCAGTGTTGCAGATTAGAAAATGACAGAACTTTTCCAATTAATTTTTTTCTCATTTCAACACTATTCTTTGGAGAAGCCATCCAGTGTGCTGACATTCCTGTCTATGGGCAGTAAAGTGACAAAAGCAGTTGGGGCATTCATTTGGTGCTCATTCCCTGTCCATACAGGCAAAACCCACCCTGTTCTGGATTACGGGTATTTATTTAGCATTTCACATAAAGACAGGACAAATCTAAGATGAGATGAGGGCATTACCTAAGGAGAGGGTCGAAGAGGATAAATTGTCTGTACTTCAGCTGCAATTGATGCTTCTCCTGCTTTTGGAAGAAAGACACCTATTTCACCGCAGTAGCTGGAAGCAGCCCAAAGAACGTGAAATGGAGTATGGGAGATAAAGTGAGGCTACCCCGAAGACTATCATACACTGAGGAGTTAGTGATCCATGTTATGGGCTGTGCTCTCCAGTCCTACATTGCATGGACAGCATGGCCTCAGGCCTATCTTGTGTTACTTTTGCTTGGCTGCAGGACAAACTTGGAGGACTGACTGTAACAGAGGAGGCTGCAGGCAGCTCACACTTGGTACTGGTGATTACATCACTTTTGTGACCTTGTCTTTGCCTAAAGTGAACCTGCAAGTTCTTATGCAAAAGTCCATTTCTTTCATGGTAGAAGCTGTGAACAGAAGAGTTTTCCTCCAAGAAAAGGCCGGAAGACCAATAAAGACTACAATACTGATGAACTCCTGTGTGTTGTGCCCTGAGCAGCAACGCAGCCTGTGACACTCTGCCCCTTGGAGTTCTCACGTGGGAAGGATTATAAGGCTATTTATTGTCTTTTTCCTTACTCTGTTAGTCCAATAAGTGGGATTCTCAGAAATACCTTATAGAGCCTGAGACCATTTCTTACTGGGTTCATGACTAACACTGACACTAATAGGGTCTAACACAAAAGCCATATAGACTTGGAGTTAAACTGCTCAGTGCAGTAGAAATATATTTTGTTCTCCTTTAAGAAGTCATTTATAAAATTGATACACATCTCACAAATTTACAAACTTTCTTATAATTCCAATGATCACTTGTTCTCAGAAGCATCTGAATTAAATACCAAAAAGGTTATTTCTTTGAGGTCCCATTTTAAAAGAATTGAATTTAAAAAATATGTTTTGGAGAGTTCAGATGAGCTATCAAGAAAAGAAGGAATATAGAAAAACATTGCCTTTCACTGAAGTATTTCAGTGCAGCCCTATGCCTTCAAAACTACTGCAAGAAATCCAATTTTCTCTCATGTGATTGAACACAGACTCCATCATGTGATCCATGATACATGGATGAGATTAGAGTGCATGTCCCATGACTTGTTATCAACAAGGTACCCTTTGACACTGTCTCCTATAATATCGCTACAGCCGAATATTCAAATGTGCACTAGAGAAGGGGGCACAAAGAAACTGGCTGGAATGTTGACTTCATAGGGTTGCAATTATAAGCACCAAATTCAGCTGGATGCATCTCTGGGATTGACAATAGGGCGAACACCCATTTGGGTGGGTCAGAGTTCACTACTGAAATGTTTATGGGCAACAACAAAGAGAGACTTGCAACACAGAATCATAGATTTCTAGAACGGTTTGGGTTGGCAGGGAGCTTCAAAGATCATCTACTTCAAATCCCCTACCATGGTCAAGGACATGTTTCACTAGATCAGGCTATTCAAAGATCCCATCCAACCTGGACTTGAACACTTCCATGCATGGGGCATCCACAACTTCCCTAGTCAACTTATCCCAAAGAAATATGTCATTTCTCTGGGAAATTGGACAGCCAGCATCTCTCCACTCTCAGCATCAAAAATTTCTTCATTTTATCCAATCTAAATCTATCCTCTTTCAGTTTAAAACCATTTCTCTTTGCCCTGCTTCTACAGGTCTTGGTAGCAAGACTATCTTTCTTACAGGACTCTTTTATATATTGAAAGGCTATAATAACGTCTCCCCTGAGTCTTCTCTTCTCCAAGCTGAACAACTTTCAACTCTCTCAGATCTACTTCATAGGAAACGATAGATGATTCCAACTTTATGTACAAATTCACCACCAGTGTGGGCAAACACTGTATCCAGATGTGTTGCAGAGATACACCTCTGGAGATACTAAAAACTCAGGTGTAAAAGTTCCTGAGCGACTTGATATAATCTGTCTCCCTTGGTGGAAAAACTATGAATATGTAACATGTCTAAAACCTGGAGCTTCCACATATTACAGTGCAACTGGAAAATTAATTCTCTTGTCATCCTGTGAATGGGTTCAAATATCTCAAATGTATTTCATGTCTTTTTAACAGAATGTAAAAGAGAAAACATTTAAAATTTTAAGAAAACATTTTTTTAATTTGGTCTAGGTCATTTGGTTATGACCTTTAAAAAAAATGTTTCACTAGGATTAGCTTATTTTTCAAAATGTCATTTGTTGGTGAAAAAAAGTGAGGTCTTTCATTTTGAAAAGGTCAAAAAGCTTTGACCTTTTCAAAACTCTTATAAGAAAAAAAACTGTCAAAAAAGTTTGTTTTGTGAATAGCTGAAAGTAGTTGTTACAACAAAACAAGTACAGACCCACTGCTTATGTTAAAAACTTTGTAGCATGGTTTTCAGTAGAGACAGATGGTCTGACTAAAAAATGTTGACTCTCACCTTTCTTTTGCCTGCTTTAAGCAAAATCTCATTTACCTTCATCAATAGTAGTAATCTACCAGACACTACAACTACATCTGAGCAATTAACATAGTTTTACTTCCAACCATAATTGGAAATAACAATTAGTAATAAACTGCATCTAATTGTAAATATTTAAATACTTTTAATATTGTGCATTAGGTATAAAGAAAACAAACTAAAAAGTTTCTTGCTCCACAACAGTGAGCATTGCTGTCTGACTTACAATGTTTTTCTCAGCCTGTCAGAATTGCAGCACCTCTGGGCATGACATTTCTCTTGGATGAATGTCTCCTCCACAGTTTGTTAGACATTGCATACTGATGCATTGTTTCCCCAAAGGTGACATCATTACAAGAGGTGTTATCTTTTTCATGTTGTCAGGAACACTGTCCAGCTTTTATTTTAAGCAATCCTCTTATCTTTCATTTTATTTTTCCCCTTCATTTCACATAGAATATTTTAAGAATATTTTGGACATTTATTGGGCTCTTCTGCTAGTTATGTAAAATTTCATATATCTTCTCATTCTGAAACCACAGGAACAAATTCTTCACATTTTAACTAATTAATCTTTTTTTTTTTTTTTGAGGTCATTTTTAAGGTCATTCCTTAAAAATAGGCTCTAGCAACTTATTAGTTCATGTGTCACACTAGTAAGCAAATTTGATTGTGGTAGACCAAACTACTGAAATGTTCTAAACACCCATATTCTGTCCCAGGATGCTAATTCCATTTCTGAATTACAAGATCATAAGGAAATAAAAGGAATCAATATTTAAGTAATTTCATTCCTGTTTGCAAACCACATCTATGAAGATGAGCTTTTATTCATTTGTACACTTTCCAATTCACTCCAAAGTCACTGAACTATTCACAGGTCCATAACATTGTCTTGGACTGCAATATCAGGATTTCAAATTGCAAAGGATTGTCATATAAGAAATTAATTCTCGAGAACTTTGAAAAAACTGGTAAGGTTTTAGCAACATTACCTCAAAAACCATCAAACTGCACGAATCACTCATAAGAGGACAGAAAGGGGCATTTGCCTGGCTCACTGCAGACTGTATTAAGAGAAATTAAGAATTTGAATTCCCTGCACCCTCATACAGCAAGAAAGAAGAGCCTGTAGGACCACAGTTCAAAATACCTAGAGCATATGATGTGAATACCTTTTATTTGCTTAGCAAGCAAAGGCAATACAATGGACCAGATGTATCCAAAACAGATAAATACAGTTTTAATTGTCGAGAATAAAAGGGTCAGGTACAATGGACTGGATATATCCATAACTGACAAACACAAGCTTAAATTGTCCAGAACAGTAGAATCAGAATGGGATAAATATGACAAAAATGTCCCGTGTCAAAACTGCAAAGGGTTGTCACACTCATTTCTCTACCTTGCTGCCAATATCCCATGGTTTTGATTTACAGCTGTCCAGCAGTATCCCTCACCTGAGCAAAAGCTGTGAATTCTATCACATTACTATATATAATTATAGTGGTATAGTGACTGCCTGACAAACAACAGACCTCTCTGTCTGCAAGGAAAACGTAAGAAGAGCTACAGGTGGATGCAGGGCTGGAACATAAGGGTCTTCAGAGCTCCTCTTGGGAAAGATCTACTCCGAGGCACCCTAGCCTTCCCCTCCTGCAGCCCTGGTGTTCCTGACCTTGTCACCCAGAAGGGCCATCATAGCAGCACAGAGAAAGGGTAGATATGCACAAGTCTAACAGTATGATAATTTTGGGAGTATTATTCCTGGTAGAGTTGTACTGTGTCACTTGGGTACTGAACACACTTGATTATAGTTGGGAAAAAATCCCTTTTTGGGATATTTCAATGTGAATGTTCTCTTTCCAGTTAGGCTAACAATAAATTCTTGTCTTCACATACATGAGATGCATTTCCTTCTGACTAAGAAAATATTTTGAGCTTATAAACAATTAATTGATGCAAAATTTTCAATCTTTTTTCTTTTTTTTTTGTCTTAGCATACACTAGTTCTGAATGATGTAGCACCCAAAGCACTAAATCACCTCCCTAATGGTTTTCTGAGGAAAACAAGCAAAAACAAACAAGCAAAACCGTCAAATGTCCTGAGTGGGAATTCTGCAGATGTATTACAGCCTTTTTAAAGTCTCTCCCTTTGCATGAGATTTTTAACAATATTAGCTGTAATATTAACTGCCATGGAAACTGCTACTGTTGCTGCAGTGACATCAGCAGTGGTCAAAATGGCGCTTCAGACAGAGAAATGCAAACACAAGCAGTATTCTGCTGCTCAGGGTTTTGTTCTGTTTTGTTTTTCTTGCAGAAATCTACCACATGGCTCTGAGATGTTTCAGACTGGCAGAAATCAGCCACCAGCCACCAGCTGTCAGGGACTTGGCACGCTGTAATCATGGCTACTGCTAAAACTGCTTGCAGATCAATCAGCGGGGACAGCAGCAGCATGCACAGACCAAAACTTAGCACAGCACCTCCTTTTTTATTATAATATCTCAGAGTGTCCTGACCACAACTGGAGTGCTGCAGCCAGGTCCTCAGCTCAAAAAAGAGTGGATCTGTTGGAGCAGGCCCAAATAAGGGTCACGAAGAATATTCAGAGTGGAGCAACTATCCTCCAAAGACAAGCTGAGAAAGCTGAGATTGTTCAACCTGGAATAGAGAAAGCTTTGGGGAGACTTTATTATGGCTTTCCTGTACCTTAAGAGGGCTTATAAAAAGGAGGGAGAGCAACTTTTTATATGGGCAGAGAGTGACAGGAAAAGGGGTAATGGTTCTAAACTGAAGAGGGCAGGTTTAAATTAGATATTAGGAAATTTCTTACTTGGAGGGTGGTGAGCATTTGAACAGGTTTCCCAGAGAGATTGTGGATGCCCCATCCCTGAAAGTGTTCAAAGCCAGGTCGGATGGGCTTTGAGCAACTCAATCTAGTGAGAGGCATCCCTGCCCATAGCAGGGATCTTGGAACTAGATAATCTTTACGGTCACTTCCAATCCTAACCATTCTATGATTCTAGGACTTTATGAATTTTCATTGTATTTGCACTCAGTGTTGCTTCTCTCTTCCTCGCAAGGAGTAATTTGGAATACTTTGTCACCCTGCTCCCAGCAGGGCTGAAAAAACAGCCCTCACTTACAAGCTGGGCCCACCTGTTTATTGTTTCTATCCTATAAGTAACAGTGGCAAAAGGAACACTACACAGCTCATTTCAACTACACAAACAGAAATTAACACAAATAATCTGACTGCAGCTCCTCTGTTCAAGGCAAATAATTCAGCCTTTGCCTTCATCCAGAGAAGATCTGGAAACAGGGACTAAGAGTTGTAAGAGGGTAAGGAGAACTTCTACCCTTTTGTTTTTGTCTGTGTGTGTCTATGTGTGTGTGTTTTATGCCATAATTTCAATAGGTAGTTAGAAGTGAAAATTCTTTTTAAAAAAAAAGAGATACATCACAAATTTCAACCTGCTTACTGTGACTGAAACCAAGGATAACATTTGCTATTTGCCTTCTTTTTTTTTTTTTTTCCCAAAAAAATAACTCAAGTGCAACTTCCAGCTGGGGTTTTACTGCTGATTTGCAACAGCTGCTCTCTCCTCCCAGTCCTCACAGCAGGAATGGTCATTCTATAGCCAGTGAGCCATAACTCCACAAATCATGCATGAAGGTTGCTCTTGCCATAGTGCTGGCAGGAGGCAGGATGCCACAGAAGCCTGGTTAACATTTCTCAGGAACATTCTTAACTGGTGCTACCTCAGAGTCCCTGTCTGCACCAGAAGAGGAAAGACATGGGAGGTTTTCAAATCCAGTGAGCGACTAAACATCGAACAGAAAGCTTAATATGAGGTCTAGGATTTATTGCTGCTGGAGTTTCAGTAAAGGCAGACGTAAGTAGGGATCTCATTGGGTACTCTTTTCCTCTAAGTTATGGCCTCAATGCAGCCCACAGAAGCTATACAGTGGTTTCTGAAAAAAAACCAATCTAACTGAATTATCAGTATTGTACGTCTCTCAAGAAAAAGCAGCTTAAAAAAATGCAACATCTGACTTTTCTTGGTAAGCAATGGGGGAACGATACAATTTACAAATATATAGGAATAAAATTTACTTCCGGGACGAGCAAAATTAAATTGAAATATGTTCCAAATGTTACTTTTGTCACTAATTCCATCTGTTCTACAAATTAAATCCTGAGCTGGGAATACCATGAAAAACTGAACAGGGTGAAAACCATCAGAAGCTAATTAAAAGAAGTACATTTTAAGCACATCTTTTACAAGCACTCTATATTTATGAAGTTGCTATAAACCAAAACAAATGAACATGAGATGTTCATGACATGGAGTCAATCCCCAGCTAGTTTATGAATCAGCAAAACAAAAATAAATGGAACTCATATATCAAACAAATTCATATAATCTAACGTGTTTTTATTTTATTTAAAATATTTTTATTTAAAATATTCTATTTTCTTTACGCTAATTGGGTAGAATAAAATTAATTTCATTATTTTCACTGATTTGACACAGTCTGCTCTTATATAAAGACTCAGTAGCTGGTTTAGTGTAGTTGCTTTTGAAAGTACAATATATCCTAATGACTGACAGGATGACAGAAGAGGTTTGACCTGACTACCACTTTCATAATGAAGCTTCTCTGCACATAGAAAAATGTAATTGAAGAGTTGTATTACTGCTTTTGAAAGGAATCTTCCGTACTTTGAAACAGTGACCCCAGTAGACATTTTTTTCCCAAGACTACACACTGACAAGGACAAAAAGGGAAGAAGCTGTTTGAAAGAAATTATTTTTGTGTTGTAAGATGGCTGTTGTTTTGTCGGAACACTGAACCAGGGATGTCTCATGAAGCTAAAGAAATAGGATTAACTTTTCAAAGTAAAAACACTCTCTATACTAAAAAGACAATAGAAAACAATTCTTACTTGGAGAGGACTATAAACATTATTTTGTTTGCTGGCTGAATTCTGATTGTTACTGTGATATATGCTAAAATATATTTTATAAGCAACATTACATCTTTACAAGTCAAAATGTCTAATTGCCATTTCAATATTCATTATAATTTGTAGATAAATTCTTAATAATAGAATTATAATTAGTTGTGGTCAATGGCTGCTTCTTAAACTATAAAACTGATGAAAAACTGATACTTTCTTTGAACAGATATATCTTATTAAATTATACAAATGTATTAAAAATCAGTGCATTTTTTGGTATATGGAAGTAATTAATCATTGTACATAATTAAAATTAATGCACAAATACTATTAGATACAATCTGATTAAAATATGTTGAATCAAGTTGTGCTGGTAAAATGTGTGCTAAGTTATCAACTGCCATATTTTCTTCTGGCATTACTTTAATTTCCCTTACTGAGATTTGATCTACCTAGCTCAAGGATAATTTTTTTAATATCTTAGGATTTCAGCTATTACATTGCTCAAATATCATGGGAGGAATGAACCACACAAACAAAAAGTATGCTATTGCATGAGTAACACATTGAGTAACAGTAAGAATATTTTCTCTTTGAAAATCACATTCTACATCTATAAGCTATATAAGATACCAATTAAAAAAAAAAAAAAGCCTTAAAATTAAAGAGTACAGGTAATTGCTGAAAATCGTATGTCCTCAAAAAAGAAACAAAATTTTGAAAAAACTTGCTGTAATTTTATTCTATGTTCTACGTTACGTTCTAAGGTCCATCAAATAGTTTTGTCTTTAAGGTCATCTCCTAAAAGATTTGGTCACTTCCTACATAGAAAAACTTCCACTAAATTTAATGGAATTTTGCATGGGTAAGGACCCTTAAGATTCCTGCATTAGTGTATTATGCCCCATTTGATAAGTGAGAAAGTAATGACACAGAAAATGGTAATAATTTTGTTTGGTCTACTCACTCCTAAATGGCTGAAAATATCTTCCATTTTAAATTACATTTTTCATAAACCCTGTTCTTTACAACTATATTTTTTACCAACATTAAAAAGGAAAATAAAGCAAACAAGGTAACAACTTCATTTTGGTTTTAGTCTTGTCTTGTAGGCTTGTATACAGTGTCTTCAATTATAATGAGGAAATCATGGGTCCTCCAGACAAAGCTGCCATAGCAAAGTAACAGTTCTAAGTTCTCCTTGTTTAAAGAAGCAGTAGGAAAATATCAGCTCAACCAAAACACGAAACATCAATCACCTTGGCACAGCCACAACCATCACCTAGGCACAGGGTGATGCACATCTCTCATGACAAAAACAAACCATGTTTACTATCAAGGTTTATTACTGAGGCAAATCAAGGCTGAACTCTTCTTCTACAATAATCCTCATAATGTTAAAGTTCCATCTACAGTTTGTATTTCTAAACTCTGGAAGAAGGACATTCATAATGGAATGCGTATTAGAAGGCATATGAGAAAGAGTCTTTCATATAGAGATGATTTTTTTCTTTCTCTCTTTCCTTACAACATCTGTTTGCCAAAGTTGCCTAGACATTGTGACCCCCTGGGAAACAGCAGTTCCTTAATTGTCTAAGCATTTATTGTTGCAGCTTTTCAGCAAGCATCCTATTTAGCGGTCAGGATGAAAAAGTGAAAAGAGTATTCAATATGTCTGCATAGGATTTCTGTGACAGATCTATTAACTCTCATTCTATTGCCTTCAGCAGAAAACTGCTTTCCTGTGGTCATTTTGTAAACTTCTTTCTGTGAGTAAATCAAAGTGGTGCTAAGAAAATGACTGAAGAAGTTTTAATTACCTACTGCTGATGCACAATACATTAAAAAAAGAGGATGTTCAGAACAACACTTGGGAGGCAAGAGATGAGGGGGTTTTGTCCAAAGTCTATAGTAAAAAGATTTGTATTGCACTGATTAAAATAGAGAAAAAGGAATATAAAATGGGTTTAGAAACATTATATTTTTTCTTCTCTAGGTATTATACAGATTTTATTATATAAAGAGTAAAAGCAAATATTGAAAAATACTGGCATTTACACTACTACTTATACAATACAGTAATTTTATCATAGATATTTAAACCTAAAGTAATTAAATTCTGGTTCATTCAAGTGACTGAAAGGTCTTCTCAGATTGTAGATCTTCTGTAACACTACTGGAGTTTTTTTCTTGAACCAACAGATCTTTAATTCCTTTATGTAAAATGCAACAACTTCATCAGAAGGGGTACCGAACACACAGTTCAGCCCCATCCCAGACACATGTATACCTGATCATTAGGCCATTCTCCTCAAAAATAGGACCACATTTTTGAATTCCTTTGACACTGGAACAAGCTAAACATTACACTCTTGAAGAAAATACGACCATTTATTTATGTATTTGTGTATTTTATATATTGAAGAAACACTTAGGTCAGGAAACGACTCAGGACTGAAATCCCCCAAGCATGATAATGCTTCCCAGAAGTGCTGAGTAAGGTGCTTAAATCTCAAAGAGATATCTAATTTAAGATGTATTTTCCCTGTTCAGCATTTCCTACTGGGTAACTCAGTCTCCCTACTCTGCATGATGCTTTTTCTAAACCCTTTTCTGAGACACCAAACTCTGATGCATTCTACAGGAATTTTTTGTATTATAGTAATGTAGATTTAGATAGCAGCAGGTTACAAGTTAGGTGCTACAGTGCTATATAGCTGTGTTTCATCCCTTTGTGACTCCACAACCTTACAAAACTCCCTAAATTTTGACTTTTCATCTGATATAAACTTGTTCTACTATATCAAGAGAAATGTATCTGTATCAATTTAGATGAGTGAAAGGCTAGTCCTCCTGATCGTGCATTAAAAGTATGAGCTTGTATTGGTCGTAATTAGCACTCAGTAACAATCCACGTACGAAAGAGAAGCCAAAATGATTATTGTCTGAAAACTGACATAAGAACTCTAACTTCTATTCAGACAACCTTAAATAGCGGGCAAGATGAACACCAACTTGATGATATGGCTGTTTTCTAGATTCCAATTTGTATACAGGGCATAAGCAAGACCTGACGAGTGTTTTGTACTGCTTACCTCTTAGCCCAAAGGAAAGAGGCACTCTGAGAACAGCTTAGTTGGTAGTTGTCCTGTTACAGAATGACAAGTGATCTGATTGTGATACACAGTGTAATTGCTTTGTTCTCATTAAAAATGAACACGCTGCGGGAGACTTTTACCACTTACTCTACAGGTACCCACTGTGAAAAGCTAAGATATAATGAATATGTAATTTGGACATGTCTTTTATGAAAAAAAATGAAGAATCCAAAATAAAACTTGGGAAGAGCTCCTAGAGTTAGATATAATTTTGTCTGTTCTACCTACAGTTTTAAATGAGGTGATTTTCTGTCCCTGAGCTGTAACACCCTTTCTTCCAAACACTTACAGGATTGCCACACTGTGGTATGCAGTCCTAGAATAAGATAGACAAAGTATCTGTTACATGTTATAGAAGGAATCCTGCCTCTGACACAAGAAAATTACAAAATCTCTATACACACATCTATACACATGGTATTTCCGTGGAACATTTTTCTTTTATCCTTGGCTATCTTATCATCAGGCATTAGGGATGATGTCTGATAATCTAATCATTTGGGCATGTCCTAAAAATACACTGTTTTAGGGAAAACAGTAGCATGGACACTGATTGATTTATTTATTTATTTCCCCCCCCCGCCCCAGCCTGGAATGCTACCATTCAAACATACAACCAAAATAAATTTAAAAATGCCACCACACCTCAACTAAAATGCAAAAATGGACAACATTATTGCTTACGAAATGACATGCTTGAAATCTTGTGATCATGGAATATTCCAGATTCAGCATTAATTATACAACAGTTACAGTATTAAAAATGGTCAAAAATTCAACTTTTAGTCTGTGAAATACAATATTATAAACACTACACAACTTCACAATAGTTTTTATGTGTCCATCTGAGATATCTGCAGTTGTATGTTTGAACACTAAGGCATCTGAATCATTATAGAGTAACAAAGGACAGCAAGTAATATTTTGTGGGGTTTTTATTTAAACAATGCTGTTTTTGTAAGTATCATACATAAAACACATAAAATGTGAGAAGTGCCAGAGTTGTGAGAAGTCTCTGAGTTACATATGGCTTCCTTGGTCATTAATTCTGGAGCCACTTCCATTCAATTATATACACCCATCAAACCTGCTTATCTGACAAAATGCACACAGTTATCCACAAACTTGCATCAAATCCAAAGCACAGCAGAAGGCTTGAGCATATTTAGAGCAAGAGGCAACATATAATGCTATCACATTTTTCCAGGATCAACAACATTAATTTTCACTTCTCAAAAGGTCAGAAAAATAATTCTTCTTTTATTTTCAATCACTGAACAATGTATTTGGACAGTGCTGAAATAGAGTCAATTAAAACATTTTGATACTCTCTGCTACACTTGAAATTAAACAATTTTTAAAGAAAGTAAAAGTTATTAAAGCAGCCAGATTGTCTCCTTCATGGAGCATAAAGCAAAAGTAAAAAGCAGAGCAAATCCGAGACAGAACTAATCAGACACACTAAGAAAAAATTAGTTTTTGTTCTACATTCAGTGGATATATCTTTATTTGGAAAGTTAATAGGCTCCATCATGAACAGTTCACTGCATTTAATTGTTTTCAAACACCCCAAAAGCACCTACACTCAACAAAGCAGAAAGGTACTGGAAAACCCATGGATTTGAGCACAGGAGCTACTAAAGAAGTTCCTTTTAGGACAAATTCCCTAATCTGTCCTAAAGATTTCCTCTATTGATATGTTCTATTTTCTTATGAACCAAAACATACAGAATGCAATTCTAAAAACTCTGCAGCAAGTCCTAACTCATAAAAGAAGGCTTACCAGAAGTGTGGAGGTGCCAGATGTCCTACCCTGCCTGTTTTCTATTGTGCAGTGGTGTAGTACTTCTGGGCTGGAGTCAGGTACTACTTCTTTCAGGTCTAATAGTCCCAATTCAACTTTGCCCTCGTCTTAAATGATCACGCAGCTAAAGAAAATGTGTATTCTGAATCTGAGTAAAATTACATAGCATTTATATTGTATTGCCGTAAAGATGATTTTGAGCATTATACCAGACTACATGAAGTGTTACATGATGTGTGGTCAACTTCATTAGATAAACAATAACCACTACTAATTTTGTGTCTCTGGAACCCAGCCAACACTCAAGTAAGCTCAAGTAGGAAGGGATAAAGGAGTCTCCTCTTTTTCTAAGACCTCTGCAAATGCAATGCAGAATTGCAGCAGTCCTAGCCAGCACACAAGGGAGTATATGGATTGCTGCCAAGTTCTCTACTCAAGAGAAAAATACAAACCAGGAAAGATAAAGAAATGTGGAACAATAGCCTGCCATGCCCTTGCACTGATAGCCACTGGCCTGCTGTGCTAGAGATCACTGCTACATGCCTCTCCTTTCAAGGGAAGTTACACTGCTAACATGCAAAATGTCTTCTTGTGTTGCAATATAGCAGCAAATTTAGCTCATGATGATTTATGGGAGTCCTTCCAAAGGAAAATAATGGTTTTACGGCTGGGAAGAACTTTCAATAGCTCATAAGTGCTAACCTCAAAAGCACAGTTCTCACTGAGGTGCCTCAGTGCCACTGAAGGACACATGAACCTAGCTAATTAGAGGTGCAGTTAGTATGGGTGCCTTTATCTCCATCTATTCACATGTTAAAATGAACAGTAGGATTTTTCCTTCAAATTCAAAACTGATGTTAAGGAGGCTTTTAAAATTAGTTAAAAGTCCATAGATAACTAAAATGCTGTTCATGAATTACTAAGTGAAAAGAAACCCATGCTCTCATACTTATCTTTATGGTTAAAATACACAAACATTCAAATGCATGACGTAAAACAGAAGCATCACCAGTTTGAATAAGGATGAGCAAATTTGACATTAGCGATCCTTGCATTGGAAAAACAGTGTCAGTAGGCACTATGTGAGTGTAAACTCAGTCAATAACTTCACTTTGTTTTAGTAATTTAACCAGTTATCAAGAGTTTAGGTCCAGTGTTCTTCATTAAGGAACTGTTATGAATATGTTGTCTTGATATTACATTCTGCAAAACTATTTTTTTATATTCACAGGATTTTCTATATTTCATATCTGAAGATACCAGTAATATGAACTGCATAAAAAATTTTGTTTACCATTGTAGATTTAATATGCTCAGCTACTTTTCATGAGACATACAGCATTAGAATTCAGAGGTCAGAAAACTTTTATTAAGATGAATAATAGAAAAAAAGGTTTGACAGGATATTATTTTATCTCAGTATATAATTTGCAAGTGTATAGGATCTCATCATCCAAATAACTGCAGTTATTTTTAATCATGAAGATCAAGGATTAATCTCTGATATTCTTTCATCACATAAGCTTTTATCATATGTTAATAATATAACTTTATGTAATGTTAGGTGTTGCAACTCATCAAGCAGTAGAAAGATTAAAGCAAGAAATAAAAACATATGTAGGCCACACTACAAAAAATAGATGGAAATAATTAGAAATTAGGAAAGTAAACAGACACAAAATGCTAAGAACAAACAAATGGCATCAAAGGAAATTTAAACATAAACATGAATATCTGTCACACACAATATTAGAATACCCCTAGAGAGCACATATTCTTAATGACTTCATAACAAAGTAATCATTTTAATTATTAGTTGAGGAGGTCCTTTACATTGGTTTGCAAATGTACAAAATTATCCTTTAAATATAACCCCAACCCGTTGTAAGCAGGGTTTATTAAAAAGTGCAACACATATGTTCCTTAGGGGAAGAGGTTTTGTAAATTCCTAAACTGATTAAGATAATGGAAGCTTTTTAATGAAGAAAAAAATGAGAATACAGTATAAATGTGATGATTAAATATCAGATGTGATGTGAAAACTGAAATGTGTTTGAAGTACCTCCTAATCATACCCTTGTTTAGAAAACAATCAGTTGAAAAAAACTTACCTAATTTTATTACATAAATAAATTCTGGTGGAACCATTTCACATATGTTTGTTATTGAAACACTAAATATAAGGACAAGAGTACATCTAATGGGAATATTGTGAATTTTAGAGTACCTCAATGAATGCTAATTGGGTGTGTCTACAAAAGGGTTTTCTATTCCAGAAGGTCCCTGCCTGTCAGCAAGCTGCAACTGTCAAACAGAGAGAGCCCTTATCTTTTTTTTCCCCCCCCTGAAGATGGCAATCAAAAGAGAAGATGTAACCTCCTATTGTGAATTACAAGCACGCTGCCTTGTATTCCCGCAATTCCCCTGCTGTCTGGAGATTATCATGGCACTGCAACATCTCCTAATGTTTGATACTCTACTTAACCCTCAGCCACTTAAAGTTTTTGAGAGGAACGAATACAGAAGGAACAAACACCCTCTCTGCAGCCTCACACCATCACAGTCTGTCACCTCAGGAGCGTGAAATCATAGTTTCATAGGAAGGGGTGAGACTCTGCAAAAGACCCAAAAGGGGAACATGGGGCTGTACAAGTCGGACGCTTGCATTCATTTGACACATTCAGCTGCTTAAAACACATCACGCTGTTCACCTCTGGAGCACTGACAAAGAGAGGATGATGATATTGTGGCAGGTAAGATCTTTCTGTCTGCTTACTTTTGTGACTGGACAGTGGCATGCTCTGCCTTAGTAAAACAGTTCTCAGAATCTGAAGGAATCAAGGGAAAAGCAGCAAAAGCATGATCACGACTTTGAAAGAAATGCCAGATGATCTGACAATAAACAGGTCACTGCATGTCTAACAGCTTGGTGTTTCCTTGAAATAAAGTATCAGAGACTAGGACAAAGTTTCTGGGAGTTGCATAAGCATCTCTTCAGTCCAACATTCAGAATGAAAACATCAGAAGCTCACAATATTCACATCTTTCTGGTCCCCTTCAAGCAGCAGTTAGCCAAAGTACTAAAGCATGAAGGCTTATAAAAGGCTTATATATTTCACTTTTTTCATAACTCTGAAACACTTTTTTTTTTTTGCAACCCTTACTGTAAGCAACAGGTTTGGTGGGGGATTTTTTTTTCCGTTCTGGGCAGATACAGATCAGAATCAGAATGCAGCAAACTAAACCAGAATTCCATAGAATCGTAGCATCATTCCATACAATCATAGCATCATTTGAGTTACAAAAGACCTCTAAGATTACTGAGTTTAACCCTTAAGCCAGCACTGCCAAGTCCAACATTAAACCATGTCCCTAAGTGCAACATCTACACGTCTTTAAAATGCTTTCAGGGATGGTGACTGAATCACTTTCCTGCGCAGTCTTTTCCAGTGCTTTACAAGCTTTTCCATTAATATTTTTTTTCTAGTATCTAATTTACACCTCCCCTGATTCAACTTGAAACCATTTCCTATTGTCCTAACGCTTGTAACCTGGGAGAAGAGACTGATCTCCATCTCGCTACAACCTCCTTCCATGTAATTGTAGAGAGCAATAAGGTTGAGCCCACTTTTCAAGTCTTCAGATTACTTCTCCCAAAGTGCATATTCATGTGTCTACTAACTGTCAAAGTACTTATTCAACTAGTTTGGTTCTCTTTTCCTGACTAAGCCAAGTTATTGCATCACCTGTGCCCAGAATGGAACCACACGTTTGACATAATGGCTTCATTTGAATGGCTGAGAAAATTGTAATATATATGTAATACCTTGACTACCAGAGTTCAAGCCTCTGATCACAAACCATTCCTCAAGCTGGTAGACAGAGATTTGTAACTAAATCTTGTATTACAGAGAATATGTCTACATTTTGAACTAGAAGACACATTCTTAAATTCCAATTATTGCATGTTTGCTTCCCAAAGCCATTAATTCCCCATTTTCTCCTTACTAAAGTAAAAAAATTATATATTTTATATAGCACAGGTTCATCATCACTCTCACATCAGCATGATGTCTTTCCTCTCTCAACAGCAATTATTTCAAAACTTTCCCACTGACCTTTCACTAAACCATTTTGTAACCCACCTTCCAGTGTTGCTTTATTTTCCCCTGAGCTCTGGCAGAAGGACAAAGTTCCTACACTCACAGGGTTTGCAGTTCATAAACAATTAGTTGCTGTGGCCATGTATACAGTCAAAAGAAATTTACAGTAACAGCATTCCAGAAGTTAAAATATCCTAAGTGCTGTCTATTGGGATGCCTGACGCACAGGGAGTCCTTGTCACTAAATGACAATAATTAGTATAGGTGGTCTCTCTCACTCCTGCCTAGAGGTAGCTCTTAATTCGTCTTTCTTGTCCTATACTGACAAGGTCTATAATAAATGAGTCTTGTCTTTATTGTACATTCAGTGCTTCAAGAGCTGATGAGCTGAGATTTACAAGGTAAGTTAGAGACAAGAAAATTTCATTTTCAATAATGCACCTAATAAAACATATGTTTTACATTATCTGTAAGCTTCCCATGCTCACTGAGGAACACAAACCTGGCAAATACATTTGGAGAGTCTCCTGGAGATAGCCCATCACATAAGGTTACACACAATTCATCCCTTATCTCTTTCTGATCTCTAGCAAATGTGCTGATGATCTCAAAGCATTCATTGTACAGCCCACTGCTCCCTTGTTCTTCTTTACCTTTCCTTTTCTATGTAGCTATTTTTTTGATAGATTGGCCTTACATTGGTCTTTGCTGCTCACCTCACAAGAGGAAAGTTAAAATCCTAGTGTTCTTACATAGCACATAAAGACAAGAAAAGTAAGTTCAGTAACAGTTAAAAGAGAACATGTTTGTATTGTTTCTTTGATTTTATTTTACATTCCCGGTAGAATAGCTAGCAGTCACATCAACAGAACCAACCTCCACAATGCCAAGATGGTAATCACATTTAAGTGGACCCATTGACTGCCTTAATGGAGCCATCTTTTGTTTGCTCCTGTGTATAGAGAGATACTTCTCCTCTCAGCTCTTAGGAAAAGCCCTAAAAATTCATCTGTTTTAAAAGGTTACTTATGCTAAAGATAGCAGATAATTAGGATTAGAGACTTCAACAGCGATTACTAATATCATAATACCAAGAATCTTTTTTTTATTTAATAATGGTATAGGTACACAATATACTTTCAGATTAAATTTACTGTATATCCTGATTTGCTCTAGGCACAGTAATTACCTTGTAGATCACTCTTAACACAAATTGATTTTCTCAGTTTTCCAAGAGTGTGCTCAATCTTATTCCCAAATAAAACACTATACTTAATCAGAAAGCAGAATTCAGAGGGAAAGCAAGTAAATGACAAATTAGTCAATGCTTTTGGAGAGACAGGAGAATGTGACTGCCATCAAAGGTAATCAGAGCATTTCACTCCCCTTAGGATTTTGGATGTTAGTTATGAAAGCGTTTTAGTTGGGATTTCTCTCAGTGAGAAGATGTAAATCTGACTATGAACAATGTCTCTAATAAGGAAATGGTAACCTCAGCTAATGGAGGCATTGGCAGTAAATTCCTGGTGCTAAGTCATCATTTCTTTTTGTTCTTGTTTTGTTTGGTTGGTTTTGGTTTTGGTTTGGTTTTTTTCCCCTCTCATGCTTCTCCTGTCTGTTTACTTCTTTGATAGAAGCTTATGTTGTTGTGATAAAATCTAGAAGTATATACATCACTCAACTACGGCCTGTTCTTCTTTAGCTCCTTCAAATCTAGCAGCCACATACTAGGAAGAATTGCTAGGAATATCACAAAAGCCACTCAATTTGTGGCATGGATCCAAGTCTTTTTCATACTTCCATTTACACTTTTACAACAATTCAGAAGACTATCTGCAACTCAACCTTTACAGAAATACTAATATTAAAATACCACCTTCTGCTACTCTGTCACTGCTAATAGGAATAAAAAGTTCCCCAATTAAACACAGCTTTCTAATTAAGCTCAAAGTATTATAAACTGCTACACAGCTTTTCCACCAGAGAAAATAGAGGATTAAAAATTATCCTTGAACAGCCTATGGGTAGTCTAAAGCTAATAAAGGGAAGAAAACAACAGTACAAAAAAAAAAAAGGTTGAAGTCTTTCACATAACTGCTTTTTATTCCGTAAAGAGGACACTATTAAAAACCCAGTGTCTACTAACAATTAGTGCAGTTCAGCATCTGATGTATTACTGCTATGTCTTATTTCTTTAGTAATACAGAAAAAAAATGGCCAAATTTTTACAGAACCTGAGGAATCACACTTAGTTTAAAGCTTAGACTATGCGAGACTGTCTTTTCAATGAATGGAAATTAGTGACATCACCTATATTAATCTTAGACTGAATAGAACAATACATTTGATCACTGAACTTTTTTTTTGTATGATGATACCTTATCAAATTGGGTCACATAACTAACATTCTTACCCCTCCCCAAATCTTCCATTAGTTTTGCTTAGTTTCTCTACAATCTTATCTATCTACAATCCTAATCCTTTACTTGAAAGGATTTTCAAGTAAAATGTACTGACAGTGCAGTTTTTCTATTGACTCTTGTGCTTTTAAAGAAAATTAAACTGTACTGAAACCTCCCAACTGCAGATGCTTTACTCTGAGTACATGGCAATTTATAAAAATTATTAGATGTAGTAGATAAAATAATTCACAGTACTTGAAAATCTGCATGCATTTTGTTATTTTCTCATAATTTATAGATTTATCAATGAGGTCTCTAAATGCCCATTAAAGTCTGGCATTAGTTTAACGCCTGATTTCCATTTTGCACATTTTAAAAGATTCTTAAGAGGTAAAATGGCTCCTGTGAAAGTCACCCCATTATTCTCTATTGCTCTGATGAACAAGCAAGGCAGAAACACTCATTTGTCCTCCAAAATATCCTTCTCTAGTCCAGAATGACTGTTTTCTTTGATGACCAGGACTGAAGACTGTGTGGCAATCAGGGACAGCTTAGCTCACAGTGACCTGTGAGGTTTCACCTCGCATTTTCATGGGGTCTCCACGCTGTTCAGCAGCCACATCCTGAACCTCTGTTTTACAGGAGTGGCACAGCATAAAATGCTATGATGGAAGCTGTGACAGTTCATCAGCTGACTGACAGGCAGTCCAGTATCTGTGCAGTGCAGGTGGCAAAAAGAGATGCAAGCAATAATGTCAACATCCATTAAGCTGCCCCCAGCTGTCATTCAGATCCTTAAGCAACCACTCAGCTGTCTGGATCATCCTGCACAATACAGCCAGCATAAACTTGCCAATTTTAATGTTTATCCCAGGAAAACATAAAAGAACTTTTAAGCAGCCCCTCATCTAAAGTGCTCCTAGTTTCTCAGAAATTAAATTCAAGAGTGGGGAGCAGGGATAATCGGCTGAAGAATCAGGGGGCCATGGTGGTGACACAAGTGACAGTGACACAAGGTCAAAAGCTCCACTAAGATACAGCTCTGCTCACCCAGCTATTGAAGAGTGTCTCTGCTGAATACATTAAGAGGCTTCACTTTTACACACAAGGTTGAGTGTATTTCATGATAGGGTTTTTTGATACTTCGAGTAATATAAAGAATTTACTGAAAATGTCATTATTTAATATATAAACAAGAGAAAGAATGTGGATTTAGGTATTAGGGATATGTTTAATTTTCTTATTAGGCAGTAAAGGGAGAAAACAAAACCAGATTGGAATAAGCAATGAAATCGAGTCATCTCCCTTCTTTTATTTTGCAGATCATGTTGGAAAGGGCGGCAGTTATGTTAAGACTTGTTCCCTAACTACTGAACAGATACTCACATAAGTTAAATTGCATCAAAATGGTATTTTAGGGTTAAAAAGGGATTTTTTAAACTTGTAAAGTGGTGCCACTAAACTTCAATGGCATTTTACCCCTCAGTTGCTGTCCTGTCATGACCTTATCCCCACCCAGTTGTGCCATGGATATTTTTGGTGAGCTGCTGACATGCTTGTCAGATCATCTGATGAGGAGACAGACTCTCCTGATGAAGCACAAGACAACAAAGCTGGGTTTGACTTCTCCTACTAATTTTCTAGGTTTTTTTACATAGTTTTTCTCTGTGTATGAGTTCTTGAAAGAGTGGCAGGATTCTATTTTTGTTGGTGGTGTTTTATTTTTAATTAACATAAAAAACTAAATTGAATTTATGAAACTTTTAAAATCTGAGAGGTATACTTCGGAATTTTTCTTGTTTAATAAATTGATAATTCACTTTCCATAAAACCTTCAACATCCTGTACAAACTACAAAATAGTACCAATTTAACAATAGCATTATTTTCATCAAGTAGGCTGAAAAGATTTCAGTTACTGAAAGAGGGATGTTTTCAGTCCTTTTCATAAATTCAGTGGAAAGGTCCACAAATACCACTAAAAATGCTGCAAATATTATTTTTTATAATTAAAAATTAATAAAGAAAATAGAAAATAACAGCAACTTTAACAACTAGTTATGTTATCTAAAAATCATAGGAGAGGCCTAGGAAAAAAGTACTTCTTACCTCATTTATACATGGTAGCAGAGGAAAGCCATTATAGACACTTTTTTTTGTTGACTAAATTTTTTAGGGCTTTTTTTTTTTCCTGACATTGTGTCATGATGCCTGTTTGGATCAGCTTGGTCAGACATCTTTAACTGTGACAGGGAGGATAGATACAGCTTGAAGGTATAAAGTAGTTACTTATTGCCTAATAGTCACCAAAGATAGATCAGATTTAATATGCCAGCAAACTAAGCATTAACAGGCTCCCCATAGCCAATAAAAACCCCCAAGAGTCTTTGCTGGCATGGTGGGCACCAGGAACAAAAGCTGGTCTCAGCTGGTCTCAAGAAACAATCTTCAGTATTGTTATATTGCATCATCCATCCCATCCAGTCCCCACCAATGACACTGACTGGCCTTCAGACTGACGACACAATATCCTGGTTTTTTACTCACTGCCATGGGCAGAGACATCTTCCCCTAGACCAGGCTGCTCAGGGCTCCATCCAGCCTGGCCTTGAACACTCCCAGGGATGGGGCATCCGTAACTTTTCTAGGAAACCCATGCTAGTATCTCACCACCCTCATGGTAAAGAATTTCTTCCTAAGATCTAATCTAAACCTACCTTCTTTCAGTTTAAATCCCTTACCCCTCGTCCTATCATTACATGCCCTTCTAAAAAGTCCCTGTCCATCTCTCTTGTAGGCTCCCTTAAGGTACTGGGAGATTGCTCTAAGGTCTCCCTGAAGTCTTTGCTTCTCCAGGCTGAACAGTCCCAACCTCTCAGCACTTCCCCAGAGGAGAGGTATTCCAGCCTTGTGATGATTGTCATGGTCCTCATCTGGAATTGTTCCAACAGGTCCATGCCCTTATGTTGGGGGCATCAGAACTGAAGACAGTACTCTACTCTAAGAGAAGAGGGCAAAACAAATATTGAAGTACCTTCAAATGACTGAGTTCTGTAAGTTGCTAAATACAGTAACTCAAAACTACAGTTCAAAACTATTTGGTATTTGCAGTCAAGGCTCAGTGTCCAAATGGAGATCGATAGGTATTTCAGTTGTCAGCATTGTTGACTATTCTTAGTAGAACAAGGTACAGACATGATCAAGTTAGAGAAATTGTATTTGGTGTCACAACTAGGAGCACTTAAAAATACCAATATTTTCTCCTTCTTCCACTCCTCTAGCTCCTATGTATAAAGGAATCAATCCCAAACAGCTTGAATAAAAAAAGCACAGTCAAACCCTCATCATAACCATGCCCAGGAATATCAGTGGAGCAAAAAATCATGTTTGATTTTATTCTGAATATCTATGCAACCTGCTAAAAGAAGATTTTCTGACAAATATAAGCAAAAATGTATTTTTTGAGTGAAAATGGAAAAACATCACACTGTTCTCAAGTTTCACTTTTGTTCATAGGAATCAATTAACTTTTTTGTGCTCATTACAGCCCAGGAAATTATTTGCTCTGCTCCCAATTAGGTACTTGAAGTATGTGGTTCGTTACCTAAGGTCTTGTCTGTACGGATGGATGCAGACAGAACTCCATTCATACTCCATGTAGTCAGGCATGAGCCCATTTTGGGCCAGAAGTAATTTAGTCACATCAGAAAAATGGCACATTCCAGCAAAAGGGCTTTACAAAAAGGCACAGAAATTCACTTATATGGGCACATTGGTTTTGAATCAGAGCTGGCTCATATCCAGAGAGTTCACAGTATAACTTGAGGAGCTTCCCCCTTGAGGAGGTTCCCCCTCACCCATTCATGTGGATGTGCCTGAAATCATATTGCATTACTTCTGCTCTCTGACAGAACAACTGTATTTTTTTTCCCACATGAGAGCAACTGGGGTACAATAAAACTCTAGTGCAAAGGGTCAATAAACATCCTATATACTAACAGCTTCTAAATTATGGTATAATTTACTTAAGCGAAAATGGGAATTAACTTCAAAAGCTTCAGCAAAAACAAAAATTGCAGTATATTCAGGGCTGTAAAACTGTTAATAAATAAATCATCTATTAATTATTACCTATCAGCAGGATACTATGACAAACAGATACCCATTACATGAAAACAGACAGCTAATAAGGATATTGCTCCTCTTTTAAAGTTCAAATTACATTATTAAATTGCATAGTTATTCTCAAAAAAAAAAAGTATGCTATGCTGCATACTGGTTTTTTTGATAACATTAACTGTAAGAATGAGGAATTTAGACATCTTTCCAAGTGTTTGACCACAATTAGGAATGGCCAAAAAAACCCCTAGCAAACATAGGGAGTGACAGGATAAGGTGCAATGGCTTTAAATGGAGAGTAGGTTTAGATTAACTATTATGAAGAAATTCTTTATTGTGAGGGTGGTGAGACACCAGAACAGGTTACTCAGAGAATTTGTGGATGCCCCATCCCTGCAAGTGTTCAAGGCCAGGCTGCATGGAGCCCTAAGCAAGCTGTTCTAGTGGGATGTGTCCCTGCACATAGCATGGGAGTTGGAACTAGATTATCTTTAAGGTCCCTTCCAGCAGCCCAAACCAGTTTATGATTCCATGTATTAACGAAGTTAATCTACAGTAACAAAAAAAAAAAAAAAAAAAAAAAAANTTTAAAATACAAAAAAAAAAAAAAAAAAAAAAAAAAAAAAAAAAAAAAAAAAAAAAAAAAAATCAGTGACCTTTATTCCAGGTAAGAAAAACCAACTTGGTATTCAAAACCATTTGGTATTTGATGTCACGGCTCAAAGTCCAAACAGAGATCAATAACAAGTGGTGTCTTCCCATAATGTCTAAAGGAACCAGGTGTGGTATCCTCATTAATGACATAGCCCATGGGACTTAACGCACTCTCAGCAAGTTTGTGGATATCTCACAGGTGCAATGGATTCATTAATGGGAATCAGGGAATCTTGACAGGCTTGAGGAGTGGGCCCATGTGAATCTCATGAAATTTAACAGGGACAAATACAAGGTCCTGCACCTGGGTCCAGGCAATACCCAATGTCAGTACAGACTAGCAGGTGAGTGGACTGAGACCAGCCCTGCACAGGAGGACTTGGTGATACTGTTGGATGAAAAATTAACTGTGAAGCAGCAGTGGGCACCTGCGATCTAGGAAAACAATTATACTCTAGGGTGCATAAACTAATGCATGGCCAGAAGGTTGAGGGAGGCTATTTCCCCCTCAACTCTGCTCTCATAATATGCCACCATGAGTACTGTGTCCAGCTGTGGAGCCCCCAGAACACAAAAGACATGGATCTGTTACAGCACATTTAGAAGAAGGCTACAAAGATGATTGGAAGGCTGGGACACCTCTCCTGTGAAGGAAGACTGTGTGAGGTGAGGTTGTTCAGCCTGAAGAAGATAAGGCTCTGGGAAGACTTTATTGTGGCCTTTGAATCTTTAGAGGCAGGGGCTTATACGAAAGACTTAGGGATTTTTTACCAGGGCCTGTAGTGACGGGCCAAGAGGCAATCATTTTAAGTTGAAAGAGTGTAGTTTCAGATTGCACATAAGGAAGAAATTTTTTATTACAAAGGTGGTGAGACACTGGAACAGGTTTCCCAGAGAGGCTGTGGATGCCACACAATTCCAAACAATAGGAATTCCCAAATTTCTTGGGACAAATAAGAGCAACTACAGTGCTCTTTATTTAAGCAACACCTACAAACACATTGGAGGAACAACTTACAAGGAATAGTTCTTAGGAAGAAATCTGGAGGTCTTTGGAATTTTTACTAAACCAGACCCAGCAATATGCAGTAGTTCTCAACTTAATGTAATACTTGTCATCTGTGTCATCTGAAAGACATGAGGAGTAATCTGTTTGAATTAGCAGGTGGTTTAAGCTCTGCATATTGCTTTGAGAATTGCTCTTGCAGAAAGTGATTTTTTTGGAGGCAATCCAGAAGAGAAAAACAGGAATTAGAAAGCTGTAGCGAGTGTTCTGCATAGAAATGCTGAAGAGATTGGAGATAATTAGCCTAGAAAAATTGAAGAATTATGGATGGAAGGATTTATTTAAACACATTTTTTCAAGGTTCTATCTAGGGTGTTTACAGTCTTCAGTTACATAAAAAGAACCTACCAAGAAGACGGAAGTAATTTTTTCTTTATATTCACAATGATTAACAGAAGAACTAATTAATAAGAAAAATCTTTTAAAAAAAGAAAGCCGAGCCAAAACTTTTTTTAAGGACTGTCGTTGTTGGATACAAAATAAAGAAGCTTGACTCCAATTCAGAAGGTAAAAAAGAATCAGAAGGCTTTATTTACAATTCATCCAGCTCTTTTATAACATGCTGCGCTAGAAAGGCAAATCATTGGTCTGTAGAATTGACACCTCTCTCCATTGGTTAAGTAACAGAAACAACACCTGGGAGAGAGGTTGTTATGAGAACTCAGAAATGTTATAAAAAGAAAGTAGTTATTTACAAGAACTGTCCTTAAAAGTAAATTCTCCCAAGAAACCTTCCCGTGGGAAGAAAACCCAGCCACTGACAGGCAGAAAACCTCACAGACTCAGAAACATCAGGCCCACAAAGGACAGCTAGTAAAACCCGTCTGTGGTAGCTGACAAGTCTGAGTTCCTGGTAGTGTCCAAAAAATGGGTTAGATGGACATCTCTCAGGAATGTTTCAAATCAGGTTCATAATTTTTTTGAGGGGAAAGAGGAAAGATACAGTGACTTCCCAAGGTCCTCCCAACTTCTTTTGTACAATGTAGTTTAAACCAACTTGCTAAGGTAGTGAAAGCACATCAGGTTACACAACAAAAAGTACTAAATTTCAGACATAGAAGATACACTATCTTTTGTAAAAACATAAAAACTTCAGACACACTTCTCCTAGTACATAGTCCCTTCAAAGTTAGCCTAAAATATAAAGTGTATTGCTCTATAGTGCAGTGAGACCTCACCTGTGTATAACAATAGCTGGTACATCAGAACTGCAAATATGACCATTTAAAGAAAACAAGTATCGTTTGTTCTGATATGCCATAAACATCTCTTTCCTCCAACCCCCTATGAAATGTAAGTGTTAAGTAGGATAGAGGTACAAAAAATTTTACCTCATAACATGCCAGGATATTCTGTTTAGAAACCAACCAACAAATAAAAAAAAACAAAGGAATTGTAATACGCTTATTTTCTACTCTGTATATAGACTCTCTGAAGTCTATATACAGCATCTAAGAGATTTTGGACAATCAAGATCTCTTATACTGAACATAGATTGACTGTGTCAGTTTGAACTGGTTAGTTCAACTTTCTGAGAAATGTCACTTAATATAATGAACCCATAATCTGAATTCAGAGCATTGTGTAGACAAGGAGCCAACTCGAAAGTAAAACTTTTTGTTTGTTTGTTTCCAGCTTGTACATGAGGCCAGGACAGACTTAAACATCCGCAGATTTTCCATAAAAGACAGACAAATTTTCTGTTTGATTGTTGTACTCCTGGGTAATATGGGAGATCACATTCACATCCCTAAATGGCTAATGTTTTGTACTCTAAGTTTCACAATTATTGGAATAAAGAGTTACTGTCTTTCTCCTCCATGTAAACTCAGTTTATAAAATAAAATAGTTTCAACAGCAAACATTAAAACAAACTTACCAGAAGTCTAGAGCCTTTGAGGGACAAACAAGCATTACTCTGTAGAGAACGACTAGGGGAGTTTTGTAGGAGCAAAGCAGCGTTGCTTTTACTGGCACGCTAAGTTTAAAGACTTGAGATTCCGAAGAAAGTAAGGCATAGTGCAATTTACTTCTACCAGTCTCAAGGGTAACCTGAAGACTTTCTTCTACTACTGGTTATTAAAAAGACAGAATCAGAGAAATGGAATGGCAGCCGTGAAAATTCATGTCTCAGGATTTTCAAAGACAAGTTGCACAAACACAAAAACGAAGATTTGGATTGTGAAATGAAAATACACTTCTGCACATATACTGCGATTCACACATTCTTTCATTTGGGTTTTAAATTATTTGATTGAATTATTTTATTTTATTTTTGAACAGTTTTTAAGTTCTTTCAAGTAAGGAAGAGAAGAAATTATGTTAGTTATGTAAGCAATCATTGATGTGCAAATGGATCAAATCAAAGATTAAAAAATAATGAAAATAATACAGTATTTAGAAAATAATGCATTTAATAAAATCCTGACTGGGTCAAAAGCTTGCCTTGAGAAGGGAAGGTGAAACTCATCTATATATATATATAACCTGCTCATTAAAAGGCATTCCTTGAATTGTGCTAATAAATATTATCTGTAAGAAGTTAAATTATTTTACTGGAACATTAATGCATCAAATCCCACTATGATTGTCTTCACGGGGAAGAAAGAGTAACAAGCAGTTTACATCAGGATTGGGATTTATTCAAAAAAGGGTTATATAATACTTCTGGAGGTTGCAAAACCTTTCAGAAAAAAAAAAAAAGTATTCCTAAGTTGCTGCAGATTTTGCCATAAATTGTTTATGAACCAATGCAATGATGGCATAGGATACTTGCTTAACAACAGATTTGATAAAAATTATAGCCAAAAATAAAATATGCTAGCAGACTTAGTATTATGCAAGCTTATATTTTTTGTGCAATCTGATGATCAGTTTTATTTACTGTGTTTTTAATATGTTCTTCAATAAAAAGGCCACGAAACCCATCTATATTCTCTTGTATAAAACCTAATGTCAGGTTTCAGCTCTGTTTCAAAGCCTGCTTCTCTTGAACCGAGTAGCATGAAGAGAAGTACATAATAAAATCAGACCTTCTACAGGAGGTTTATATTCTAGATGCTGAAATTACTGTTAAAAATTAATAACTTTACTGATGTTTTCATATATATACATATATATACATACATATCTATATATAGATATATATTTTTTTTCCTTAACCCTTGAGCATGTTAAAGTATGAAAGCCTGTTACTCTCTTGGTTGTATGAATCTGATGGAATCTAAACTGAAAGGCAAGATTTTACTGCAGATGAATCATTGAAGAAATGTCACTGATACTTTTACCTCAAGAGGCCAAGGTAGGGTTTTATCTGAGAATAAATCAACAATGCAGAAGTGGAATGCAGTACTTATGAACAATGAACAATCCAACATGATAAACAGGAAAAAAAATAAACCCCTAATGATATCTAAGTCTGGAAAAGAACAACTTTATTCCTTTTTCTCAAATGTAATGCTAGATTTTTTTTTTCTATATATATGCACCTATGTTCTGTATTAAAATCCATGGGGTTTTTTCAATTTTTCCTTGTTCTCAAAGAATAAACAAAGAGCAATCAGTGCAAAGTAACTTGTCTTGTGGGAACCAAGAATATATATAAAATGCTGTTTAAGTATTTCTCTGCTAGTCTAATGAGTTATAAATGTAAATGAGGTACTCAATATAAAATACACTTTGGAAAGGGTTTCTCAATGACATCTGCTAAAAAGATGAGATCTGGCATTTATCTGTTGCAAATACTTCAGAAAGATTTATTTTGTCTTAAATTAAGAAATTTCTACATGGTTCTTCTGTAGGGAACACAGTATGTTGGAAAAAAGAGGGAAAAAAAGTAATTTTCTTGACATTTTTCAAACTCTAACACATTCCTCCAGGCATAAAAATTATTTTTGTATCTCCCTAGGAAACTACCGTGCAAAAGACTCCAATTTTGTTTTGTTGTTTCTGGGGTTTTTTTTTGTTTTGTTTTGTTTTTTAAAGCAAACTAGTGTTTGTTTATTTCTTCTGTATAAGAACTGAAAAATATGCAGGTCTTTTGAATGACTGCAAGAATAACAGAAAATTAAAATTTTCCACAGAAAGCAGCTCTCTGTGCTCTTAAAATATCCAAGTGTTTTCAGAACTCATGCTTCCATTTTTTATATCCCTTTCATTTCAGAGGCTGTTGTGTCCTTAAAAATGACATTTCATATTCCCTTGTGGGAAAAAGTAAGTATACTTTTTTAAGCCAGATTTTTGTGAACAAATACAGGACCGTAATCTATTGTAATGCTTTTTCTAATAAAGATTTCCTCTGTCTTCAAATACAGCCTCAATATAAATCTGTTCATAGGAGCCTAGGAAATACCATGTTGAAAGTATGTGGATATACCCTGAAAAGAGTATACCTAATTTAGTATTCTCTTACCAGAAGCGTCTTGCCAAGGAATTAAATGTGTTAGAGGTTTGAACTTTCTATATACTAAGAAAGCAAGCCTTCTAGATTTCAATACAACTCAATTGACATATGTCAGAATCCTAAGTTTCCTTTAGCACTGAGTTTTGGAATACATAAGAATATACCTGCTAAAGACACTTTAAGACAAGTCTTATGACGGTTGAAGAAATCCAAAGCAGACAAGTCTTTTCCAAACATCTAAAAAGTAATTTATTCTGCGCCGTAAGAAACGAATTAAACTTCTCTCTTGTATAACTGGGGATGTTCTCTTTTATTCCTATATCTGTCTAATCCTTTTTACCAATATCTCAGTCTCAGTGAATTAATTCTTTGCTTTAGTGTGACATGCTTGGTGTATTTAGCCCAAAGACAATCTAGGGGGGACATAGGAAATCATTACAGGCTTTCCCCAGAGTATATTCTTCTCTAGTCTTCAAGGAATCAATCCTGCAATGAGAAATTGAGAAGAAAAACAAGAAAAAGTGCTGGAGGCTGACTGAAAGACTGCCTTTACCCTAATAGCAGAGAAACAAAGTCCTGCAAAAATACCCTGGATTTCTGAATATTGTGTGACCCCTTAAGAATCCCTTCAGAGTCATGTAAGCTGCTTTTTAAATAAGAAAACAGTGATCCCTGGAAAGGCTAGGTTTGTTGTGCAGGACCAGAATGTTTTCTGGAGATATTTAGGATTGAGTTTACCTTACAACAGAGACCCTGGAAAAACATTTATGCATAAGATAGGTTCCATTTCAGTCTTGCTGTAAGCACAGAAATATACAGATCCTGAGCTGTTTTTCTATTTTGAAATAAATGACAATTTAATAATCATATAACTCAATGAACAGAAAGGCTCACCCTGGGGCAATGGTGATGGTTGGTCCAATTTGCCATCCAATGAGTAATTAGGCCTTCCCACCCACACTAAGGTTTGTGTCATTCGTGCCCACTGGTCCTTGTATCATTCACAGATCATCCTTATCTGTCATTAAGATGCCATTACCTGCATCCTGGGCTGCATTAAAAGAGGAGTGACCAGCAGGTTGGGAGAGATGAATCTGCCCCTCTACTCCATTCTCATGACACCTCACTGGCAGCGCTGTGTCCAGCTCTGGGGTCCTCAGCACAGGATGGACATGGAGCAAGTCCAGAGGAGGGCCACAAAGATGATCAGAAGAATGCAGTACCTCTCTGTCTAAAACAGGCTGAGAAAGCTGAAGTTGTTCAGCCTTGATAAGAGAAAGCTCCATAAAGACTCCACGAATTGTGGCTTCCCAGTACATAAAGGGAATAGCAACTTTTTTACACCAGCAGGTAGTAACAGGACAAGGGGGAACAGCTTAAACTAGGACGAGGGAGATTTAGATTTTACCGTAGGAAGAAATCCTTTCCTCAGAGGGTACTCAAGCACTGCAATAGGCTGCCTAGGGAATTTGTGGATGCTCATCCTGGGAAGTGTTCAGGGCCAGGCTGGATGGGGCCCTAAGCAAGCTGGTCTAGTGTAAGGTGTCCCTGCCCGTGGTAGGAGTGATGGGACCAGATGATCTTTAAGGTCTCTTTCAACCTGAACCACTCCATGATTCTATGATGAAAAATACCAAATAAATTTAGGAATTAAATTAGCCTACCGTGCCTACAATATTTTAATTACTCCATGTTCAGAGGACAGAAATTTCCTTTCATTAAGATATTTATTTGTGAGATCATACTAATTCTTTACTATCTGATCATAGAGGTTTGAATGGAATGTATAATATAGATAAAATATATTACTGCCTCTCAGATATATAATCAGATTTATTGATATATATATCTACATATATAGTGAGACAAATTGGTAAGTTTATTTACTGAGTAAAAATGTGTAACAATAATGCCTAGGATTAGGAAAAATAGGGAAGTGTTGAATGAAACTTTACTGTATATTATATTATTCTATGATTTTACAAAAATTAAAGACCTGTAAGGGTATGTTCAGTTCAAAACCAACAATAAAATTAGCTAGACCTTTTCACTCTGTGCTTACATAGGGACCTTTTGCTATGATTTCAACTCAGTCTTGACATCTCTTCCTCTCTGTAATTACCTCCAAGTATCATTCACTACTAGTGCTTTCAGGATTTTCCCTTCACATTTTATTTCAATTTATTTCTAAGACACATTACTACAGTATTTTATAGTATTCTGAATTGTATCACCATATCTCCTCCCCATGTTTCTAACAGATATAAAGCCTTATTTTCTCACAGTTCCCACTAGTATTTGCATTTTCTCCTAATATATTGCTAAACTCCAAGTTTCATCAAGTACATTATTTTCTTTGTTAAATCACTACTGAAGATGTAAGTTCAAATATGAATTTCTACATATTTCAGTCCACCATTGATATTTATAGTTTCCATATAGACCCCAGACCACCTTTAAATGTGTTAAAACCTAAACCAATATGAATTAAGTTTTATAGAAATATGAGGAATATCCATAACTTCTCATTTAATACTTCTGTTTACCCATTTTACAAATCCTCCCCCAAAAAGCTGTGTATTGTTTATAGTATTAGAATTAAGTAAAAAATGCCATTATATTTACTAATATTTTGTTACTTTCACAAAGTGATATCCTTTCAGGGTCTTTTAATATTTTACTAATCTAGAAATTGGATTCTTAGAACACTGAAGTTAACTAATTTATTGTTAAATATTAAAAGATAATTATACCATCCTGTGTTATTTATTTACTTTAATAGTCTATAATACACATTCCCTGTAACACTGTATTCCTGCAAATTCAGATTTCTCACATATGACCCTATTTCTTGTTTGTCAATTCCTCTTTAATTTTTAATTGTTCTAGAATCACCCTCAATTTCTCATTTCTAAAAAGAAGCTTTTTAACTCAGATATTTTAAGTAAGATTATTATCGTGCCTTTCAGTCTTTTCGGTATTTGATTTTTCCCTATGATGTTGTTAGAAAATCCTTATTATCTTAACCCCTTTGGCTAACATTAATCCATTTCTCTTTTTATACTCCCTTATCTTTGCCCTACAAGCTTTAACTTCGAATATTTTTGTCTGGCTGCCTCTTCTCTTTCCCCTTTCCAGAACACTATTCAATAGTGATTGCTTATCTTGTCTTTCAGTGCCAGAAGCTACCAACAGCACAGTACAGCTGTGACATATCACAAGCAAAAGGGAAGGCACACGAACATGCCTCACTTTGTGAGAATGATGGAAAATGCTGTAAGAAACTATTCATATTTTTTTTTAATGCAGCCTCTCGGCATCACTGAGCCTGACTTTCTAAATACCACACAGTTTCAAAAATCTATACATTAAGGATAACTCAGCCATAATTATTTTGGGAAAACTGTCTCTAGATTTTTTTATTAGCTGTTCTTCAGATTAACTATTTTGGCCATTCTGCACACTGTCATTGTGGTTTAGGTCATTTTTCTAATAATTAGAATATTAAAACTTGAAGCATGATAAAGAATAACTGAAAAAACCCACGGTCCATTACAGTGACTGACAGAAACAACAAAATTCACTGACAACATACACACTAGATTCGATTATGGGTCTGGTTATTTGCTGAATCCTGACATATGTACAAACTATTTAGGGATCAAACAACCTCACCATGAATCAAAGAGAAAACTGAAATAAAATATACAATTCAATTAGTTTCACCCTGAGCAAGGGATTCAACTACATGACCATCAGAACCTTCAAACCTAAATTTACCTAGGAATCTATTTCATATAATTTCAAGAGCATTTTTTAACCTATTCATAAAATAGGTCTACAAGTAAAATTTTAGCCTTAAAGTACCAACCTTAAGATCTCTTCAGTTTATTATTGCGTCTGGTAATATGAATTCACTGAACTACCCTCAAACTTGAAAGAACCCCAAAATCTTAACATGCATTCATATATTAAAATATCTCAGCCATAAGCTGGAAAACTTGAACTCTTGTCTTCTGTGAGTGCTCAGCACCTGAATCCTGTGCACCATATCACACTAGGAGAATGCTAAATACAACAAAATATAACAAAATCATGATAATGGACTCAACTTAAGTGATCTTCCAGGGACTGCCATCAGTTCTAGATGCTCCCTTGCAATAAAAAATGTCCAGCTAGCTATTCTCACCCAGCTGATGTTGTGAATCCTTCAAGTTTCCAACCAATCAATGTTTTCCAGATGGTACCAATTCTAACTTTGCTTTATATCCATTCAGAGCAGAATCTAAAAACACCAACTAAACAAAACAAACAAAAAAACCCCAAAAAGTCCCAAAAAAACCCCAAACTAAACCCCCCATAACCGTCCCAAAACCCAACTCTGCAACCAAACAAAACCAAAAAAGAAAAGGGGGAAAAAAAAAAGGCAAAAAGTTCCCAAAAGTAAAGCTCCAAACTGTTTACAAACATTTTATTTTTCTAAATGGAGAAATAGAATAAGTGCTGAAATGTTTGAGGGTATATCAGATTGCACGCTCCTCTTGTTCTCATAAACTTCTCAGACTTAGTGGTGGAGGGGATAACTTGCCTTTTGATCACTGTATATCAACAATTCAGGCAAAAATATAGGAAACAATGTTATGCACATATAAAGGAGTAAGACAGACAACAAATTCAGGGAAAAATAAATGTAGTTTAATGGCATTAAGGAATCTGTTTAAACATTTTAAATGCATATTTCTCTGTGAGTTGGCATTGATTTTTTTACAGGTTACCATGGATTTGTACATTAATGGAACACATAATTGTTAGAACTGTACAACTGAGTTCTGTGTGGCTGTGCTTATCACGTGTCTAATCAGTGGTGTACACAGAAATGAAATTTCTTGGGAAACAGATATGTGCACTCAAAGGTTGTAGTGGACACCTGTGTGGACAAAGACATTTATGTACGGTTTCTGGCCAGAGTTCAAGATTCATGCTACTAAATACTCACCTGAGAGAACTAAAATGACTTTATGTGGCAATGTGTCAGAGCCACCGTGACAAAAAAAGGCGGAGTAATTTATAACATCTTCTCGAATAAAAGTAGATATTCAGTAATAAAATGAAGATTAACTGAATAAAGACAGCTCTGAGCACAAGCTGCCAGTCAAAAGCACATAGATGTAACATTGCCCTGAAAAGGTCATCAGTCCATCTGTTTCTTTGGCAGAGGTGACAACCAGCCCACATGGATTACTCTCTCCTAACAGTATTTAACATTCAATAATCCTCAAACCAAACAGAGCCAATCCCATAAAAATCCAGAGGACAACGTAAAGAATTTCTATGGTATTGCTCACAATGGGCTTGAAGGATCACAGATACTATTCTGTGGTAAAAAAAGCACTGATTTCAATGGTCTCTGATCACCTAGGTCCTCCAAATGAAACTGTAAATGATATCTCTATGTAGACAATTATTTCAATTTCTCTGAGCTTATTGTGAGTTTTATTATAAATAATTTAAAACAGAAAATGTACAACATACACTGAACTATTTGTTTGAGTCGTCTTTTGTTGCCCATTTTCACTCACAAATGAAAGTATTTCCATGCTGTTTATAATTCATGTGATTTCAAAGACTTATGTCACTTAGATTAAGGTATTGTCAGATTTGAGTAGACCCCAGTGCATTTACCCACAACAGATTTATTAAAAATGTAGTAATTAACTTGTGTTAGTGAAACAACTGCAGTAAGAAAAATAAAACCTTGATTAAATAACACCTGTAACCATTGACTTCCTCTAATGACTTACTAGCTTGTAACTGTGCTTCTATGTCAACACAAGAAATTAATGATTGCTACGAAAACTTCTAGAAATTTCACTGTGAATTTCAATTTTAACAGATTATGTTGTTCTTCCTAGTGGTTTTTGTACTTAAGCTGATAAGCAACTACAAGCCAAAGAACATGAGACTCTATGACTAACCTTCTTTCCTTCAATCCCACTGACATCAGAAGACATTAAATACTAACACAAGCAAGGCTTGACAACCAATGTCATTAAAATCTTCAAGGCTACTGCAAATGGATTAACTCACAATATTTGCACATGGTCTAGATACCTGCTAAAAGAGGGTTGAGCAGAATGAAAGCTGCATTTCAAGCAATTGGTGCAGATGATCTGAAATTAGCTCCTGAAGAGCCTATGTGGGGACATTCCTGTTCCCAGTGGCCTAAATAAAGCATTCCAGGACTGCACACTGAACTTTGTTTCCTCTTTGAGCTTGGTCAGGGACCTAGTGAACACATGAGTCTGCAGTGTGACAGAAAAAGGTACATGACCTGCTGTTGACCAAACCTCCATATGCTCTTGGGCAAGGCTATATACCCGAGACAATATTGAGCTGATCCCAAAGGCTTTTTGCTTCTTTAGAAAAATAGCAGCCAAGGAAAAAGATGGAACACACCCTTCACATATAAGCATGCTACTTAAAGTAAGTATCTCTTAAGGAGGAAGAGTTGCATGTTTGTGGTTATACTTAGCCTGAGGTAACTTCAGCCCCTGTTTGGTAGGCAAAGGGCTTGTGTTAAGTGTCAGTAGTTTCTGGAATTCCTGTGAAACTACAGCACTGCAAGAAATAAGAAAGCAAGATTTATGGGGTCAGCAGAACCAACTGAAAGGAAACTACACTATGTACTGGAGGTTAAAGTGATTCCTGACCAAGGGAACACTAGGCTGAAATCTTTTTTGTGCATAAAACCAGCAGAGAAAACCAGTGGAAGCAGATGGCACAGGCCAATGGGAGAAAAGAAACAGATTTGCCAAGAATCTGTAACACAGAGGAATCACGGGCAAAGTACAGCATAAAGCTGGGAATACTAGACTCCTCAGCGACTTAAACTGGTTGTGTGACTGGAGTGATGAGGAAAAAAATCAGGGGATTAAATACAGGGAATCCATTACTTTGTCCATGCCTGGGTACTTCTCTGGCTAGCTGAAATAAGAGAGGTTTTTGTTTTGTTTTCAGGGTTTATTCATTTGTAATTCCTATGAAGCTTCTGTGTTTGTTTACTTCACCTGTTTTATGCCCCAGATGTGATAAACTGTAAGCTTAGAGACTAATAAGACTGGAGTTCTGTGAAAGTGCAAGCTTCTGGGAGATCTGAGGTTTTAGCTGAAAGAATAATGTAAAGAGCTAACAACTTAGACACAAGACAAAGCACAGGGAGACCAAAGGGGAAAAAAATAAAAAAACATGCTTAGAGCCAGTATAAATTCAAGGGAAACTTAAGTATGTGTAAACTTCATGTTAGAAGCTGTAAACCTCATGTTAGAAGCTGCAAACCAAGAAGCATGCTCACTACTTAGCTCCATCAGGGCAACGTGACAATTTCTAACAGAGAACTACAAGTTACAAATACCAAATATGCTGAAATGGACTTTGTGGCCTGAGGGTCTGTCTTATGAGAGGAACAGCGTGTGATCATCCTTCAAGCAAGCATGCACATAATGTATTCTCTGATCAACACAGCACTTTGTGTCTTCGCCAGCACATCACTGCTACCATGAGCAATGTGTGTCTGCCAAAGGAACAAAGAAGAATACCGGGAGTCTTTTTAACTCCATGCCAAAAGGATCCCTGTCCTGAAATGGCAGAATTCCTGACTATATCACAGTACCAGACACAATCTCGGTGTCATATCGCAATAGTGTCTTTCAACAGAAGAGATTTAGCCTCTCCAGTATTTTTTCGTAAAGAAATCTCCAGTCTACCCTCCGTCTATTTGCCATTGTTTCATTTATTTATGCATTTTGAATTAGTCCACATAAAATAAAAAATACCTTCTAAATTTTCATCTTTTAAGTTAATTTGAAATCTGATTTTCTCTGTGTAAATACCTGCATAGACTTCAGAATACAGCAGTGATTCTCCCTAATTTGCCAAAAAAATATTACCTTTCATTAATAGTATTTGCCTTCAAAATGTACAAAGACTGTAAGCAGTCATGATACACAAGCGCAGGACTTGTAATGACAACTGAGCTGTGATGAAAGGCTGGACTAGACTTCTAAATCCTTGGTTAGTATCAGACATGTAACAAAGACCTATGTTAACAGACCTATGCAATTCACAACATTCGGTACTGCCAGCAAAATAACTTGCATATTTTGAGATCAGTCTCAGCCAGAATAATAGCAACCAGATCTTCAAAAATATCCACATTTATTTTAATGTAAAATTACTTTATATGACTTTCTGTACCCATCTGTTCGAAGTGAAATACTGGGGTTGAAGTATACATGCAACAGAAAACAAATCTCAGATATGTAAAAATCATTTGAAATTATGCCACAGCATTACTGCAAGATACTCAGGATTTTTTAAAATGGCAGTTTTAAAATCTCTGAAACCTAATAATTGCTATACAATGTTTCTCTAGATCACTAAAACATCTTGCATGCTTCTTTTGAAGTTCTCATCTCATGACATCTGAGTAAATTATAAATTCTGTTGTTAAGATTATCTTCTGTTGTATTTTTTGATAACTTCTGCTGTGTATCCCAACATCCTTTAAGGGCATATATTCTTCCACAGTTCGTATTGTAATAAGTATTATCTTTCAATACCTCATTATTTAATGCCCTCTTCTTAGGATGAACTCCCTGACAGTGGCTGTCATCTCAAATGACTGTCAACTTTGTGTTCAGACATATTCTAGAGATAAATTTACACAAAAACAAGAAGTAAAAAGCATCTATGTCTACAGCAGTTGTCAGTCATAGCCAAACATCAGCCAACTGCTACTAAAGAAATTCTTGTTTTTATCCAGATGTGTCTAGTGTGATACCATTTATCAAATAAAAATCAATGATGTGACACTACTACTTTTTTTTCATCTAGCAAAAAATTGATGCAAGTTTTAGAATGCTAAAATTTTGCAACAAATTCCACAACAGTTTCTGGACACATGCAACAGAAAGGGAGGGGGAAAAAAAGTACAATGATGACAACCACTGCCATTTTTCATTATTCTAAATGTATTTTAGTTTAGCCCTGTATCGCAATACATACAGCACTGCAATTGCCATTAAAAGGCCTCAGGACATGTCAAGTATTGTCTGAACTTGTTTTGTTCTTCCTGGAGCTTTATTCAGCTTGTTTAATGATCAGACAGCTATTGCCTGATTTAACTTTTTCTTATCTTTGTGGAACCATATTCTTTTTATAGAAGGTAGCAACTAACAGTTGTTCTGTACAGAAGGACGTACCTAGTTTACCCCAGCAAAACGATGCAGTGCAGGGGAGCACAGGTCTGGAAGGGCCAGTGAAAGGCAAAAGATGGTTTTGGGGATCCCAGAGCTAATGAATAATACACTGATGATCGCCTAAAGCAGTGCAGATCTGGGAACTAGACCAAACTGGGTTCCAGGACAAGAAAAGAAGAGAATATTTACTGAACTTATGTAAGGGCAGCCCATATATAGTAAATTATTTGTTACTATTGATATTTATTGATATTGATTTGTTTGATTGCAATTTATTATTGTTGACGGGATTAATTTCTAATAATATTTAGAGAAAATATCTTAATAACAAAATAATAGTTTCCTGTTCTAATATTGATTTGACATATTTCAGGAACCCACATCTCCAAATTAGAGCATTTACCAGCAAACCTGCTTTTAATTAAATCCTATTTACATGAATAATGATGTTGACTCAATGAGTTTATGTACAAGTGAACACAAAAGCAGGAATTTAGTAATGTCTGAAAAATATTTAGATGCTACATCCTGGCACGCTTGGATACCCTGTCATGTCCTATTTACTCTAGAAATTCAGTTATTATAAAGTTACTGTACATATAATGTTCCCAGACTAAAACCTATTTTTTGCAACAATTCAGATTTCACATGGAAAAAAATCCATTATCCAACAGCTTAAAAACATGAAATAGTAAATAAATGTCAGAGTCCTTCATTCTCTTCATCTATTTCATCTGCAAAGCAAGCAATAAACTCCCACATTCACTTCAACCACCAGAAAATACTCAGGGAAAACATGGATTTGATTTTCATCAGAACTAGGAGGGAAAAAAAGACTTTCAGGTTTAGCAGTAATGACATAATCTATATATGCTATGCAACAGTGTGACACTGATTGCCAAGCAAATCTTTGATGTACTTATCCTCATAATATTACCAGAATGAAAGACAGTACAATTGTAACAACACCACGGGGAAAGGAAAATCAAAAAGCATTTACAAAAGAAATCAAGTAAGTTTACATGACTCATCATCATTTTCAAGACCCACACTGAAAATGAGGACCTCCAAAATGCTCATTCCAGGGCAGCCCACTCCTGCTGGTGTTTAAGGGCCTCGAGGCAACCTGAGCGAGGTGCACACAAGAGCCTGGGTGTTGCCTCACTGTGAGAAGTAGCAGACTCCTAAGCAGACTGATTCCAAAAGATGGTCTTGGAATCCAGCTTGACACAAGACATAACCAGAGATGGCATATTCCTTTTATAGGGGCAGCCTCCTTTTCTAATCTTCTGTGTATAAACTGTCAATCCAGACCTGAATGTCCCGTAAACAATTGCAGCACTTGAAGCAATCTGACTCTGATTCTCAGGAGGTTCTGTCTGGTCTAGGAATAGGAATGTTGTTGATTTTTCCCAATTATGAAGCTGCTCCAATTTTTGTGAAAATATTAAAAATTCAGTGAATACGTAATTGAAAATTCATTTACAAGACAGGAAAACATTGGTCTCAGAGCAGGCTCCAGTCATTTTAGGTACATTAAACTCTCCCAGGACAATAACCATCAAACTTTTCTGAGCATAATTCTGCTTCAAGAGTTATAACCAGTATCAATTGCATTTATGAACCTAAATAATAGCATAATCCACTGAAGCCCTATGGCCCCATACATAACTCTCACAACCTTATCAGTTGCTGGGATTGGCTAATATCCCAGCCTTGGCACACTCCTCCTTTCCAAGGAGAGTGGAACTTTATGATACTCTCTGCATTATTAGTGAATTCCTAGACATTTGATGCACAGACCAGCTGGACAAGGCTGTGTACGCACATTACACCTGCAGTGCTGAACATTTTCCCACTTCTCCTTTGTCAGTGTGAAGCACATCTATCAACCTTCAAACACACCAGTGCGGAGCATCTGTGTGTTTGCCAGTTACTGTAGATATTGGCCAATGCCACAGAACAAACAAAACACTTCCAAGGATAAAAACACAACTCGTTTCAGTTCAAGCTGAAGTACCCAGCCTTGCAGACAATTAAAATCTTCTATGTGTACAGTACAGAAGGGGATAAAAAGGACAGGCTAGAGAAGTAAACACTATTAAAAAAAAAAAAAAAAAAGAACCATGTAGAATTCAAAGAAATATTTAATGTGAAATATTTAGATTTAAGATTTTCCAAAGGCCTTTCGGGAAAATGCATTCTTGCATGAAGCAGTATTTTTTTCTCATAACCAATAAACAGCATGAATTAGAATGTCTGATTTTTAATCTGTAATTTAAACCCTTTCTAGCTGCACTACTGGAATGAGCTACGAAGGCTTTGCCGACTTATCCCCAAGCACTCTGTGCACACTTTCATAGCGATCTGCACCACTCTTTAATCGTCAGTGGGAAGCCCTGGATAAACATGTATCTTGGACTCTATTTTGAAGGATCTGCCAGTAATACCGTAATCAATGGTAAACATGTAAACATGGTGCAACTGCCTAGAAACACAGTATTATGTAACTGGCTGCCAACCTGTTGAAAAGAGCAGGCAAGGGTAACATGTATCGACCACTTTTTGACAGACTTTTTCACCTAAGCAAATTTAAATTGCACTGAACCATCATTACTGCTTCTCCTCAGCTCTTTTTTGTGCCACTTTTAGGTTCCAGTGGAAGCATAGCTGGGCCATTATAGCACGCTTGCCCAACATCAAGACCATACGTCTAAAAAACCTAAGGTGAACAGTTTTCTACTTGGATGGTGTACTGACATAACTCAGCAAAGGGAAAGTAGTAAATCCACAATGGGGCCTCAGATTCTCACAAACAACTTGTTACAGCATACCTCAGCTGGTGACAATGATTAACAAATTCCTACTTAACATAAGGAATGTATGTGTATCCCTATAATAATTATAATAATAATTACGTAGGTGCATACCTAGATAACTGACGAATGAGCTAGCAGAACAACAGGTACCAGTCAGACACCAAAATGTTTCACATCTCCTGAAGAATTAAAGAGCAAATTGCCCAAAAGTGGGTAACATGTTCACCCCATTGTTACCAATTTTCTAACGAGCTACCAGAAAATGGATGCTATTCAAATTTTATATTTTTGTTGTTGTTTCTGCCATTTCTAGGAGATATAAATAAAATTTTGACTTAATTACTGAAAATAGCTTGCTTCCAAATTTCAGCTGAACATATTTCCAACACCATCAAAGAAATACTAATTTGATTGCATCACATGCCTTTTTCCCATTCCAGATAATGAAAAAGAAACTGAAATAAAGCACACAGAGACAAACCAGCTAAAACTGAAATGCAGCAAGAAGCTACATAACTGAGTTTTCATGAAAGTACATCTGCTTTGATCCACCAAATGTCAAGGATGGTTTCAAAAGTAAAGTTACAGGGAAAAAATAAAAGAATTTACCAAGAAAAATAATAAAATAATTTGCTTTTTGTAGTACAAACACGTTAGTACTGTTTCACACCTCTTTTGTAGGGTCTCTTCTAATCTGCATTTAGACCAAATTATATTGATAGAATGGTGAATTTATCTTGAGTAAGGACAATAACTTGGCCTTTGCAGAGCAAAGTAACAACATGGATCTTGTACCCTGTTGTTATTGTTTTTATTAATTCTGATGGTGGCTAGTCCATCAGAAAACTGTGTCAGTAATTTGACAAAAACTTTATTTATAACTTCTCTAAAAGATTAACAAAACCCAGAATGACTTTGAAAAATTTGACTGTCTTCCCCTTGAGATTAAACTAACATCAGAAAGGGCTGAAACTCTGAAATATTCATCAATCAGTGATGCATAATTTGTAAATTTGTATTTTATATCATGTACAACTTTCTCTGTCCTAAAGAGCATTTTATATTTCTTGCTAACAGTGAATGCAAACAATGCTCAATGGAATTCTGCAGTGACCTTTGCTTTATTACAATTACTGCATATTTATTAATGAACAACTAAACTCAAATTTGAGAGCTACAACAACTTTGAGTTGGAATCCTTTGATAAAACACAACTGAATAAACTTCATAAATTTAATTCCCTAAAAAGAGAAAGAGAAAGTCTCCTCTGAAAATTCCTCTGTGTATATCCGCACACAAAGCAGATTTTTCCATGCTTTTGCAAGCAGAAAACTAAACAAAACAGCAATATGGATAGGTTTGAATAGAAGAGGATAAATTGATTTAAAAAGAACACAGGAGAACAGATTGAATGTAAAACATCATATAATCACTGTATTATATAAACACATAAAATAGAAATGCATAGGTATAAACCACTTCATAATAATAAAAAATGCAGTACCTGCATTATGTCATAATATAATTCCAGGTAATGTCACTAAGACTTAACAACTGAAATCCCACTGTGTAAGCAGGATCTACATCAGCTTCTTCTAATGGCTGTTCTGTACTGGAACACTTCCACATTTGTCAGAAGCAGAAGAAAATCAGAGGGCAAGGTCTAAAATACAGTAAATATATTGTGGACCTTTTCCACCCAAAGGGTAATTGGAAGAATTTGGAGACAAAAGACACAGCCTACTGGTACAAGGCAGGCCAACAAAGAAGGCATGACTGGTGTGAAATGCCTGATGGTGTAGAACTCAGTATTGTCAAGCACTTGCTCACCGGAGGCAGCAGCAAGACAGTTTGCATTCTGTTTCTAATTTGGATAGTTGTTTTGCCTTCATTCTGAACACTCAGTTTGTTTCTATACCTTGCCCATTCTTTATCACTGGTTTCTATTTATGTCCTGCGTTTCTTAGAGGGGAAGTTTGTTAGCAGCATTTATGCCCAGTTGAGAGAAGGTCTTCCAATGTCTGAGTGCAAAAATGTACACAAAAAGAGGTTAAATTCAAGAAAAAGTAACAGGCTGAGAAACTAAAATCCTGGTTTGGCTTGTAACATGTTATTCCACTGAAGCCATGAGTGTTTTAAACAACCAGTGAGTTGATAAAAAACTGCTATTCAAATCCTATACGGGACACCTGTGATCCCTCCTAAGGCAAAAATTAGACTTAAGCTAGTTGATTTTTCCCCAAAAATGGCATGTCATCTCATTAGTGTGTGGGAAGTGCTGAACAAAATACTCATAGAAACTGTGATACCAAAGAAATTACCACCTGGAGAGAGAGAAGTAATTTACTAATACTAATAAAGTATTTAAGTAACTGGAAGCAAAGCCATTTATATAGGCTTTTTTGTATCGTAAAGGAAATGGTCTGGGTATTTTCCTTTTTCAAAGCATCAGACAATTCACTTATGGATTGATCCAAATCCCACCGAATTCCATACACATACATGAAGTGCTGATTACTCTTACACACAAACTTCTAAACTTTACATCAAAATAAGAATCCTCATAGTTTACTGAAGTAAATCAGGTGGAAAAAATCAATACAGCACAAACTAAAGTACAGTCAGTGATAATCACATATAATAATTTAAGACAAAGGCAAGGCTTATTGATTAAAGGAGGTGCTGATCATTAATGCTTTTTCTACAGTGCACTGCTTCAAAAAAAGAATTTGAAATCAAACTCACATGACTGTGATAAAGCACCCTATTATGAGTGGTCCAGAATGACTTAGATATGTACTAAAAGTATAAAGTTTTAGGGTGATCATTTTCTTCTTAGCAAAGTAAGTCAAAATAGGGCATATTATGTACCACATGGGAATCCATAGAAGATTTTAAAATATTTCCTTCCACAAGGAACCAGACACACAAATATGATCTCTTTAACTGATTCTATTAACACTTCTATGAGGGTTTTGGCCATGAGCATTTTAGCAGGAACAATATTTAGGTTAAAAAAATTAAAGCGAAATTATTTTTCTTTATAGTACAGATTTTCACTGAGATCAAACTACTCATTACCGTGTAATAACAAAACTGCTTAAAACTGCTCATAACCTGCATGGTAACCACTTATATCAGTATATCAGTTTGAAGTTTTTAAACCATATTTTGTAAAACATTATGAAAAATACTCTTCACACAAAATTCAAAAGTGTTTTTTTCCCTTAGTGCACATCCTCCTCTGTCCCCTTCAACTCATGAATAAAAGGGCCACTACAGGCAGAAGGACAGAAAAATTATTAAGCCTCTTTCAAGTATGTTACTGCATTTGTTCAATATTTTGGACAGCTGTTTTATTTTTGATTTTCTAAATTTTACTTTAGTCTCAAGTAGTTGTTGCTCCCTAATTGTTAAATATTCCTGTCAAAGTATATGGTTGTTAGCCTCCATTTTGTAATTTTTGATCTTACTAGACAAATCCTTCACTGATTTAACAGGTTTTAATCCTGTGATGGAGCCACGATATGACACGGTATTACTGACTATGACTTTCTGACTAGGGATGTCCAGCCTACTCATTGAGCTAGTGACCTCTGGGTATGTGATAAATATTATGAATTCATCTCAAATGCATGCAACAGGAAGTGGGCATTCATGGAATGGCATGTAGATAAATGCACACATCATGAAAGTTTTACAGAACTGTCTTCATCCTACATCTTATTATTATTCAACAGTGTGACATAAATTACTATTTTAAAGACACATCTATTACAGTAAAACCTCTGTTAAGATCTCCGTGTTGTCAGATTTGAATTCAGGAAAAAAAAATAAAGCAGTTGCTGAATACTGAGATGCTGGTACACAGTGAGCCCTTAGAATTTCTGACAAAGTAGACCAATGCTATATTTCTAGCATAATAAAATATCCCTACTAAAATTATTTTAGACCATGTGAACACGAGATACAAGGTCTCAAAAATCTGAGATTTAATAAATGTGAACATTTTTCTCTTGGATGTAAGTAACAGGACAAAGAATTATTTCCATTCTTTCAGAAGGAACCCTGCCAGATTTGGCAGTAAACACAACAGGAAACTCTCTATAGTTTCTGTCTAAATAACTATTACAGTATTCCACAATAATATTAAATAAGAAAAAAATATTTTTGGATTTTCTCTTGGATTGACTACATACAAAGTCTTTACATGTCTGCTAGGCTTGGAACTGAGCCCTATCTTAATTGACAGAAACTTCACGACATACTTCAGTCACAGCACTGAAGATCTAGAGGACAAATTCCCCACAGCCCTTAAATTTAGGAACCCACCAAAGTATTCATTGAAATCTATTTGCCAGTGTTTTGATCCCGGGTAAGCATCTCAAATATAAGGCCACAGAAAAGGATCTAGATACAAAGAAACTGAGTCTAAGTGAAATGGTAGCAATTTTCAGTATTGCTTTAATCATTGACACCAAAGATCATTTTCCTAGAGAAAAAATGCTAAATAAACCATGTATTTCCAAACCATTTTATTAAAAAGCAATAGTTACAGCTTCTACTTTTTTGACCTAGATCCTTTCATTGTTCAACACTTCAGCACATTTAGAAACACAATGATCCATTGTATACTTGTCATGTCTTTTATAAAATGCAACACTTCTTAAAAAGGAAAAATACCGACTTTCATGCATTTTCCTAAGCCATTTATCATATTCAAAATTGTAAAAATCTTCAGAGGCTCAAAATAGAAACAGTTGGCTCTAATCTAAATGCTCTTTATTTACATAAGGGTTCTAAAATGGGACTGGAAATAGTTTTGGGAAAAGATTTTACACTTCATACAGTCAAGCTTGATGAAAGCAAATCTGATGGATGGGAAGGTTTGCATAATACTTAGAAAGCTGTCAGGTCTGCAATTCCTTTCCAAAAGTCACTTCTAGGCAATGTCAGTACAAAACCTCAATATAATGCACAAATCCACAAAACACAGTCTTACCAAATCTAGAGCACTGTCTCAATAGTAAACTCCCTTTCCCTTAAAACTCAACATACACTAGCAAAATCATACTTTCAGTTGCCACTATGAACCCTAACAACCATTTCTTAGTTATTGGTCTACCTTATTTATGCTACCTGTGCCAATCTAACTTGAACTAGATTGTCTGTGAAACAAAACTTATATTTCTTGCCCTAATGTTCACTGACAAAAGTGATGAACCACGTTTGTAGCAAGAATATTTTACGTTTTGACCCCTCAGTAAGGCCTTGATCTGAACCACAAACCAGCTTTTAACATACAGATACACCTGACTGATGTGCCTAATGAATGCGACTGTATCTACAGAAAACAAAGACTCAACACACCTCTCTCACAGATTTTTAGCCTTCTGAGGAAAGGGAAAAAATACTTTGGACACTGAGTAGAAAACAGAAGGCTTAGTGCAAACTGAGAAGTACTGCGAGGTTTAAATTGCAAACTGATTATAACTTTTGAGTAAAAATCTGAACAACTTCAAAGTGCATTAAATAAAATATTTAAGTAATTCTAATACTGTAAAAATTTTCATCGAAACAAAACTGGCTACACTAAATAAGAGTGGAAATACAACCAATCAAACCTTCCACCTACCAAATGAAATTTCCACCCTCTCTAATAATGCCATTTCTCAAGTTCATATGTAGGAAAACCCAAGAGCAGGGGTTTTAAAAGAATTAAAACATATCTGAAATTGGAAGCAAAAACATGCTGGAAACATGTTTCAAAACTTAAGGGAAGGAAAAAACCAAAGAAATGCTTGCCCTAAGCTTCCTCTGTCCTCTCAACTAAGTGTATTTCTGAAACAGATGCTTTAACCTGGATACACCCGTCACCTTGCAAGTTAGTGCATTTTGGGGAAAGATGTGAGGGCCCCCGGCGGCCCGCGCACCCAGTGTGCCCGCGCTCCCCCGCCCCAGCCCCAGGAGGGAGGAAGGGAATGGGAGGCGGGGGAAAGACGGACGCGCCTCTCCGCCCCGGAGCCTCCCGCGGCGCTGGGCCCGGGAATGCGCCACCCGCCCCGGCAGGATCCCGCCGGACCCGTGGCTGCGTTCCCTGCGCCCGTCCAGCTCTGCGGCCTTTGTGCTCTCCGCCTGGGGCCGCGGCTGCCCCGTGGTGCCCCCGACTGACACGGCGGAGGCTGAAGGGGCGGCAGCGGCGCCTCCCGCCCCGCGCTGCGGTGCGAGCCCCGCGCACCCGCCCGGCTCCGCTGGCTGCGGCCGGGGCTGCCTCCCTGGGCACTGATTAGCCCTAAACGATGTTAAGTACCATCCCTGCCACTGATGGAGCTGCCCTAGGAGGTTTTTGCGGCAGCCGGGCCGCCCCCGTCCGCTAGAAGCGTTTTGATCCCGGGCTGCTGGGTGGCGGGAGAGCGCGGATCCACAGGACGCTCCAACTGTCCCGCTCACCAGCCTTCCCCTCCCCCGGCCCTGCCCTTGGCCGCTGGCACCGCGGCAGCTGGAGCAAGTTCAGCTTTTCTTCTCCCACAGCACTGGGGCTTGGCTGCCCTTAAAGAAAATCCTCTCCTAACAACGTGTCAATGTTACATTCCTGCACAAAGCAACTTCTATTAGGGGGCTGGGAGCTTGGCACTGCCTCGCCACAGACTGAGAGCTTTGTGGCTATGCAAAAAACAAGGAGAGAGGGAACATTTCCTGCATTAAAATGCAATACCCCAGGCTCGATGATTTATCCTCTCCCTCCCCCCATTCCCGCATGGCAGCTCTGAAGGACCCCCTCGCCAAGAGCCTGCATTTAGAGCCCCCATCTATGTTCAACCCATGCTTTCCCTGCCTCACAACCTCTCAAAGTCCTTCTAAAAATTGCCCTCCCACCCCAGCCTCCCCAAAATGTCAGGCTAAAACGGAAATATGTAGCAGAGGGACTAGGTGGAGGGCTGCCATGCTAACTGCTGGACCCCTGCTTTCCCACCCTTCCACAGCACCTCCCTCCCATTCTTCCAGCAGGTATGTGAAGCAGCTGCTGGGACTGGAACAGCTGCTGGGAATGACACATCACAACCCCCTCCTCGCTAATACTGCAAGGAGATTCTGAGCTTTCATCTCCAGGAGCTAAGACTGCCTGGAGAATGGGTGCAAGAGCAGCCAGTGGCCCCTTCACAGAGCTCCCAGGAGGTTCAACCAGCATGTCCTGCCTGCGCAGTACCTTGCCTCTCCAGGCATCCTCAGGCAGAGGCTTCACCCTAAGGAATTGTATTTGCTCTTGGTTTGTTTAGGTTGCTGAGGTCTGGTACAGGGACCAGGTGTCCTGACCATGGTAAATCTCTTGGTCATTTGGTCAGGTTGCCTGAATGCCTTTGGAAATGTTTTCCTTGCAAAGTCGAGGGATCATATCAAGAAGGCCAAGGTTTTGCAGTTAGTTGGTTGCTGTAAAGAGGTGGTGAGGGGGAGAGCAATTTGTGGCTTACCACCTGTGGGCATTACTGTAAGTGAGGCCTTTAAACAGATGAATCCTACTTGTGAGGAGTTTCAACGGTGCTCAGCAGAACTATATGCTGTAGGTTAGGCCAGTTTAGAAATGAATATGCAGCCTTCCCTGCCTTTAAGGGAATGTGCATCTTCTCCAGCCCTTTCACCTCATCTAGAGGAGAGCCAGAGTGGAGAGCAATTGAAACGAATGTGAGTATTCAAGAGAGCTGGCAGCAGGACTTACACACTGGCATGGCATTCAGCCCCCCCTCCAAGAAGCACCTACCTTCTTTTGGTGGCCGCTTGGCTTCTCTGGTGAGATTGCAGACCTGGGTGGTTTGCAGCTCCTGGGTCAGGCAGCCTTCCGTCTGCTCGTTGAGGGGCAGCACCACGTTATTGAGCAACACCAGGGACTGGTCGTCTATTCCCCATTCTCCCAAATGCTGAGGGCAGGTGCATTTTGTATACATGATCCCACAGGACTCGGTTCTCCCATTTTCAGATTTCAAGCAGCTCTCCAACCAAGTGCATAACACATGGCAGCCAAACTGGCTTGGGCTCACCTTGTTCAACACCAAAAATTCAAAGAAGGATTTTTGGTCTTCTTCTTTTTTGTGTAATCCTGGGAAGTTGATAGGATAGACACGACGTATCTGAATAAAATTTTTATCATACTGCAGAAATACAAAAGCATTCTTGGAGTTGCAGAGCTGCATTATAGAATGGTTATTTTTTAAAAGATCCTTTATTTTTTCATGAGAAAAATGATCAAACTGATAAGCCAAGAGGGAAAAGTTGGAGCAGCTGAAGTCCTTTTTGGAAAATTTCAGGTAAATACTATATTTGGTTGGGTCTGGATTTTCCAGCGTCCAAGTGCAGTTTGTGAAGTTTTTAGGAAACATTTCACTTACAGAATACGATCCATAAATGACCCCCTTCACCAGCGTGGAACACCAGAAGTCTTGGGCACCATTAAATCCAAACATAACCAGTAGATAGGTGGAAAATATATAAATCAGCAAATTACGAACAGCCTTCATCCTATGTCATTTGGCCTGCAGGAGATGAAATGAAATAAAAATGCAAGTAGAATTCTTCACGCATAGAAAACCAAACTCCTTCCAATATTCCAGCCAGCTGTTTTCAAGCTTGCAGTTAGAGCCCCTTTCAGAAAGAAGGGCAGGTAATTTTTATTTTATAACGCAAGGGCCGGGGTTGCCGCTGTGTGCACAGCGCCATCACGTGGCCATCGCCGCAGACACGTCCTCCACAGACAAATTAAAACTCAACGTCTATTAGGTTATTAATAGGAATGTCCTCTCCTCTCTAGGATTTAGTCATCATGGCGTGGATTAGAACTGCTCAACTTAAGCAAAAACCTAGATTCCCTACCTGACAGACCAAGAGAAGAGAAAATTATTTATTTATTTATTTATTAAAAAAGTAAATAATTAATCTGCTATAGTTATGTATGTGCATGTCGTATATGCACATGCAGAATTTCACCAGAATAGAAAAATACATATGGTATAACTTGTTATATATGATTTTTCTCTTAAGTCTGAGAAGTAACTGAATTATTACAGCTATAATTTAAAAATGCACCAATTAGTATTTGTTACAAATGGAACATTATCTCCCATATGCCCACGCCTTCACCCTGGGCTGCCTGGTATAAAGAGGTCTCTAGAAAGGCAGCAAATACTGAGATTAATGTATTAATAAAATTTTGATACCACTGAAGAAATAAACAAAAGACAGATGGATATAACTACTGTTGGTCTGACACGACCACTAAATGCCAGCTTTTTAAGATAATAATTTCAATGTGCTTCAGCCTCTAAGGATATATAAAATGGATCACACTATTAGTATTACAATCAGTAGCTCTATATAACTGACCATGCTACAGCAGGATCTCTGCACCTATTGGACTGCACTTGCCCTCTTATTACAAATTACTTGTACTGTCTCATTAGCTCCTGTGTTTTGCAGCCATGCGCTTGAACAATGAAAGAAAATACTAAATTTTCTCTGCTAGTATCTCCAATTAAAGATGTTTTACTGCACCTGCCAACCCTCACAAGCTCCGTTCTTTTAACAGTGGCCTAGGTTCATACAGCTAACCTGAGTTATATTTACCTCCGTAATGATATCCAAAAAATTTCAGGTTGAAGGTTTTCAGCATTAACCTTTGAAAAGTTGCTTATCTCTTACAAATGAGTAGTTTTTCACATTCTGCTCTTAAATGCAAGCAGAAAGAAGTGATACCAGCCTAATTTCAAAACTCTCTAGATTGCAGTCTCTTCCACTGTTGCTCTGTAAGCAGAGGCACACATACAATAGGCACCGTTACTGAGTTTTGATGTGTGTCTCTGCCTAGCTTTTCATCTCCTCACCAAACAGCAAGGCATCTTCTGTTTCCCATTGCGTAACACACAGCAAGTCACCGGATTAAGCTCCCTTGAAGAGATTTTTGTATCTCCTAGATTATAATGCAAACTCTGAATCCTGAAATCGGCAAAAAGCAGTACCAACTCTAACCCTCTTTATAGCAGAGGTTTAAAAAGAAAAAAAAAAAAGCAAAAAAGGCAAGCAGAGCTGCTGGCTGGGTCTATCCACATGGTCAGATTTTCTCCTTTCTGAGCATCCATCTCAATGAATAACATGGTTCTCTTTCTCCAAACAGGGCTGGTACAGCATTTAAGGTTTTAAAAAAGAGAAACTTATTGGGAATTCTGGAAACAATTTCCCCTTTGCTGAAGCACTTTGCAGGCAATGCAGTTCTGCGCAGTGTTATTCAGGATGGTGTAGGCGTTGAAAGCCAATGTGACAATAAGTGTCTAAATTAAGAATTCCACCCATGAAAAAGGATTAATTTTATAATCTGGAAAGTAGAAAGGGAGCTTATTTGCTTTTCTGTTTGAATAGGAAAAAAGCCTCTGACTTTTTCCATCCTATGTAATATCTGCACTAGAAAAATAAAGACCTCTGCAGTGCTAGCCTGTTTTCTATGAAGAAATGTAATCAAATAGCCCTCATTTTAGCTGTGCATTTGCTCATGCACGGCTACTGAAACAGAACACTGTCTTTATCCCTCTCTCCCTGTGTGCATTACACACGCACACATGCACACACACACGAACTGAGTGTGCCGGCAGCATTCAGTTAGTTTGCAGCATTGCTAGATGCAGAGTGAACCTGCTCGCTAGAAGGATTAAGATACTCAAATTAAAAAGATGCTTCTTTTCCATGGAGGGGGGAGTTAAAGAACGGCTACAGAGGCTTAAGGTTGCCTATTTGGGAAGGGGGAGAATCCTCTTCTGCTGAAAAGAAACGGGTATTTAGTTTGGATATTCCCCGAACTGATTTTCTAGGTGACACTGTAGTTTAGCCGAACATAGACGGCGCCATCACTCCATTTATTTTTTTTCCCCCAACAGAAGACCCACTGACTTCTCTTATTTTAACTTCCTATTAACCTAACAATTCCCCCCACCCCCCCCTACAAATTACCCCAATCGTGCACAAACCTCAGGTTTTCTCGGTCTCGCTGGAAATTACTCTCAGGGAAGCAGACCTGTCGCAAGACGGACTTCTCTAACTTTTAAACTGCAGCGCTGAAGTAAATGCGGAGATCATTTCGTATGTGCTGTCTCTCTCTCTATCCTTCAGCAACAGCCTGTCCCCCTCCTCCGCCGCCTCCTCCCCGGAATCCCAAGCTAAAAGCTCTCCAGTCGTAATCCCTGGAAATGGGAAATGGAAATGCCCCGGGCCCCCTTCCCTTCCCCTCCGAAAGCTGTCAGGCTATTTCTCTAAAACACTAGCACCACAGGCACACGTCCCAACAACAGTGATGGAGAGATTCCCCTTCTGACGGAAGCACCGTTTCCCATTTTTCCCGGCTCAGGTTCAAAACCAAGATTTAAAAAAGCAGCAGAAGATAAAAAACGCAGAGAGAAAATCCCCGCGCGCCACACGCACACCCCACCGAGGAAAAAAATCAGCTTTGGCTCCGGATCCACCAAATCCAACCACATGAAGGGAAAGAAAACAGGAAAAAAAAAAAATATATATATATAAATAAAACCA